>JAEQBH010000313.1:0-400786 GCA_016808115.1 Tetrastigma voinierianum | reverse complement strand
AAAATTGAAGAGATTTGAGTTAAAACCCAAAACTCTAAACGACCCTAGCCGTCAAAGCCATCATACGTGTCTTTGCCATGACGGAAAAGCACAGCCCATAGAAGCGCGGCGTCTGGAGGAGGAAGTCTGCAAAATCCGGTGGCCAAAACCCTCTCCACGGCACGGCTCTCACGGCTTCGAGTGGGCGCGTGGAGATCCAGCGCTTGGCTGGCTTATTGTGTGGGGAGCGCGTGGGGGTGCGTCCGTGGGTGATTCGACACGAAAATTTGTCCGTGGCGTCGTCTTTTCCTTCAGCAGCTTTAACCCCAGGTAATTAGTTTGTCATTTGGATGTTTATAGCCTCCCGATAATGCGCTAACAGTCTCGCGTGTGCGGTGTTCTCCTTGAGTTCTTCTTCTTCTTAAACCTGAACATTCATTAGTCTTTAAAATTTACAAAAATAATCCTATACCCTAATAAAGGGTGTACAGGAATTCTAGATGATGGAAAAAATAAATCTAAAGAAGGAAACCCCTAATCATATGATTAGCCCCCTTATTCTAATAGATGAAATACACGAGAAAACTCTACCATGGATTGAAGGGCAAACCCACAATTATTGAGTAACCATCCCATAAACAAAAAATCATATTAAACATGCAAACATAGAATCAACAACGAATATAGAAAACCTAGTGCCATATTGCTAATCAAACACCAAAATACATGAAATTGTTTAGATCAATTGAAATTTAATCACACACATGCTCATTTTCAATTGTAGGAATAATTAGAAGATAAGAATGCATCATGTGATTTAGAATATTCAATTTAATTTACTAAACTAATATAACAAGTCAGATCTTACCTTGTGAATTTGCAGAGAAGTATGCACATAAGAGCCCTTGAGGATCTTCTATGACTATCCTCGAGGTGATGGAGCAACGTGTGGTAGCTTGAATCTAAGAGAATGATTTCTTTTCTCTGGCTATTGTCTAAAACTAATTCAGATCTAGATTGAGATCTAGGGTTGTATTATCTTACTCTGTATAGGTCTGAGCCCTAGAGTAGCAATAGCCGGCTGGGCCTCCACACCTTAGGGCCCAAGTCAATGTGTGAACCCAGTTATTGTTTTAAACAACTTGGACTTGCTTGTATAGCAAAAATCCAACACTCCTTCCTCGCCAATTTCTTCTCCCTCTTCACCTCTTGCTTCAACTCATAGAACCGCGTAATCACACCTTCGGTCCTCGGCTCTGGAGCCGGATTCTCCGGCAAGCTCCAGCTCTCATCAATAATGTACCCAACCTTTTGCTTTGGCAATTGGTTGGAGTAATGAACAATTTCTCGGGGAGCCATGGGGCAGTTCACCGGAACATAACTTGTCGAGGTCGTCGTTGTCGACGTAGCTAAGGCTACGAAGCTTCTCGGCAATCCGTTGGATGGCGGTCTTGGGAAGAGTTTGTGCGTTGAGGTTAGAGGCTCTAATGATAAATTTGCATGGATTAGGGTTTAGGGTTTTGAAGGTTGAGGGGGGAATGAAAGGTGGAGAGGAAGTGAAAGTTAGGGTTCGAGGAGGAAATGGAGGGTGGTGATGACGAAAGGGTGACACCATTGGGTAGTAGAAGAGTGAGCAGACTTCCATTTGAAAGATCTTTTATCATTCAATATTATATCTTTCTGTCTGTTTTCGTTTTTCTTTTTCTTTTTTTCTTTTTTAACTTGGGGGAAGTATGTATCAGGTTGTTTATTTTAAAATAAAAGGGATATAGGTACAAAGAATTCTAAATACATCAGTTAGTACATTTGAAAAAAAATAGTTGTCTTTGAGGAACAAAAGTGATGAGTAGGTACAAAATTCTTAAAATGCCCCTCTTTGTAATCCAATCACTATTTCAGCTGGAATAAAAAAAATTAGAAATTCTCAAATGTCTATCAAAATATATTGAAACCTCCTTCCTTTTGATGAAAGTACGTAGGTACTAGTCTAATATAATGCAAGTACTACCTTAATGTACTGTAGGTACTACCTTACAAGCATCAGGAACTACCTTAATAGAAATGCCCTAAACCCCTATTTACCACAATTTTCTTGCCCCTCTTAGTAATCCAACTACTATTATAGCTGGAATAAAAAAAACAAGGAAACATCAAAGGTACTAGTCTAATATAATGTTTATGTAAAATATATTCAAACCCCTTTATACTGACAAAAGTGTGTAGGTACTTTAGTCTAATATAATCTGAAGTACTACCTTAATGTATTGTAGGCACTACCTTATTAGATTAAGGTACTACCTTGATAAGGCTAAACCCTTATTTGCATTTTGCCAAATACTCAGTTCTCATCTCATATATTCATGAAATTGGTAGTTATAGTAGGATTCCTATTAAAATAAATTAGGTACATATGTGAAGTATTTGACATTCTTACTTCATTTAAGCATGAGGTCCATACGTGGGGAAAGAAGTGGTAATCGGTTATCCCTAGTAATTTTTATGTCAAAATATACTCAAATCACCTTCCCCTTTGACCTAAGTGCGTAGGTACTAGTCCAATATAATGCAAGTACCACCTTAATGTAATGCAGGTACTACCTTACAAGTAGTAGGTATTACCTTAATAGAAAGGCCCTAAGCCCCTATTTACCACATTTTGCTTGTCAAATACTTAGTTCTCATCCCATTTATATTCCATGAATTGTCTTGGCTGTATTGTAAAGGGAAGACTTAAAACGACAATACACTTTGGCTTGGTTTGCATGTGAGAATAGAAGATTGTATTCACGATATTACGTTAGCCCTCTCTTCATTTAACTATGTTGCGATACAATTTCATACGCCATTGAATACAATAACTCCCTCTGCTGACTCGGTGAATTATATTGCGACATAATAAAATTATATCGTGACATACTTTCTCTCAGTTAGCCAGTGGAACATATTAACGTCTGAGAATAATTGCTATCGCGATATAGATCTCTTGACTTAGTGATCTTCACTTGGCTTGTATTGATGTGGAGTTGTATCGCGACATTATACTTTAACCTCTTTTCGATTGTATTGCGATATAGAATATTGTATCGCAATATGACTCCTTAACATTTCGATTGAATTGTATTGCGATATAATAGAATTATATTGCGATACACTTTCTCTTCAGCTCCAGTGGTTTATATTGTGATACAATTATTTGTATCACGATACACTTCCTCTTCGATGCTTGTGATCTTTTCTTGGCTTGTATTGCGATATAGAATATTGTATCGTGATATAACTTCTTCTTCAGCTCAGTGACTTATGTTGCACTACAGTTCATTGCATTGCGATATAACTCTACTACAACTCAGTGAATTATATTGCGATATAATAAAATTATATTGCGATATAACTTCTCCTTCAACTCCATTGGCTTGTATTGCGATACACCTCCTTGTATTACGACATAACTCCTTAGCCGGTGACTTGTATTGCGTCTGATGGGAATTGTATTGCGATATACTTTGTTCTCCTCCTGCATTAGTTATCCCATGATACACTCCATTTGTATTGCAATATTCCTCAAATTGTTGAGATAGTTTCTTATGATACAAAAGGTTAAAACATTGCGATACAAAGATACTTTAGTTGCATCCATTATATTTACGATGTAGTAAAGCGTATTGATACATTGCTTTCCAATTGCCTTCATTATATTGCGATATAGTAAATTGTATCGCGATACAACTCTCTGTGATATTTGATCATTTTCTTAACTTTTCTTTTACCTTTTCTATTTCTTTCCTCTAGAGCACACCCAAAACAAGTTTGCTAAATATTCCATCTTTCCAATTGAAAATCAATCAAATATATCTCAAAATTGCTAGAAAATTGGACTGAAAATTAGATTGATTTTGTGCACTTTTTTCCCTAAATAAGGACCTCAAGCTCACAAGGAGTAAGAATGCCTAAACATTTCACATGTACCTAATTTGGTTTTGCATTGAAGAGTCCTACGATAATTCACCAATTTCAGGGAATATATATGGGATGAGAACTGAGTATTTGACAAGCAAAATATGGTAAATAAGGGTTTAAGGCCTTTCTATCAAGGTAGTACCTGATCCTTGTAAGGTGGTACCTTCAATACATTAAGGTAGTACTTGCATTATATTAGACTAGTACCTACGCACTTTCGTCAAAGGCAAGGAAATTTCAATATATTTGACATAAACGATATATTATACTAGTACCTTTGATGTTTTCTTGTTTTTTTTATTCCAGCTAGAATAGTAGTTGGATTTTAAGAGGGGCAAGAAGGTGTGGTGAAAATAGGGGTTTAGGGCATTTATTAAGGTAGTGCGCGTCTTTTGTGAGTAGTACTCTGATCGTGAGATAATCTTGCATTATATTAGACAGCCTCGTACTACCGATCAAGGGAGAACTGTATATTTGACAATTATTAATTTACGATTTTTTTTTTTTTATTCCGGCCTAGGATAGTGATTGGATCACTAAGATGGGCATTTTAGAATTTTGTCTCTTCATTACTTTTGTTCCTCAGACAATTATTTTTTCAAATGTACTGGTAGCGTATTTAGAATTCTTTGTACCTATATCCCTTTTATTTTAAAATAAACAACCTGATACATACTTCCCCCTTTTAACTTCGAGGATTAATCAGTTTTCGGTCTTGGTTTAATCCGGTCTGACCGTCGATCTTTTGGTTCTCGGCTTAATTTGCTCAACCCCTAAACCATGAATCTGCTCAACCCCTAAGCAGGTATGAAAATCAATCAGATTTTAAGCGTTCACGATAAATGAATGTTTTCTCCTTAATTATGATTGAAATAATTTTTTTTTTAATAAAAAAATAATTTTATTGATTCAAACTAATAATACGTATATTAAAAGATAAAATTACGTCCAAATTAATAATATAATGAATAGTCCGAAGTAGACTTATCACTTAACCCTTGAACTAACTTTTTTTTTCTTGTTATTTTTATTTATGTAGTTTTTAAAACCATTAATTTTTGCCATGTGTCATCTTCTTCATTAAATAGTTAAAATGTTTTCAAATTATTTAATACAATAAATAAATAAAATTACTTTAAAAAGTGTGTAAAAATTAAATATTGAGTTGCGGTAAATTTGTAAAATGCTTCAATTATATATATATATATATATATATATATATATATATATATATATATATATATATATATATATATATATATTTTAGAGGAATCCCATTGTGATGTGAATCAAATTTTTAGTTTTTACTCCTGTGAATATAATTGTACAAAAATATTATTGTTTTTTTTTAAATCTACAAAAATGTTATTGTTAAGCATTAGAAATCCATAATACTAAAAGTTATTAGTGGGAATTAAATATATTATATAATTATTAACCCATTCTCTAATATTTTAAAAGATGATTTAAAAAAATTTAGTGCCCACCAAATAGAAGAATCATGGTACTAATCCTCTTAAAAATCAATCTTGATAATTCAAATACCTCTTGTTACATTGCACAGGTGATTCAAAAATTCAGATAATAGTTTTTGAAAACATAAAAAATATCATTTTTTCTGTTCTCAAAAAATTATTTTTATTATCTAATTTAGTGTTTTTAGGTTTTTCATGTTTTTCAAAATAAATAAAAAATTATAATCTAATGCCTAAAAAACATGTGTATGGGCCTAGAACGTAGACCCAGGAGACAAACCACCAACAAGGCTTAAGGTGGGCTTAGGGGGTAGGCTTAGAAGTGAGCCCAACGTGGGAGCTTGGCCCATGACGACATCCCGATCACTTCTAAGGCGCGAGCCTCGGTTGGGAACTAAGCCCGCCCCGTCGGATAAATAGGTAACATGTAGTCCGCCCCATCCATCGGCAAGGATGTATAAAGAGTGTCAGTCTCCATGATCCAAGCTTTCCACTCATTGAGGAGGGAAGGGTCTGTGATCAGCGGCTCCTCGGTATGTTTTAATATTGGATTGATGATAAGGAAGAGGGATTCCCTACTTGATTGGGAAGCAACCATATTGCCCGTCTAACAAGGAAAATCATCGTGATCACCCACATGATAAATATCGTACTGATTCCAGAAGAAGATGCGCGATCACCAAGCGAAGTGACGGTTGATCTCTTTCCCTTCGTGAAGAAAGCGACATAAGCATCGGAATGCGTGAGCATTCCCGATCGGACCACCCCTTTCTATGCAGGTTATACATGGGTCAGGCCAGCGGATTGGCTGAAATGATCTAGCAGGACTCCGGTCGATTATTGATAGACGACACCATCGGTTTAGCATGCAGCCAGAGCAGTATTCCTTTATAAATCAGGCGATTTCTCGGTGGTGATGGTATCGACTTGAAACATATATATGAGTGAAGTCATCAGCCCCCGAAGCCAAGACCAATAGGACGCGTTGACAGGACAACCAAGAGGCGCTCTAGGGCTCTTCACGCTACCCCAACAATGGATGGGGCACTCGTCTCGTCAATTAGAATGCAGTGGGAGTTGGTGGAACTCGCTAGGCAGGGCAAGCCCGCAAGAGCCTGACAGGACGTGAAGGCGCGTCCATAGGAGGAACCATGACACCTCGGTGCCCCAGGGCGTTGGCTGGAAGAGGAGAAAATAGTCGGACGGGGCATAGTCCTACATACCCTCAGGAGATGGGTCGCGTGAGGGGATGCTTAGCGCGGGGAGCGACCCGGGTGATAAGCCAACCCCTTATTAGCAGGGGAAGGGGGAACAATCTTGGGAGCAGCGATTCCAAGGCATCCAAAAAGAGCTCAGCCACATGAAGGAGGCTGTAAAAGGTTGAGCCCCAGTCTCCATGGATGCTTTGGTACAGCAAACGAAATCCCCGTTCACGGCCGGGGTACTACACTTTCCTCTCCCGGCGAAATTCAGGATGCCGTAGATCGAGGATCTCATAGACCACCTCAACACCTATAAGACTCAGATGGATTTGCACGGATCACCCAGGACCCGAGTGCGATGTGAGGCCTTTGTCATCTGTGCTGAGGCTCGGCAGCCCTAGTTCAACGGGGCCTCCCCCTTGACCTCAATCTCATCTTTCAGAGAGTTCTCCATCACTTTCGTATCCCACTTCATCGGAGCTCGGAAGTACAGGAGCCAGAGCTGCTGGCGGCCCAGTAAAGCAAAGCCCGTAGAATGAGGTCCTACGTCCGGAGGTTCAACTCGGGTCGTTAAGTGAGCATCCAGAAGAGAAATTTGTCATCTTAGCCTTTGTATCGTGGGCTAGGCATACAATCAAAGACCCTAATGTTCTCCGTCTCGAAGAACCCTCGAGCGTGAGAAATAGTGAGGTGCTGTAGCCAGGAAAATACATCAACGGTGAGAGGCCCTTATGTCTAGCGGGAAGCTGCTTGCACGTAAAAGGAGAAAAATGGGACCAAGAAAAGCGGAGATCCAAAGCCCGGAAGAAGAAGAGACCAGGCAGTCTCACGGAGAAACAAAGAAGATAGAATCGATCTCGAGAAGAGGTAACATCGAGGGACCGCTTAGGTCCGCCCCGACCAGCGGTACCACGCCTTAGGATTCACCCCCTACTTGGCCTCGGTGTCTCGAGTCCTATATAGAGGTGCATCGGGGAAGTTCTTAGGTGGCCTTCTCATATGAGAGACAGAACCCGGCCAAAAGAGACATAACCCAGTCGCTACTTGAGTTCCATAGAGATCATGGGCATCGAACGGATAGTGTATTCGATTGAAGAAATCAAATTCCTAATTCGACGTGGACATCTCATGGATACGTGGCTCAAAAGGTCGGAACTAGGCACCTCACTCCACCCACCTCGTCGACCGGTGACAGCATCGGCCCGACCCACAGGAGAGATCAATTTGATTTCCGGGGGATTCGCCGATGGTGGGGAATCAGTTCTTGATCGGAAGGCTCACCTCACGCGACATCGGTCGGAGACACTAGAGTGCAGTAGGTAATCCAAGCTTCCTCGGTTGGATACCACCATAACCTTCTCGGACTTTGACATGGAAGGATGTCAACATCCCCATGATGACCTGTTGGTAATAAGGGCCGTCATGGCCAACAAAATAGTTCATAAGGTCCTGATCGACAATGGGAGCTTGGCTTACATCATCTTCACATCCGCGTTTGACAAAATGGGCATCGGAAGGAGAAATTTGGAACCGTTAAAGCCCACTTACTTTTGGGATTCTCGGGAAAGTGCTACCCACAAATTGGTACAAGCTGGTACTCACTTTGGGAGACCCCCATGCCCAGGCCACATGTGATAAAATTCCCTCATAATTGGATGCCCCATCGACATACATATTACGGCGAGGCCTTCTCCAATGCCATAAGGAGCCCGTCCCTTCCGCCTATCATGTGATTTAAATTCCGACGGAGGGGTAGGGTAGAATGGTTGGGGCGTGGTGTGTGAGTCTTGCCGCGTCAATGAAACATAAAGCGATTGGCATCCCACATGGATGAGCTTGACATCAGAGATAAATTAAACACTCGACCTATGCCCTCGGAAGAGTTGGAACCAGTACAACAGCGATTAGCGAACACCTCGCCTACATGGATCAGGTGGCGGGCGTCGAGACCTCCTCGTAAGCTTCTTAAAGCAAAATGTGGAAATCTTCGCTTGGAAACAGAGGACATGGGAGAAATTGACCTACTTGATTATCACCTGGCAGATATCATTCCCTCAGCTTCAAACCAGTCAAACGAGAGAAAGAAGAAGTTTTGCCGAAGGCGGCGATCAACGAGAGGTGTGACCAGGCTCTCAGGCAGGAGCTATCAGAAATAGACTATCCCATTTGGTTGGCTAATGTGATTCTATATCATCAAGAGGCAAATGTGGTGGCTTTGCATTGCCTCTGGGTATTGGCAGGGCTTGCGAAGGCGAAGCTTTCCGCCTCGTATCGTTCCCTCATAGTGGACGCCTTTGTAGGTCACGCGACGAAGGGTCGATGAAGCTCTATCGACAGGAGCTGTCAGGAAGTAGACTATCCGACTGGTTGGCCTAATGTGGTTCTCTTCAAGAGGTAAATGTGAGAGTGGTGACTTTGCATTGACTTTCTGGAGTGTTAAGCGGGCTTGCAGAAGGCCAGTTTTCCTTGCCGGATTGACCTCATAGTGGGCGCCACTATTGTACGAGCTCCTCGACTTCATGGATGCTTTTCGGGTTATAATCAAATCGGGAATGGACTAAGCGACTAAGAGAAGACCTCATTCGTGACCGGACAGGGAACGTACTGTTATCAGGTGATGCCTTTTGGGTTGAAGAACGTTGGGGCCACCCTATCAAGGTTGGTAAGCGAGTGTTTCCAAAAGTTGGAGCGTCCATGGAGTATATAGACGACATCTTTGGTGAAGTTAGTCAGAGCCCGAGCTCCACGTGGGCCACCTAATTTGAATCGTTCTGTTCACGATGGACTATAAGATGAAGTTAAACCCAACCCAGTGTGCTTTGGTCTCCCGCGAGAGAAGTTGCTTGGTTTCGCCGTCGGCTTGTCAGGTGGGCAGAGGTAAATCGGACAAGATAAAAGTCGAATTGCTTTCGAGCAGCCGCAGCCACCCTCAAACACTAAAGAAATTCAGCGCCTGACTAGGAGAATAGCTGCGCTAAGTCGCTTTGTGTCCAAATCCAGTGACACGTGTTAGCCCTTCTTTAAAGTTTTGAAAAATGCCTTCCATTGGGATGCCCACTGTGAAGAGGCGTTCTCAGCGCTAAAAACCTATTTAAGCTCCCACATTACAGTAGCCCCTCGAGGGGAACTCCTTCACCGCTCCTACTTGAGTCGTTTCGATTTCTCGACTAGTCTTTTGGTCGAGAGAGCGGGATGGAGTACGACAACTTCGGTCACATTATTGTTGGGCTGGGAGCGGAGGAAGGTATCAGAAGATGGGTGAGCTGGTTCTAGCATTGGTGACCAAGCCGGAGGACTTCGGCCATGCTTGAGCTCACACCATCAAGATTTCGACAGAACACCCAATGAAGCAAATACTACATAAACCAGAAACCTCAAGAAGACTGGTAAAATGGGTCATAAAGCTGAGTGAGTTCGACATTAGATACAAGCCAAGAACAACGATCAAAGGACAAGTGTTGGTAGATTTCATCATGGAATTCACTCGTGAGCTAAAAAAAAAAAAAGCTGGCCGACTAGTCGGCCTCCAAATACGGAGGTTATCGGCTAGATGGGACATGATGCTGAGCGGTGCGAGGTTTGATTGAGCCTCCCGGATGGGATCGGCGTGGAATATGCACTTTCGGATTCGGGTTCACAGGCCTCAGTCACTTGAAGTAGAATATAGAGAAATTTGTCATTGTCGGGCCTTCGCCCTCCATGGAGGTGTCAACTAGAGGTATGTAGCGATTCGGTTGGTGGTGAGCGGATAGAAAGATTCCTACAAGCGAGGGGGTGAAAGATGATCCTTTACCTCCAAAAGGTATCACGAGCTAACAAAAGAATTAAAATCTGAAATCGAGGTTAAGGCGTCGTCCTAGGCGAAAAATCCTGAGAGGCGGATGCTGTGTGAAGTGTAAAGAGCATATGAGGAGGGCCTGGATAGGCGGATACGATCGAGAAGGAAAGGCACCTCTTGGAGCCCTCGATAAAAACATCGACAACGAAGAAATTTTCCCGGTGATGACTACGCGGAGTTGGATAGACCCGTCAGGATTTACTTTGTCAAATGGGACATTCACCAGTGCGAAGGCATCTCGTAAGAGCAAGGTCGGCTAGATTGATTCGCTCTTTTGGGGGACCAGCATAAGCGAGGTTTTTGCCCTCCTCAAATGCATAGGAAAGGAAGATGCCAACTATGTAGTTAGAGAGGTGCACGAAGGCGTCTATGGCAACCATATCGGAGCTCGGACCTTGGTAGGAAGAACCACGAGCGAGGTATTATTGGCCACGATGCTTTCCAGACGCCATGGCTGGTGAAAATGCAAAATATGTTAAGAGCATGCGAGATCTCACGCTTCAAATCCAAGCCAACGGCACCGATCTTAAGCCCACTGACCTTTTTGTGATGGGGTTTAGACATACTAAGGCCCACACACATTTAGGAGGGACCGAGTCTAAATTCGCCATTGTAGGAGTGGACTACTTCACCAAGTTAGCGGAAGGCGGAGCCATTAACCCAACAATCACCAAGCAAAAGGCACGTAACTTCGTTGGCGTTCCATAATATGCAGGTTCGGAATCCCAAAAGCATTGGTATATGATAATGAAAGCAGTTCGACAACTTGAAATTCAAAAACTTTTACGCCGAGCTCGGAATCAAAACACTGTCATCCCGACTCATCCGCGGAGTCCTAGCGGACAAGCGGAAGTCACTATAAGGACTCTCGGCGACGTGAAGGCAATTTGGAAAGCACAAAGGAAGGTGGTGGAGAGATACCTCCACTGAGGGTACTAATTCTGAGTACATCTGGAGTCATTAACTCGAAACTCAGTGGGCCTTAGCGTGGCACCGAGGCGGTAGCCCTTGTCGAGGTTGGGCTTAAGTCACCTAGGGTCGAGTTCGCAAACGCCGAGCACAATGAGGAGTCTAAAGCCCAAACCTTGATCTTACGGAGGAGAAGCGAGGAAGCGGGCTGCGAAATCTTGCGAGGACTTCTGACGAAAAACAACAAGGTACTATGATGGAAAGGTCAGGCCTAATAGTTTTAAGCCCGACGACCTAGTGCTTAAAAAACTTATGCCAGCAAGGAAAGACCCCACTCACGGGAAACTGGGACCCAACTGGGAGGAACCCTATATCTTATCACGGATAATCGACTTGGCAACTATGAGCTTCAAGCGCCGGAAGGAAAGACCTTGTAGCTCACGGAATGTCGAGCACCTCAAGCGGTTTTACCCATAAACCTCATATTGTATCTATTAATAAAGCGTGATAGTTCTACTTTTGTTCAAATAACAGTTTTTGTGTTTATTTTCGATCTGCCTACTCTTGTAAATCATAAAGAAAGAACCAGGGAGCTCGGTTTATCATAAATCACGGGAATGAAAAGGGCCTTGGAAGGTTACATAGCTTGTCGGACAAGTATGTGTGTTTCCAAAGATTGTACTTTATTTAAGAGAGAATTACAGGTTATTCGAAAATTACAATAAGCAAAACCGCTCTCTCTACATCTCGAGAAAATTACAATCGGCCAAAACCGTTCTCTACGTCTCGAAAAGTATAATCCAACAAACGACCCTGAGGTAAAAACCACAAGAAGAGAAGAGAAAGGGAAGCCGAAAAAAGAGAAAAGAGGGGAGGAGAGGTATAACATAAGAAGCGGGAATTGAAGCATTCCCTCTAAACATGCCGCCCCCTCCGAACGTGTTCCCTGACCCAACTCCATCAAATGTCAGGACTAGGGGACAACACAACTCCAACAAATGGCAGGACTAGGGAACAACACAACTCCTACAAATGGTAGAACAACGAAACCAAACGTCGGTCTATGACCACTAAACAGACTTCGCGCAGTGGCGATCAAACCCTGAAGCTTCATCATGTTGTTCGAACTACGATGCTGAGAGGTAGGAAGAAGAGAGAAGAAAGCAGGGAGCGTATAACATATACACCCTCGAAGGAAGAGGTTATCTATAAAGCTTGGACACCTTGGGAATCACGCAATCATTAGATTCTCCATGGGCCAGGCATTAAAACTACCTTTGCACTTTCCCGAAGGAAGACAAAGAGGCAGGTAGCTGGTTTGTTACTTGACCACGTAGCTCGATTTGTCGAGAGCCCATTTGTCTTCCGAGTTCGTCGAGAGCCACATAGCTCGAGTTTAATAAGAGCCCGGCAACTCAGGCCGCGTAGCGGGACCTCAATAAGAACCTAGGGCTCGAGATATTAAGAGCCACGTAGCTCGGAGTTCGAAAGAATGCATGGGTACCCAGTGCATGGGCCGAGTAGCTAGGTTTGTTAAAATGCATGTTTCGGTTTTCTTAAAACCTTCGGTTGTTAAGAGCAGTAGCTCGGTTGTTAAAACCCACGTAGCTCGATTCGTTAAAACCCGCATGCTTCGGTTTAATAAGAAACCTTGCAGCTTTCGAAGGCCGCGTAGCCAACCTCAATAAATCCGAGGGCTCGGACCATCAAGAGCCACGTAGCTCGAGAGTTCGAGAGCCGAGCTCGAGTTCGGTAAAATTACGTGCTTAGTTTGTTAAGAGCCGCATAGCTGCAGTTCAATAAGAGCTGTGCTTCGGTTTATTTAAGAGCCACGTAGCTCGGACAGCTAAGCGCTGGCGGCTAAGCTATTAAAGGGATTTGAATAGCTTGGAAGCCTAAATCGAGGTTGTAAAATAAGATGGTAAAGATCATTTCGGGAACTGTAAAGTCTGGGCCTTGTCTCTCATTCGTGATCACCCCTTCCTTAGTGACCAAGGCCTCCACGCCTCCTACAAGATCTCGTGAGGTCATGGCATTTCCTCGTTTAAGCGCTCATTAGACTCCACGACCTCAGAAGCCTCTTGTTTGATAATGGCTTAATATCGTGGCTTTGATGCGCAGCTCGTCCTTGGCCACTTGCAGCTCGTCCCTGACCGCCCGCAGCTTGTCCTCAACAACCCTCAGCTTGCCTCGAGCCTTCTTTTCTTTATCTTCAGCTCGTGCTTTCACGATCGTGGTGTGCTTCGGTCAGTTCTACTTCCACGGCATCCTTGACAAGCGACGTGTCCAGGCTGAGGTCGGCATTCTCGGAGGTCGGGAGGCAACCTTGGCTATACGCTTTCATTGCTCCTATGAGCCCTTGAAAAAAGTGGCCCTCCTCGCGGACTTTTTCGTATATATAGCCATTTGCGAAGCGAGATGAGTGTGGACCAGAGTTTGGAGAACAACGGTGGGAGCAGACAAATAAGGGCGTCCGGACATACGGTGGCCGCTCCCTGAAGCGATAAGGCCAGAGCCTCCTCAACGGACATAGCATTCGCCCTCTTGAGGTCATAGTCCCATGGGATGACGATACGACCTCGGCGTGAGCCGAGGGATTGAGTAAGGTGAGTCCTCATCCCCCCTCCCGGTTCTAAGCAGTGCTTTCCCTGCGACCTCACCGGCATCGTGGGAGGCTTGGCGTTTTGCGGCGGACTCAGGCAAAATGGGCGGGACTTCCCGGAGGGGCTCGGCGGTCCTCGCGAAAGAGGATTTTCGGACCGCCATCTTGGACACACCTCCGCCGTGGGGGCGCGGCCTCTCGCCGGGACTTGAAATTCGGGCGGCCCCATCTTTGGCGAGTCGAAACGACTGGAGAAGATGTCTGACCTGGGATCTTACCCCGAATGTGAGGCTGCTCTCGGGGCACAGGGCTTTACAGTACGCTCTCTTCTTCTTTGCAAACGACACAACTCGTTGAAGCTCTTCTCGAGTGGGTTTCACGGCAGAAGGCCCCTTAAGAGAAGGCTTCATAACAGAGTGTAGAAAGGGCCTCAAAGTAGGGGGTCGAGAGGGCTTCACATCAAAGGCCAGAGATATCTGATCTAATCCAGCCTGGTACCCAGGAACACTTGGCCAAGCTGTTGCTTCCTCCTTATCCTGGGCGAGGTCGGAGACCCAGGATACTGAAAGCGACACAACCAAAGCAAAGTTAGAAACACCTCATGAATTTCGAAGGCTAAATCCAATTAACACGAATGGAAGCTCACGTAGGTTCTCGGGGGCAGTCCAAACGGTTGGAATGTCGAGCGTATCTTCTCGGTCAGTAGGATTATACTCCCAATTAAGACCACTGACGAAAAAATAACGTTCCTTCCAGTGTTTATGGGATGACGGAAGATCCGAGATGATCAACTTGGCATTGGTGCATTTGGAAATGTACAAAAAGCCCTTTACGGCCTCTTTCACACTAAAGAAGTCTAACAATAGAGCTATGCTGGGAACCCCGAGGCCCTTGTCCCTAAAAACAATCATAAGGCCGACTAAAACACCCTAGAAATTGGGAGAAAGTTGGGACGAGCAAACGTTGAAGTGTTGTAAGACGTTCTTGATAAAGGGTGTAGAGGAAAGCGAGGCCCAGTTCTCGAAGGAACAGCTGAAGAAGCGGACCATCTTAGGGAACACAGACGATGTAGGAGGTGAGAAGATGGGGCTGAGACAGATACGAGAGGGTCTATAGCAGGTGAAGGTTTTTTTTCATAAAGGGGCTTTTGAGCTAGGACCCACGGCGTCATGCTTCATAGCGACGAATATTGAACTACTAGAATTTACCTAATCTCACTAATCTTTCCCTTGCCTTTGCCAAACGGGGACGGATGATCCGCTAGAGGGGCTCTATCAACCATGGCGACAAGACTACCAGATCCACCGTCGGTCCGTCTTGACTCAGACTCCTCAACGGGCCTTCCCTATGCCTAGACCCGGAGAAGAGCAGTTAGACTTTGGGAGGAGTACGCGTGATTGAATGAGTATAAGGGGTCGGGAGCGAATGATAAGGCGGAATCCCGGCGTACATGCCCTAATAACTACTAAAGTCGAACAATAACTCCACATGGCTAAAATGCGCTACAAACATAATTCCGACCCGAAAAATGAGGAAGATGAGACAAACAGCTGTGGCCATAAGGGACCTGAGTCGAGCGAGAAAGGTAAACGGTGAAGAGAAGAAAGTCTCAAACTAGGGAAGAAGCAAAGGAGCAAGCCCCGAGCGTAGTAGAGCGACGCAAACCACTAAGAAGCGGTCTTGAAGCGATGATTAGAAAGTTTGAAAGAAAAATCAGGAAACTGAGAAAGGGTTTGAAGCAGTCTGATTCAAATGAGTCGTGATGCCTAAAAACATGCGTATGGGCCAGGAACCTTAGAGCCGAGGAGACCAGAGCCGCCCAGACAAGAGATTTGGGTGGGCGGGGGCATGCTTGGGCGGAGCCCCGGCGTGAGGCTCGTGTGACATCAGGTCACCCAGGCGCGGCGGGTTGGGAACTAAGCCCCCCTTGGAGTCGGATAAATAGGTAACATGGATGGTCCATAAATACAGCAGACGTATAAAGGAAATACCAGTCTCCGTGAAGTCCGCTCTCCCACTTCGTTGGGGAGGGAGAAGGATACTTTAATCAATTTCTACAATTATCGGCTAATATTGATTGTGATAAGGAAGAGGATTACTATCCGATTAAGCAGTATCGTCGTCTATGAGGAAAGTCGTCGTGATCCTTTTATGATAAATACAGAAACTGATTATTGAGATAAAGGGGCTGTGATCAGCGAAGCCAGTGACGATTGATCTGCTTTCAGCTTCGTAAGAAAGAAGGAGATTGAGAACGGCGTCGGACGTGCGGCCAAGCGTTCACGTCAGACATCGCTCTATACGGGGTTGTATGCATTGGTCGGCCGACGGGCCAGCGCGATCTATGAGCTCCAACCCAATATTGATAGAAGCAGCACCATCATAATCAAACGGGTTTTTTATATTTTCCCTATTTTTCATAACAAAATAACAGTTTTTAAAAATCGTAAACAAAAAAGCCCTAAGCCTTTATGTTTTAAATAGTGATACATTTATCACCATTATATTTAAAAGTAATAAAAAAAAATGGTTGTAGAATTAAGGGAGAATTAAGCTTCTCCCAAGGGAAATAAATCTAATTAAAAGAAATATGCAGTATACCATAATTCCAACTACGAAAATTATGTCCACAAATAGTGAAATACACATGACAACCCTTCCAAATTAAAAACCACCGCCTCTTTGCTCATTTTATTATAATAAAAATGATTGTTTCCTGTAGATTTAAGATTTTACTTTGTTTTATTTGTAATTTTGTTGTCGATTTATTACAGCTTGTATCGTCTTGACAATATGACGATGGGCCGATTAGGCTAAGCATGCTCCGGTGGGCGGGGCGTGACTCGCGATTGTCAGCTGGTATCGGATGTTACCACAGTTATTATAAGATTATCGATATATGAGCGGTGAGTCGGTATTTATATTTATTAACACAGATCTTGCATTTTTTAAGAATTTGATTACATGTTGCTCCAGTTTATCTTAGTTTGAATCCCATTAAATTATTTTCTTTAAAAAAAATGGAAGCGGAATCATTTTACAGAAATTTGGAAGAATATAAATAACAACAATGGTGACGAGCAAAAGACTAGAATGTCATAAAATACAGAAATAATGGAATATTAACAGTTGTGAATATTTGATTTCAGAGGAGTATGTTATCATCATAAGATATACACATCCACATCCACTTGGAAAGAATGGAGATGAGATGGAGATATTCAGAGAGAGATGGCCGGTTTGTACCTGTAGATAGCATACACACGTGATTGGGAAGGAGGAAAATTGATCAGAAAAATTGGAAGTGAACACTTTGTAAAATTACAGATTAACTTTATTCATTGCTAGTTGTCAAATCACTTCCATTTTTTGACATATTTTATACATAATACTGACATTACTCGTTTTGGGGTGCAGTACTGGTCTACTGTAAGGGGTTTAGGACCACAAACCAGTCGATAGCATACACGTGATTGGGAAGGAGGAAAATTGATCAGAAAATTGGAAGTGAACACTTTGTAAGGTACAGATTCAACTTTATTCATTGCTAGTTGTCAAATCACTTCCATTTTTTTGACATATTTTTTTATACATAATACTGACATTACTCACGTTTTGGGGTGCAGGTACTGGTCTACTGTAAGGGGTTTAGGACCACCAAACCAGTCGATCAAGAATATATCTTCAATATCCAATTTGAAGAACTGGAGATTCTGTGACCCCTTGGGCCAGCCTGATCACAATCAAAAAGTAAAACATAGATATTATTTACAAAACATGTGGAAAAACAGGGTTATATGGTTATTATTAGGCAACAAATGCATGCATCTCAGGTTTGGTAGAAAGAACTGTTGTTATTACCCTTCATCTCTGGATGCTTCGAGCAAGGCATTTCGAGCAAAAACTACTTCCTGGGATTTTTCATCAACTAACCTCAGCTGAAATACAACAGAAGGGAGAGTTCAATCTAAGTAAGATCAAGAGCATATGCTAGCCCAAATTTTTAGCAGCTTATTTCTCATTCATTCCAACTATTTTGAGGATAAATCTCTAAATTGATGTGAATAAAAAATTGGACAAGCAAAGCGCAACAATATTATGGATGCCTACTAGTAAGCATGAATCCAAAAAATTCAAGTAACTACTGGTCAGTATGCAAATGTGAAAGGCAAACAGCATCCAAAAGTGGTACGAGGAAGAAACTATAGAGTGGAGCTAGGAATCCAAGAATAACGTGGCCATGCATAAATAACAGGTCGAGAAACTTGATTCTGCAACATACCTTTCCTGTAAGTGTAATTTTTGCACAACTGGGATTCTCAGGGTCTTTCTTGCCGCAAGTTCCAATGGGGTACTCACTGATTGTAAATGAGGACCGCTGATCAAACAATGCATTTCTTGCGGTTGGATCAAGAGTTGTCAAATAGAAGTATGGGACACCGACCCCATCAGGTGGCCCATCACTAAATGAGACTACATTCATAAGCAGTATTCAGATAATAATGTTGAGTGACAAGAAATATAGGAAAACATGAAGAACTACAATAAGATATCACAGCCATGATAAATTGTCATAACTAATCATGAAAAGAAAGGCAAAGGCAGAGGCAGAGATAGAGACAGCATAATTGTCATGGATATTTTTATTTATAGAATGATCTAATAATAACAAAAAAAGAAAAGAAAAAAAAATGATCTAACAATAAAAGAAAACTAAGGTAATACCATTGAAGCCTGCTCAAGGGTTGAAGCGGGTTATGGGAGGTTCTCAGTTCAAGTGAGAGTATGGAGGGAAAAAACGAAAAAAAAAAGAAGAAGAAGTATTTATCTATTTTTAAAAAAGAGAAAACTAAGGAAATGTATATGTGTTTATGTGGAAAAAATAACAACTAAGAGTGAGGTTTCAAGGCCCAAAGAAAATCCCATCAGCAAAGCCATAGATATCCCAAGTCAGAATTGAACAAAATCAGACCCAGACTATTATAGTAGATATGATAAATAAGAGTGTAGAACAGGAAAAATAAAAATAAAAAAATGATACCGCCTGGTCAAAGCTATTTGGGAAAATGAACTCCGTTTCACCATTAACTATACAGTGTCTCAATTTCCAGGGAAGAATAAAGGTCATGTCTCAGATGAGAATTCTTTATGTGGGGCACATAAAGTAGTGAGGTTTTAGTCACATACATGCATCAAGACTCAGGCATGATTAGTGTTCTGTACTATTAGGTATGGGTCTCAAGGAATTTTAGCCTCTGAGGGTGAACCTTGGAGAACTTTCCTACATCTTGTAGATGGAAAGCTAACATAGTTCTATGCATATAATTTTATGTATGTCTAAGTGCTATATCTTAATCAAAATGAAAATTAAATTTGGAGATAAAAGTATCAGCAGTTATTCTGACTGGATTCTTTTCTTCAATTTTCCTTAAGATATCTCTGCAAAAACTTAAAATCTTAATGTCTATCTATATAAATTGATGACATATCCATATACCCACATAAAAGAGTATTAAAGCGTTCTAACAATTTGCATATGATGGGGATAAAGTGGGCGAGAGCATTTAGTTCTTGACCAAAGAGCGTGGGGACAGTGCCCGTAGTATCCCACCTCTATAACAGCCGAATAAAGGCCATTTCGTTAGGCCCAAAACACGGATTCGGAAAAATAGGAAGGCCCATACTCGGCCAGTCAACTCATATCCTTGGAGTAACGAGAGGATAGAATGCTGCAAAGATATCTACGTATTCGTCGATCAAGTCCTGTATTATAAAGGAAGAAAAAGCGATAGAAGACCATCAGTTGGACATTCCCCAATAAGAAGGAGGATTATTCCAAATAAACTCCTTTGACTAATCCATTGCTAAATCAAAGTGATATATATGAAACATACCTCAATGGGAAGGACCCTAGTCAGATCAATGGATCAATATCGTGTAAATCTGAGACCGGCTCCGCCTTTGAAGATGCGCCAATACTAAGCAACCTACACATTCTCTCTTTCCTGCCGAGAGAGAGGGAATCGAGCTTGGCGTCGGAGCGGCACGAGGCTGGCCCTCGTAAATATCTTCCTTCTAGTTCTTCTTGCGAGGACGTGCCGCGTCAGGCACAGCCCAGATCGGCTTATTGCGGTGGTAATCCTGCTTGGCCCAGCTTGACCCGGCATCCTCGATTCGGCCCACGGCGGAGTCTTGGTCCAACCCGGCGACCCCGTGCGCTCCGGCCCGATTCGGTTGAATAAAGGCATCGTCGATTAGCGCGGAAATACGTAGGAAGCGGCGATTCGCCATCAACATGCGCGATTCCTCGATTCTTGATGGTATCAACAAGGAACCTGGCGAGGAGTAAACACTAATCACGGGAATCACCGGATCCACGGCTGATATGAGCGAACCCACAGGGGCCAGTGAAGCGATACAGAAAGGCCAATACAAACGAAGTGGAAGCGCTTCGCCTCGTCAACCCCGATACGGTCGAAGTTGGAGGCGACTTACCGGCGGATCACCTGACATCAGCGGAATTCGCAGCCAGCCCGGGAAGACCATAGCCTCCACTCGAGAACTGACTTGAACCATGACATTCCCGAGGGCATCGAAGCGACGAGTCCGGTCGGACGGGGCATGGACCACCGTGGCCCGGCGGAGGAGAAAGCGAAGCAATGCCCGGGAGGGCGGATTCGAGAGCGCGAATCCCCTCAACTAGAAGCAAGGAGCAGATCCTTGAGCCAAGGTTGAAACCTTGGCAGAGCTCGGTAGCGTGAAGGGAAGTGGTGAAAGGGCGGGCCCCGGATACTATGGATACTTTAGTGCAGTAAGCGGAATCTCCCTTCACGGTAAGTCTTCACTTTCCCCTTCGGCGAGTCGAATGCCTCGGTGAAACGTTCGATGGGTCGAAGATCCGTCGATCACCTTAATACTTACAAAAATCGGATGGGCTACATGGGTGTCTCGGGACCGTACGTGCGGGGATTCGCCACCCCACGGCAAGGGCGGCCTTGGCACAGTTCATGAAATTACCCCCTTCATCCATCGTCATTCGAGACGCTATACGTGCGTTCGTCTCCTTCATCGGGCGGGGCGATACGAAAGCGAAACTACCATCTATTGACCATCAAGCGGGATCGCGAAGTTTAAAATCGCACGTACAAAGATTCAATAGAGTCCACGAAGATAGGCGTACCAGACGAAAAATTCGCTATTACGGCTTTCATTGCGAGGTTAAGTCTGATCAAGGACGATGTTCCTCATCTCAAGAACCCTCAAGCAAGCATGGCCAGGAGTCGCCAGCCTGCGAAAAGTATAAACGGTGAGAGGCCCTCATATCGAAGGAGCTCCTCAGCCCGCAAAGAAAGGAATGACGGATAGACGGCAGGGGCGGGCGAGAGACAAGGCGACCGAGAGGAGGAATCCCGGGGCACGGGGCCAGGAGCGATCCACAAGGCGGGGAGTCCGAGAGGCCGTTTGGGCCACGCAAGCCCAGGGACGAAGGCGACATTGCCGTCCTGGCAGCCACTCCACTAACGGCCTCAGTATCACAAGTCCTGCATGAAGTGCGAAACGAGCAATTCCTGAGATGGCCAACTCAGATGAAATCAGATCCCGCGACAAGGGATAACACCAAGTATTGCGAGTTCCACAGGGACTATGGGCATCACACGGACAACTGTATACAACTAAGAGGAAATGGGAATATTTGATACGATAGCGGATATCTTCGGCGTTTCATATCTCAGGAGTGAGCTCGAGTCAAACCCTGAAGTCGGTTTGAAACCACTTGCTTGGGCCCGGCTCGACAGCATCACCGTGGTATTTGTTCGGCTGGCGGCCCAGGAGAATCATGTGATCTGGGAGGATTGCGGGAGGGAGGAGGAGATCCCCAGTTCGACCGAAAGAGAGAGCCCACCTCACGTGGCATAAGATCAGCAGACATGGGGGAAATACAAGCAGTATTTAAATTACCACGGATCGACACTACCATCACGTTCTCTGACTCAGATCTGGAAGGGTGCCAACACCCCCATGACGACTCGCTGGTAGTTCGCGCAATTGTGGCCAATACAACGGTTCATCGAGTTTTAATTGATAAATCTTCGCCACCCTCTGATAAACTGGCATTAAGATAGAAGCCAACTCACAAGACACACCGCTGGGCTTCGTGGAGAGAAGGTATTACCATCGTCTGATCCAACTGTGTCGACTCGGGAGAACCCCCGCCGTGCAACGACGATGTAAAGAAGGTTCCTTATAGTGGACGCCCGTCACCCATAATATACATTACTAGGCGCACTCTCCTTCAACGCAATAAAAGCCATCCTCAAAGATATCACATGATAATCAAATTCCCAACAATGGAATGGAGTCGGGACGGTCCGAGGAGATCAGCGGGTGGCTAGGGAATGCTACACAGCCTCCATGAAACAAAGAGCTCGCTGACAATGGTAAGTATAGACGTAGCTTCGACATGCGTAGACGAGGTACTCACTTACCGAACCCCTCGAGAATTGGAACCATCTGATGACTACCCGAACACCTCGCTACATCTGATCTAAATTGAAGTGAAGACCTCAAAAGCCTCTCACCCCGCCGAGATTTAATAGAGATGCTTGCATGGAAGCAAATGACATGGGGAGGAATCAACCTCAATGATCACTCATGATCAACACCAACCCTCCAAACCTGGCCACAAAAACTGTTTCGCACCGTAAAGGCAAAAGGCCATCAATGAGGAGGTATGTCTAAGCCCTCCCAAAGGAGCCGAGCAAGAGAAGTGAACACCCCGAAAATAGCTAACGCCAGATCATTAAGAGTTAATGGCAAGCGGGCGAATCGTGATCGATTTCATCGACATAAATAAAGCTGCGGTCCGAAGGATACTATCGAATCGACCATCGTGGACGCCACTACGCCACGAATCTCTCGCTTTATGGATGCATTTTCCGCTACAACCAGATCAAAGATGGACTCCGATGACTGTGAAAAGACTTCGCTCATCACAAAGACAAGGAACCCATCATATCTGCAATGCCGCTTGTCAAAATGGGCTTAATTTCCACTGTAGATTATGAATCTGATGTTCCAAAGTGCATAGGAACAACAATGGAGGTATACATAGACGCATATGCTCAGAAAGTCCACCAACCAATCATAACGCCACCTTCTCCGAGGCGCCTGCATCCCGAGAATTGATAATACGAAGTCGAACTCCACCAAATGCGCCTTCCTGGGTAGTCACCTTAAAATTTCAGTTTCATAGTTAACCACAGAGAATTCAGTTTAATCCGTATTAAATAAAAGCATCAGATCGACACGCCGTCGCTTCTCAGAATAGCGAGTCCAATACCGACAGGAAGGATTGCGTTTAAGCCGCTTTCAGATCCGTAGCGAGTGATAAATGCCACTTTCTCCAAGTTCCAAGAAAGCCTCAACGTGGACGAAACGTGAGGAGGCATTCACGCTAAGTCTATTCGAGTTCTCCTCCCATTCTAGTAAGTCCCATTGAAGGGGAACTCCTCACTTTGTACTTAGCCGTATCGACTTTCTCAACCAAGTGCATCAGTCAACAAAGAGCGAGTCCGGAAGACCCATTTTATTACTGCAATGAGCTCCGCGAGGCTGAGAGAGTACCCGAGAATGGAAAATTGATATTAGTGACCGGTGGATCGGCAGCCAAGCTTCGACCTATTTCCAGCTCACACCATAAGTCCCACGTAGTATCCAACGAAGCGGTATCGTGACAAAACCGTAAGTTCTAAGGTCGATGAAGTGGCCATAGAGCTAAGCGAGTTCGAAGAATGTACGCTAAAAACTGCTATAAAGGGACAGTCCTAGCCGACTTCTCATGGAATTCGCCCGATGTGAGCTCGCTGGTCTCACTGGGCTCGTAAGACGACTCCGATATGGAAACTCTGCATTTCGAGCTCAACGCACAAGTAATGAGCAGCCTAATAATCGACCTCACCTGGAAAAGATGGACATTGAATACGACTCGCTCAGTTCCGTATCAACAACGAAGCCAAGTACGAGGTCACATAGCGTGCCCCAACCTCGCCCATTCACTAGAAATCACCAACCAGAGATGTTCATGGACTCGCCT
The DNA here is from genome assembly GCA_016808115.1 of Tetrastigma voinierianum. Taxonomy (NCBI): domain Eukaryota; kingdom Viridiplantae; phylum Streptophyta; class Magnoliopsida; order Vitales; family Vitaceae; genus Tetrastigma; species Tetrastigma voinierianum. The sequence continues at coordinate 376,731 of JAEQBH010000313.1, read as the reverse complement.
AGTGGTCGACAGACGAAGATACATACTGAGCCAAAAGTAAAACCATGGTTCTATATCTCCAAAAAGTCCGCGGATTTACTAAAGAAATTTGTCGGTTCAGCCAAGCACGTCCCTTGAGCAGAATTCTCGAGTCGACGCCAAGCAAATTAGCCATGCGACTAGAGGGAAGATCCAGCATGTCAACGCCGGTCGAATACTGGCGAACCCCCATCGATCCTTACAAAGATGGTGGTCGCCCCAAGAGGATCCGCGGCCGAAATGGATGGATCCCACCATTCACGGTATTAATGACGAAACCCCACCAAACGACCCGAAGAAGCAAATAAGATAAGAGCGGAGGTCTTCCAGTTTACCAACCACAAGGGGAGCCTTTGCAAACTGTGGGATTCTTCACACCTTCCTAAAAATGCATCATGGGTGCCACACGTGAGTATGTGCTAAGAGAAGTACACGAGTGCACATGGAATCATACTCCGGAGTCCGAACTACAGTAGTTTTGAGACACGCACACCAACATAATATTTTAAAAAGATGCGACCATCGGTCATAAGAATGCAGACCAGAGCACGCCAAAGTATCGCTACTCCCGTCGAGCCCTTAACATCAATCACCACTTCAGCCCTTTCAATAATGCTGGATATATTGGACCCTCGCTCATTGGCAGGCGACGCAAATTCATAAATTGTCGCAAAGGGACTATTTCACCAAATGGGCGGTTTGAGCCTTAAATTACTAAATTACAGAGCAAAATACGCAATTTTATAATGGCGCACTATTATATGTGTTTGCATCCCAAGAGCCCTCGTATCGTATAATGGAAAACAATTCCGAATAACACCAAATTCGTGATTTTCGTGTCGTAGCCTGATCAAAAATTATTACTCCTCACCAGCACACCCTCAATCAAACGGACAGTCGAAGTTTCACTGATCAGAACCCAAAGCGCTTGGAAAACCGTCGAGGACCTTAAAGGGAGGGTCGGGCGTAATACCTCCCGGTACGGGCCCACAGATCTAATACGCGGAGTCAAAGAACCCGGATCCCCATTCTGCCTCAGCCCCGTGCACCCGGTGGGGCGAGAACTGGTCGAGGTTCAATAAAATCCCTGCAGTCGAGTTGTTAACGTAGGAGCGCCACAATGACGAGGCCCTGTCCCAACTTAGAACTCCTAGATGAAAAACGCGAATCGGTTCAATGGCATACAGGGAGTATCAGCGAAGATGCCTGTGCATTAAACCGTAAAGTCAAGCCTTAAGCTACATGCCAGGGGATTTGGTCCTAAAGAAGCTCCTGCCCGCGAGAAAGAATCCCACGACGGAAAGCCAGCCCCAACCTAAGGTCCTATAATAAACACAAGCCGTCGACTGTGCAATTATGAGCCCAAACGTGTGGAGTAAAAATTTTATACTACATGGAATGCGAGATCTAAGCGCTTTTACCAAGAGGGCACTCATTGTTATATCAATAAAGCCTTACCTACCTCATGTGACGAATGGGGCGACACTCGGAGTTAATTGTATATCTCAAACATTTCGACATATATAAATTAAAAATAAGAATGGGAAAGTTCTATGAACATAAAAAGCCCCCTCTTTATTTCAAATGAATCGTATTCTACATAATCAAGCAGTCCGACACATCCTGAAATGCACTTCGCATGTGCACCCTCAAAAAAAAAAAAAAAAAAAAAAGAGGAGTGGATAGTGGGAGAAAGAAAGAGGGAAAGGTGGGGACAGAGAAGAAATACAAAGAGCAGTACACAAATGAGAAAGTCAGGAAGAAGAAAGAAGAGAGAAAAGAAAGAAGGGGGAGAGGTACAAACAGGAGGAAGAAGATAAAGAGAAAACAGAGAGCTGGCAATGTACAGGCACCGCCTCCGAACGCATCCCCACCAAAAGCTGGGTGAATAAATACGACCCCATAAAAGTGAGACCAGGGAAAACACAACTCCCACACTGAGTGACCTTAAAAGCCGTCCAGAGGCGCCGAGGAGCCCCAATTAAGATAATGAACATCGAGCATCCATCCACATAACTCCATCCACCCACCGAGAAAAGCGTAACTCCAAAAGCCGGGAAACAATGCAGGCAAATGTAATCCACCATTTATAAAGAGGCCAAAGCACTGGTACCTACGCAATCGCTCCGAATCTCCATAAATCGAAGATTAATGACGACATTCGCCTCGAGACACGGTGCGCTGGCTAGCTTCACCAAAGCTCTTCACATTAATCGAAAATCATACAGGCACCATCATTGGCTACATCACTATCTCGGCTGAACGCCACCAAGGTCCCAAATAGGAGCCCGCCGCTTCACTCTCGACGTAGCTCCCATCTCAAGACAGCCACGCGCTCTTCAAGAGTCGACCAGCCAGCAAGATCGCTATTCAACGCCACTATGTCCCGGGGCCAGGAGCCCAGCTTGCTCACTTTCATGAGCTCTATCAGACAAAGCACGCCGCTCAAGAGCCAGACCAACCCAGTTATTGCCGCTTATCTCATTAACGCCTCACTAAGGCTCCCAGCGCCAGAGCCTGGGCCGCTTCACTTCTGACGGTGCCTCCCCACTGCACTGCACCACGCCGCCAAGAGTCGACCACTCTCAGCCATCGCCATCTCGGCCGAACGCCCAAGGCCCCACGCCGTGAGCCCGCTTGCTCACTTCTTGACGAGCTCCTCACCTGACAAAGCCACGCTCAAGAGTCGCACTAACTCAGTTACATCGCCATCTCATTGAACGCCACCATGGGCCCTAAAGGCCAGGAGCCCAAATAAGCCACTTTGACGAAATGCTCCTCTACTCAGACAGCCACGCCGCGCCTCAAGAGTCACTCAAATAAAGTTACGTCATTATTCTACCGAACGCCACCAAGGCCCCAAATACAGAAGCCCATTTGCTCACTGACGAGCCCTTCCAAAATGTTTCATTTGATTTGTACTTATTATTTACTACTGCATCGAAGCCTTTACAATGTTTCACTTCGACGATCTCTTCCCAATAGCTCTACCTGACGAGCTCCTCTAAACAGCTCTACCTGACGAGCTCCCACTATTTACATTGACGAGCCCTTCACTGCCCTTCAAATGGACGAGCTCCTATTATTTATTACTGACGAAGCTCTTACAATAAATTTCACTGACGAAGCTTTCTTCTTCCTTAATAGCTCTAATTCGACGAGTTCTCCAAACGCTCTACCTGACGAGTGCCCCTATTATTTACATGGACGAAGCCTTACAATGCTTCACCAACAGCTCTTCCCTAATAGCTCTACCCGATGGGCTCTTCTCAAGAGCCTGATCGACGAGCTCACAACAACCAACCTGACGAAGCCTAAACAAATTCTTCCCTCAAATCACGCAGCCCCACTATTAATGCCCGACGAGCTCTTCCCATCGCCAACATGCACGAGCCTCCCACTATTTACATCGACGAGCCCTTCACCAGCCCTTCGGGATGAACAGTTCTATTATTTACATGGACGAAGCTCTCACAACAAATTTACTCCGATTTGAGCTCCTTCCAAATAGCTCTCTTCCTGGTCACCAACTCCGAGCGAGCTCTTACTATTTAAGCATTTAACGAGCCCTAATCGTATATCGATGTGACGGCTCCTTCCTACAAATCTTATCGACGAGCTCTCTCAACCCACTGACGAGTTCCTGCATTATTCGCTTGACGAGCCCATCATCGCATATCGCATAAGATTCTGCCCATCCTACAATTCATATCGACGGCCTTTCCTCAACTCCGTATGGATGCCCCCGTTACAATTTCACACGAAGCTTTTTCCCTCGAGCATGGACGAAAGCTCCCATCGTTCATCCGACAGCCTCATCGCCTCCGCATGGATCTGCCCGCTACTACTTTCATCGACGAGCCTCCCATCACCAACATGGGCGAGCTCTTTACTACACATTCGACGAACCTTCACCAATGGGTCCCCAATGATCGAACTCTACTCGCTCTTCCTATCACATCGACACCTCAACAGACAAACAGTCGCGACAGATTTAAACCAGTCAACACCCGCAAGATGTGATGACGAAGGCCATGTGCCCAACCCGATGAGCTCCACCTACCTTAACCGCATAGTTCGGGGGAACCAAAGGCCTCAAACAAGATAAGATACGAAATTTCAACGATACAATTTAAATCACTAGGACTCCTCAATCCAGTTATATAAACAAGAAAAGAATAAAGATATCTTTATAGAACTGAATTTCCAAAAAATGAATGTTTATCAAGGGAGGGTTACAGACAGTCTCAGCCCAACAAAAAAAAAAAAAAAAAAAAAAAAAAAGAAAAAGAATGACATCGTGAGTTAATAAACGGTCCGGATCCGTGCATCGACTACGAAGAAACAGAGAGAAGGCCCTTGAATAGAGCACCCGTGCTCGGGAAATAGTTTGTGCTCAAGATTCTCCCGCTCATCGCCATGTCAAAATTGAAATCCAGATTCGGCGCATCGACGCCTTCCGTTGAAAAGCGAGCCACCCAGAAGCCCACTGAGCACCAGCTTGGTCCCGCAATTGTCTGATAACCTCATCCCTCTGGGCAACCATGCTGTCTCGCTGATGGAGATCTGTGCGCAATCCACGACACTCCTCACTTAGCCGTCCCGATAAATTTACAGCTTCAGAAGACTCACGGCGGCGCCTCCAAGAACACTGCTTCTCCGGCTTTTCGCGACTCCGCAAATTCGAAGTTGTTTCTCCATTTTGTTCAAACCACCAAAGAACCGCGCCAAGCCTGGCTTGAAGATCCCGCTGCTCACCTCTGAGATGACGGTTCCTCCCTTAATCATTGAGCTCACTGCGCACTTTAAATTCTCTCTAGTCTCAACCAAATCATTTTGTGCAACCTGAAGCTCACTCCGAACCTCCCGGAGCTCGCCCTCAGCCTTCGTCAAACTGCTCCGGACCTCGTTCTCCCTACTTTCCGCCCGAGCCCGAGCCGATGAAGTGCTTCGATCGACCAGCCGCCGACTGGCCATATGTCGTGACTCTGCCTCGCAGCCTCATCACCCTAAGTAAGAGAGCTACCTTCGCCTTTATAACCGCGATCCTCACATGTCTTTCGCTTAGCTTGGCCTTTCGGGCCAGCCCTCAAACGAGTGGTACCACATGCTAAACACGTATCAAGGTCAAAGACAGAACCAGCATAGAAGTAAACACGATTATAGACTTACCGAGGCAACTCTCAGCATAAGCGCGCGCTTCATCAATCGCAACACCTTCACCTCCCAATATCGTAATTTCGTGATGGATGAGACGGCGCCACAAGTAGTTCTGCAAGGTCGGTGCCAAAGAACTCGACCACCGCCTTACCTTCGATCTCTTTTTCGGCTCCGTCGTCTCGAGGAGGCCACTGGGCATTATCAAGGCTGATTCCATACTAAGCATAGCATGAACCGTCAATCCACCGTCTGGACGACGCACCCGAGACCCTTTGCCTTTACGCCTGGGAGGGAGGCAAGGAAGTCAAACCAAGGGTGACGGCACTTCGCTCCGCTCCCGGGGCAGAGAAGGAGGAGACGCCCACCCCTAACAAATGCCCAGGGCGACGACCCCGCTCTAGCTCAAGGTGAGTAAGAGGAGACTCCCCAATCTCGAACCTGGCCTGAACCCACGGCCCTCGGGGAACTTGGTTTTTCCTTGCCAGACCGGGCTCGAGATGTCGCCCCCAAATGAACTAAAATCTCTCCCCTGGAGGGAGCAGCAGCAGTAGGCCCAAAGGAAGAAACTCCCAGGACGAAAGGAGGCGAAGGCCTCGAGGCAGAGGAACGTGCAGGCATCAAATTAGATGAACTGGAACAGTTCGAATTTTATCAACTCGGCTGTGAGGAACGAAAGGTGAGATTCGGCCAACGCTAGAGCATGCAGCATCTTCGCCGCGGCGTCAAGACGCATCCGAAGTACGAGGAAAGCCTATATCTAAGTATTCGACCGCTTTTAGACAAATCAAACCAAAAAGTAATGCAAATACTAATGGTGTTATCAGTACCACGCCGTGGCACGCCTTGTGGTGTCGTCCCTATCGAGAGAATCAGACCCTACTGGAGTCACGACACAACATCGTCCCTTCCATGACCTGTGTGAAGAAGGAAGGTCCGAGATTACCGGAGGGGCCCCAGAGCGTCTGGGGAAATAAATAAAACCCCTGAAGTGGTCGTTGGATTAAAAAGATGAAGGAGCATAGCCACGCTAGGGACGCCAAGCCCCCATCCTAAAAAGGTTAATAAACGACCAAAATACCCCAACCATTAGAGCCAATGAAGGGGGCGATGTTGAAATATCATGCAGAACCCTTATGAAGGATGCAAGGAAAACGAAGGTCAAGTATCAAAGGCAACTTCAAAAGGTAATTCATACCAGTAACGAGGCGCATAAAGTCAAAACGTCCGGGACCATATTCCACACTGGGAGAGGTCGATAACGCTCAAAGAAAATAAAACCTATACGAAGGATCCAACCTTACTAGGCCCACATTCACTCGCGAGAGCACTGAATACAGATTTCAGAAAACCACCCTCGATACTTGATCAGTTTATTTTCACTCCCACCCAAGGGAAGTGGAGGCGCCAGAACTGCCAGGCCCAACGATCACCGAACGAACTGAACATCCCTAGCCCGCCCGAACCTGGGCACCGCTAAGAGTCACCGATACGCAAAGAGGAAGAACGACTTGGACCCATGACGTAAGCAAACATTGATAAACAAAATCCAGACGACCGAACCCTAGAGCCTCGTCGCACTAATCGAAAGAAACACAACAGATTCGAGACGCAAAGAAAGCCCGTGAATGAGACGGAGCAGAAGGAAAACAATTTAAGTTAATCTAACACTAAATGGACAAATGAAAATCCAGGAGAAAACGAAGTACAAGGACACTAAATAAAAAGAAAGGTAAAGGGCCAGAGGAACTTGAAGTTGAGGAGGTCGACAAGAAATAAGGGAAAACAAGGAGTAAGGAAAATGTTAAACCCAAAGGGCCATCATTAACGCATTCGCAGACCACGATCAAGTTTGATTAACCCGTATCCGGCGCACGTGGAAATAAATAACGTCGCAGATTACGCCGCCCACGCGGTCCGTACACAAGCACGTAAGAATCACGTATATTAACTCAAAGATTTCTATTCACAAATCTAAAAGAAGAATGGGACCGTACACGCCCGTATCCCCTAACAAACACAGAGCCCATTGCTAAGCTCCAAAACACCTGACCGGAAATAGAAGGCCCATACTTGGCCACAATCCCATATCCTTCCAATAACAAGATGTACTCTTAAAAGATATCCTATTCGGGTCCAATCAAGTCCTATTATAAAGGAAAGAAAGCAATAAGACCATCAATCTGGACATTCCCCAATAAAGGCTTTATAATATTCCAAATAAACTCCTTGACTAATCCATCATAAATCTAAGGTCGACCATATGAGGAAACATACCTCCAATGGAAGACCCCAGGTCACCGTCCAAACTGATCAATATCCACTATAAATAAGGCTTCCACCACCGCAAATGTACGCCAATACTAAGTAACCTACACATTCTCTCTTTCTTCCTCGTAAAGACCGACTTAGACGGAATGCCCTGCACGGAAGTTCCCCTCACCCTTCTTCCTTCCCGGGTTCTTCTGGCAGACACGCATCCAGAGCCCGTCGGGGGATCAACATCAGAAGATCCCAACCCAATTAAACGACCCAAAGATCCTCCGGGCCAAATTCCACCGCCAGCCTCGTTGTCCAACCTACCGACCTCAAGACACTCCTTAGTTCCATTAATAAAGGCATCATCAAAGATACATCCAAAGAAACTTTGGAATACCCTAATTAAAAGGATTTCCAAATATATATGATATATCTTAAAACAAAGGCCAATCATCTAAATGAAAATAGCTTACCCAAAGGTGCCCTCCCAAGTCCTTGAAATGGTACTGGTAATAAATAAAATGGTAGCATCAGCTCTAATTTTGACAAGATTTAAGCTATTACTTTACAGTACAGATAGATTTTATAATAATGTAACAAGGCTTCACACAAGTCAAACAGAATTTATGATTGGGTGTTCAGAAAATAGAAAACTGAAACAAATTAAAACTTTGAAGCTCATAGGCCCTGACAGTAGAAAATAAGAGACATATGTCAAAACAAAACTCCAAAACCATAAAGGCTACAGCAACAAACCAATTACATCACTCTTAACCAATCATTGATGATCACTTCAATCTACAGACATCCGTTTAATCTCCAAAATACATGCAAAAAGAAGTTGTATGTCTGCCAAATGCTCCCAATCATCCATTTTTGCTTTAATAATTTTAAACCATGTCAAACGAAACTTTCAGGCATATAAGATCACTTGGAGTTTACTGTGATCAATCTCAAAAAAAGTAAATCAAAGACGATCGATTAACCAAAAGCATGAGAAAACCCAGATAAGTAAAATTCCGAAGACTAATCAATCAAGACTAAGATGAATAACAAAAAAGCTAGAAGAAGAAAGTATACTTCAAAACCCCCCAATTATTCTGGGAGACCAGCCATCGAGCAGTGGCGGCAGCATCATCAGGGTCTGGTTTCGACACCGACAGCAACCGTGCATGAACAGAAACTCGAGACCCCAAAAAAATCAAGGCCAAAGCAAACAGATGGCAACGAAAATCGCCCTTGATTATCATTTCCTTCGTCTGTGAACTGAGAACTGAGTAGTAAGAAGAAACGTGAAGATGGCATCATAGAACACAGTGCTGCTATTTATACACAAACACTTCAAGAATTCTACCCTTCACCGATCAAAAAAAGGAAATTATGGGTTTCCTAAAAGCACTTCCTTTTACCAAAATTTACGGGCATGAATGATGGGTTTGTGACAGCACCTCTTCCAATGAATTCCAGCAGATAAGAACGTAAGGAGGGGAATAATAGCTCTAAAAAAGGAAGTGGGGTGGAAGAGACACAGACACTTAAATTATGGGGTCCCCTGAGATGTGGCATGATTCCTTTATCTATCCATTTGTGGATCGAATCCTTGAATTCGGCTTTACCTTGTGGACCCTCCAACCAACTGAAGAAATGCCCAAAGAGCTCACATTAAGATTGCGAAGAGCTCGAGACCGGTAGCGCCAAACACGTGCTCGTTGATCGGCCGTTGGTTTACGCTTTCTAATGTCATATGGGATTGTATTTTCTCTTTTCTATATATATATAGAAGAATTTGATAAAATATTAAATTTATCAAATATATTTTTATCAATAATGATTCAAAATTGGGTGACTTTATTTAGGACATTCAAGAACAACCTGACAGGTGTGTTTAAGCTGCAAAATAAGAATAAAGTGACCCCTTGGAAAGGATAATAAAGTTAATCAAGGAGTTTTATCCCTCAGTAATGTTAATTTTTTTAAAATACCAAATAATGTTCAATTTAGTGTTGGACATACACACATCCAATTTTTTTGAAGAAAGTCAGAAGTTAGTGATGAGTAGATTCAAGTAAAATTCGACACCCATCACGAACCCGAGAATATTTTTGCTTGTTTGAGTCAATCTAATCGCACATCAATCTGTATCGACTGCATAACCCGCTTTAATAAATGGCAAGAGATTCAAGGCTAATTCACATAATACAAAATCACTTAAATCGACCAATTTAATTATTATTTAAATAATATTTAACCCAAATAACCGTTTTAATAATGCTATTTGTGTTTAAATATTGATTTAATTAGTTATAAATTATATTAATTTAAATAATCAAATTAATAAACGGGTTATGCATGTCGTGTCGTATTACCCAATTACTAATTAGTTAGTTTTTAAATTTGTTAATTTTAACACGATTATTATTGCACTTATTTAAAGTATCAATACAAGATAATACATATATGCCGACACGATCCGAACAAGACATCTCGACACAAACGACACCCCTAATGATATGTGGAATGTGCATAATTTTCTTTTCAAACAATTTTATTTATTTTCTTTAAAAAATTTATATTAATATAAAACTTAAAATCGAGAGCATCTCGACAGTAAACGAAGTTAAAGACTGGTCCAAACTATAATGGCTACGATTATATTAACTAACCGTAACACAAAATAAAAAAACCAACCATCTACTATTTATTTGTTATTTATATAAACAAAAACCTAATCATTAATATAATAACAAAATCTTCGATTAACTATATATCGCTTTTTTCACTAACCATAATTAAAAAAATAAATTTACACTCTTACAATCATATATTAAAAAGTTATACAATTATTATAAAATTATTAAATAAAATGCAAAGAGAAAGCATGAATACAATCTATTCATTCACAGAATCTTACGATTACTTACGCATTTATATTATATATTTGTTAATACATTCAAATAATATGTTAAACACAGATTAGATATTTAATCATAATTCTTAATCAACCACATATTTTAACAACTTAAAAATTAAAATAAATCACAATCAATATACTTCTATTTCGGCGAAACTATAGTGTTCTTCATTTGTATGAAAAGTAAAAACGACGAATAAAAACGAGAAAGTCATGTTACAAAAGTAAAGAAATCTATTTTTTATATATATATATATATATATATATATATATATATATATATATATATTTGTATTTCATAAACTAAAACCTAAAATAAAACCGAGATTTGTGTAAAACAAAAACAAAAACCGAATCGCTAGATTCGATTAACTTATTTTTTAATTCGATTTCCACTTGATTTATGATGAATTCGATTTCTTTGGAAATTTTGCCCGTCCTAATCCAAACACATCAGAATCAAACGGACCCATGTAATTATGAGAATAATGTGTAGGGATTGTTAAGAGGAATTATGGTAAGATGAAGGGGCAGGGAGACCAAAATATTTGATTAAAAGATGAATTTTGAATATAATTCACATTATTTTTTTTTACCATAGCTGATTAAAAAATAGATAGTTTAGTTTGGCAATGAAATTATTTAAAACAAAACTATGGAAAGTGTTAGATATGATAATTTGAATTATTTGATGTTTTAATCGCATTTCTTTACGATACTAAATAAATGCTGAAAATAACATATTAAAATAAAGTTAATTATTTTAAATGAAACGCCTGAGTGTTTTACAAGATTAAGACTTATAACACAAGCCTTCAAGCTAATCACGCACTTCATGAACCCTTACAACACTCTTTCAAGTTTAATCTTAACTTTCACACCAATCTTTTCAATTATTGAACGTTTAACTTCATTAGTCAGTTTAAAAAAAACTTCATTAAGTTCTACAACAATAATAAAATCAAATACAAAAGAAGAAAGAATATGATTTTTTTTTTCTTTTTGAGATCTATTCATTTCAGATGCTATAACGTGTCAGAAGATCACAGCTATCTAGAAATAAATAATGCATTTTATTCCTTATGCTTGCTCAACCTTATCCATTGAGCAAAACCTCATTGATAGAAAGAATGATTTTTTTTAATATAATTATTCACTTTGCATTAAAAGAACAATCACATATATTAAAAGAACAATCTCATTGTTATCAATCTTTTTTTTTAATTATTAATTTAATATATTCTATTTTAATTATATAAAATAGATAAATAGAATAATTGTTTTTTTAACAATGATAATAATAAAGTTTTTATCATAATAATTTTATTTTATTTTATTTTTTATTTTTTATTAATATGTTAAGATGTTATACATATATCATATAAATATTTTACATTTTATAATAATAATAAAGTTAAACAAATTGTTTTCTTGATATAATTAAGATGCTGACTTTAAACATAAAATAAACAACTTAATAAGTCTTATTCAATATTCAACTAAATAAAATTTCTATAATATTAAAAAAATAAACAACTTCATACTTAATATTATTAAGTCTTATTCAACATTCAACTAAATAAAAGTTCTATTTAACATTTAGTAAAAAAACAAACGCTCCCTTAGTGGTGCATGTATGTCTTCTTAGGCAATTGTGCTTTGTTTTTATTTTTGAAAATATTAAAGGAAAAAGTTAAGATACTATTGTGATATATGTTAAAGCTTTTATTTAAATAATTGAACCGTATGGAATTCATGCTCTTTTGCTAGGGTTTTCCATTAGCTTTCCTTTTATATATAGGCTTTTCATTTGAACTTTGGTGCAGTAGTTAATGAGATCATGGAACGGATATCTTCTTTTGTTAAGAATATATGTCCAAAAGGGTTTAGTGGATGAATGATTCGGATGTTAGATGTCTGATACACGTGTCGACCGGAGTATGAGGTCAGATGATTCCGATGAGTTTGCATGTCTAATAGTAGAAACTGATCGTTTCAAGTTCAACTAAGGTCTGAAACATGTATGATAAGATTTGAATTATTGAATGAAAATATAAATATATTAAGTTGAAATAGAACGATACACACTGATGAAACTAAGGTACAATGTATATGTAATATTTTCGAGTAAAACATTAGAAATTCAATTTCCATAAAATGTATTTCTTTTTATGTTTAGAAATTATTTTATATTTTTATTTACAAATAAATTTTATATTTTTATTGGTCGCTTACTTTCTATGCAAGGAATATTAAAATCCTTCCCATTGGAGGAATATGAAAGAAATTTCGTTTAAAAAAAGGAATATGAAAGAAAATCAGAATCTCCCACAATGTTAAACTTTTATAACATTAAAACTCTTGCAAAATTATAGGAGTTAAAGCCAAAATAGTTTATTTTTTGAAGAAAAATCTGAGTAGATTTGTTTTGAAAATATTAATAAAACTAGTATTTTTTCCATACAAGTAGATATCCATATGTAAAACCGTAATTCGTAAATATCCACCAAATGTGATATTAGGGTAAAATTTCAAAATGGTAAGACAAAATGATTTAAAGTTACATTTATGGTTTTGAAAATTTACTTAAAATCTTATTTATCTTAAAACTCAAGAATAAATATAAATTTAAAATTTACCTGAAATCATAATCATCAAACTATGACTTTATATATGAATTATCCAATGTAATAAGAGTAACAGTTTGATTATCATTTTCAAAAAAAAAAAAATATTAATGTATTTTTTTTTTTTAAAGAACCGTTTTGGCTCTGAACTCAAATTAAAGAATTACCAGGACTCAGTCAACGATCCATTCGCAGAATCCATGTCGCCGGCAGAGTCCAAACATGCGCCAACAAATATGGACAGTACCAGCAGCCTCTGACCGGAAGTTTTGATCCTCCAAGATCAAAACGACGTCGAATCGCCATTCTGCAATTCTCGTCCCGCCGAATCCGTCTCAGTTCCCCCATTTCCACGGTCTGAACCGCAGATTCAGATATGGGGTTCTTCACTCTCGCCTTAGCAGGAGTTGGTTTCATGCTCATTGGCACGTGGGAATCCCTCCTTTCATCCTCTCCGATTCCGAAACCCGACCACTCTCCAGACAGAACAGGAACGGAACCCGAATACAAAATAATCTATTCTTCGCCTCTGACCTCTTCTCAATTGCCCTTTGTCAAGCCTTCATTTGTAACTCTCTATATCGTTAATCATCGCGGTCAATTCGAAGGACAGGGTCGAGTCGCTGCTGCAATTGCAGGTTCTGCAATTGCTTTCCTTCTCATGTATGCCGTTATCGGGCTTTTAATGAAGTTCACGGATTCAAATTCCGCTGCCCCGTCATTCCTCACTTTAATCAGCTTTTTTCGCTTTTGCGGAAGAGTTTGCTGTTTTACCTTCGAAAAAGGACACAGTTGGAATCGAGGAACCGTTACTTGATATGATGCTTGTCTGATCACCATCGTCTTTCTCGACGGTTCTTGAATTGAGGATCGCCAAAATCGAATTTGCCTCGATTGGGTCGTGATTGGGTTGATTTTGCAGGGTACTTGGTTTCTTCAAATGGGTCTTTCATTTTTCTCGAATTGGGTGGCTCATGGATGCAGTTTGCATGAAAAGGTTAGAAAGTACTATACAGTGAGGTGTAAGGGGCACCCCGAGTATCACAGAGGTAGAGCCATTGCGACGCTTCAGCTTTAATTGTCATCTTGCCTTTCTTGTGGTTTTGGTTGTAGCTAAAAGTTCTCAATAAGTTGGCCGGAAGTGAGGCCAAGAAGGTTTTGTTCAATATGGGGCCAATCGAGGTGAAACGCAGTCATTGAATCCTTGCAGGACAGTTTTCTCTTGATTCCGATGATGAGGATGATGAGGAGATTAAAGGAGGGGCGAGTGTGGAAAAGCAGAAGCCTGCTGCAATTGAAATGACAGTAAATGGTCATGGGTCGCATCAATGAGGTAAATCTTATATCAAAATTCTATGAAGCGTTCCAATTTGTTGGTTCATTGTATGTTTATTGTAGAAGAAATCTGGGTTGTTTTGCATAAATGAAATAAAATAAGATAAAAAGCTCATTGCTGGCTCTCAGTTTTAAGAAATGCTGGTATGCTATACACTACCAGCAACTACTTGTTCTTAAGAGATTTCTAGATTTGTGCCTGTTCCTGTTTGTTCCAAATCACAGTTTGCAAATCAATTGTTGCTTACGTTATTTATGAAAACCCTATCTGTATAGAATTCCTAGTTTGTGGAACAGAAAAAATGGCCATGTGATATGTTTTGTCAAATTGGATGGTATGAGATGGTCTGCTATTATTGAGATCAAACAGTAATTGGGTCGTTTACTTAACTGATGAATTACCTGTAGCTTAAACAACTTCTAGGAACAGACTTAAACTGCCAGAAAAGAAATGAAAGGGGCTCATCTCATGCACATGGGAAAGTCTTACTATAAATTCATATATCTGTTGGCATCATCAGGTGATAATTTGTCTGTCTAATGCAACGACAATGGGTCACACATTTTCATGGTAATTGATGTGTTTCTAGATTGTCACTCAAACGAAATGGGTTTTTTGTTTGATTCTTTATCATGCATTTCATGAATACATATCAAAAGCAGCCTTTCTGTCCCATTCCAAACAGAAGAAAGATTAGTTAGGAAGGATACATATGATCATTCCTTGTTTATTTGTTTATGTCCTAATCAAGTCAATATGTAAGAAACTGTCTCACCTTCTAACCTGATCTTGTGGGAGGCTCTAAGTTCAAGTCTCAGTCAGGACCAAAATTTACCTAACAAAAAAAAAATTATGGTTCTGTTCTGAATTCACCTTAGTAAAGGACTCTCTGGATGGAACTGCTTATTTGTGACTTTGGCATATGGTATGCTGTTGGTATCATGTAAAATGATGGAGCTAATGTACAAGAAAAATTGATGGAAACCTACAGGGTATCTTGTCACTTAAGCCTCTTTCTAAATCTTATTGTCTTGGCATCTCTGTTGGTGGACTCACTAAACGTTGCAACTGATGAACTGAATGCACAGTGATATTGTTGGTTATGGAATAAGGGAAAAAGGCTGCCCCAAGGTGGTTACAGACATGAGTAACTTGATAAACAAGTGCAGAAAAGAATATAGGAAGATGCTAATTTCCATTAAGTTTCCTGTTTCTGACAACCTTGGTTTTGAAGTTGCTATGTCCTTCAATACACGGGTAATATGTAGTTAAGTAATACTGTGCAATTCGAGCATTAATTAGATATGATTCTAGGTTTAAGTTAATAGATGAAAAAGATAATACGTATTTAAATTAAGACATGAGGTTAAAGCAGTTGTTAGTATGATTCTAGGTTTGAATGGGGTTAGTTAATGGGCTTAGAATGTTTGATGTTATTTTTATGTCAGGATGTCACTAAGAACACTTATATATTTGATGGAAAGTCATGCATTCCATTAGACTTAGGATAGTTTTTTCTTTTTTTTTCTTGGAGCATGGGGTGGGTGGGTTGGAGGTTTTGACTTTGCTATGTTAATCAAGCTATTGAGAAGGAAACTTTTAATTGTTCTCTCAATAAATTGGTTGGATAAATAAGGTTTTGAAGGCACTCCACGTTATATCGCATCGTTCATATATGAATGATATACTTAAGATTTAGAAGCTCAGACAGTTCTTTTTAATACTTCTATGATTTAGATCCACCATACACTTTCCATCTTTTGAAAAGCTTCTCAAACTCGAAGCCATGATTCATACAAATACTGACAAAGCAATTGGTTCATTGTAATACTGACAAAGCCCTTGAGCAGATCTACTTGACTTATTTTTATGAGGCTGAACTGCTAGGTGAATGAAGGTAAAGAATGTGTATATAAAATTCTAGAATTGTTACAACATGAACTATATCACATGTGGTGATTCTTGTGGTCGTAAAAGAGTGGGTTTCGTGACTTCTTATTTATATTCCAATCAACTGTCCATTTTACTAATATGTGACTAATTGGATCAAGTATACTTCATGCTCTTATAGAAGGGATCTGGGAGCAAGGGAAAGCCATTATTATAATTGGGCACCTTCACAGAAATCTGGGTTCCTGATTCTCAGAGGATTATGTTCACAACATATTTGCATTGAAATATCCTGTTTCTGAAAGGCTCCTAGAAGAAGCATCTAATCAGGATCTTTCTTCCCTCATCCATGTTTTGTAGGTTGCCTAGGAGAATAGTGGTGGAAGGCATTTTCAGAACAAACCTCCAAGAAGCAGGACTCCTCAATTCGATTGTTCTATTGCCCCAATAGCGTAGATGATTATTTCTGGAGTAAGTCATCAAGCTCCATTTACTTTAGTTAAAGTCCGAGTCGAGAAATAAATGTATTGGTGATGCTGAATTAGGCTCGTAGTTGTACATTATGATGCTACAATTGAAGGGTTTATTGTCTTCTTTGTAGAAGTTTTGTTTTTGTTATAATGCTAAATTGAGCCCAAGAGGCTTGTGGATGTATTCTTTTTGTTCATCATGGCATTGAAATATGCCAAACCTTTCTGTGCCGATAACTGTTCAATACGATTTAGTAGAAAACTTTTCCTGCATTCACTTTCATGTGACAAATGCATATGTAGTGTGAACTGGTGAATCTTGCATGGAAAGAGTATGATGCCTCTTTATTGTAGTAAAAGTCTCATCATGAAATTTTAGGGCGTAGAATACTTCATATTTTGTTAAATTAAAGCTTATTCTTTGTTTTCTTCATCTGTATAAGAATTCCTCAAACACATCCCAATCACGACCCTCCTAAAAATGCAGGCAAAAGAACAGACTAGAAACTACAATCATTTGGTTGCATTTTATGCCTATTAGTTGAATATAATGGAATTTTAATGTAAGATTACTGAAATTTGAATAAACATGGATTTAACTGACGATCAATCGTATATAATATATTTCTTTAAAGAAAAAGAAAGACATTGGGGGTCATTTTGCTGAATATGTTTGTGTGCCTAAAGAACTGGAAATGTTAAAGGAAATTAAGATGCCAAAGAAGAAACGGTAGAAAAGTAAAAAACTGCCATCTTATAATATCCCGTAGCGGTGTTTGGAGAAGTTTTCAACTAGAGAAGAAAGGAAGAGGACCATGAAGGATCTTGGAGCTCTGTTATAGGTTTCCTCTTCAATTAATCTTCCAAAGAGACAGAAAAGCTTCATGTAACTAGTTATAACTTCTCTAGATGGCCCTCAAATGTAATTCCAATCACTTTTGTATTTGAGTAATTGACGCTTCCCATAGCGGTCTCAGAAACCTGATCAATGTGGAAGGAAGGCCTCACACCACAATCCCACACCTGATTTGCCGATTTGAGCGGAAACCCCTTGATGGTATCTGTCATTCCTAGAAAACTGTCACTCTTGTGTGTTAAGAATCGCTAGCCACGGCCCTCCCTGGGATCTTCTTGTCTCAGACAAAAAAGCCGAAACTATAAACCACCGTAGATCCGTTATCAATAACTGCCATCTTACCCGAATGATTTATATATAGCTTTTAAAAGCGCGTGAAGGCATACAAAAAGCACAAAGTCTGCCTTTGAGACGTAAGACGCACTTGAGGTATGATTTATATCAATGATAAAATATAATCTGTAGCGATTTATTTATATTAATAAAAATTAAAGATTCATATTAGATCAGTTTCATAGAGACGGAAAGGGATAATTCCCATTTATTTTATTTTAGTTTCTGATAAATGTGTGAATTTACCTTCATATGTATTTAACCTTTATGCTTTGATAAGGACCATTGACCACAATTAAGAGGAGAGGGAGAGTTTCACTATTGTACCCTTTTTTTTTGTTTTTGCAGAGTGAATTTGTGTGAGCGTAGATGTAATGTATGAAAGTAGGGATAACATAAGTAGTTGAATTACATGAAAATCTTAATTAATTAATTAATGTTATAAATGAATGATTTTTTTACATGGAATGATCATATCTTATGGAACATGTAATTTTATTACTCATCTTTGCATACACTTCACAATTCACACTACACCTTTGCATTCAATCTACAAGTTGCCAAATGAATGACTATATTCATGTATCTTGTAAGCACCTTCATTGCTCATCTTAAAGAGGAGCAATTGAAGCTTACATGACAAACCTTATAAAAAGGTTTCCATCTCTTATACGAAAGACATATCTGAGAAAGATCTTATTTCTCTATCTCTCTCAATATCTCCCTTTCTTTATTCATTTCTCGGTTCTCTCTTTTCGCTCTCTTTTCTTATGTATAAAGATAAATAAATTCTCTTTCCATGTCTCTACTCATGAATACATAGGTAAGAAGAGAATATTACAAAACTTATATTTTCTCTTCACATTGCATTACACATTCTACAACATGTTATCAGCATAAGTTTACTCTGAAGGTATTATCTAATCCTAAACTTAAAGTTATTTTAAGTTTGCATATATATCAATATTTGATTTTGATCAGATAAAAAAGCTATATTATTGTTAGCAATTTATCATATACTTGATTCTTATTATTTTTTCATATATCAATAGTTTGTCAACAATGCCAAAACTCAAGAAACGACATTTACCATTTTAGGAAAAATGAATTATCTACATCGATCTTCACATAAGTAAACACTGAACTTTTGATGAAAAATCATCACCTAATCTTAATTAGCTTGAACACCTATGAATCAATATCATCCAAACTCGTGGGACATGAATGAGGATTGGTCATGAATGTGATTACGGGAAGACATTTCCAATACCATATTGATGATCCCTCAAATCCTTGAATTGAAAAACCTCTACCAAAAAGTGATTTTAACATTGAGGTAAAAGAAGGAAGGCCACAGAGATAAAATTCCAAGAAACCATGAGAATATATGGTGCGAAATGGTCTGCATTTGTCATATGCCCAACATTTGATCATCTTAATAAGCATCAATGGAATAAAATGAAAGGCTATAAAAATGAACTTTTACCAATGATGATGGGGGTAGACCTAACGTATTAAGATGTTGATTGCTTTGGAGGTCCTAGTGAAAAATTGACTAATTGATGAATGATGGTAGCATTATTATTGAATGATATTTCTTAAATTAATTAGTACATCATTTTGTTATTAAATCCGACTCTAGTCATATTATTTATTGTTTTTATAATATTTGTATCTAAAATTCATATGTTATTGATCTCAAGATGAATGAGGGTGATGTATGTCTAGCTGACTATGCAACCACACACACAATTCTTCGAGATAAAAGATACTTTCTAGATTTGACATTAACAAATGCCAATGTGGGTACCATATCTGGTACTGTAAACTTAATTAAAGGCTCCGGAAGAGCAAACATAATGCTACCAATTGGAACTAGGTTTTATATCAATGATGCATTATATCTCTACCAAATCTGGCAAATTTGCTTTAGCCTTTAAGATACTTACGTAAATGGATATCATATATTGAAACTATAAATGTTCTACATTACCTCTAATGTTTTCACAGAAACTTATAATGGAAAAACTCTCAGCATTCTCCTCTAGGTTATATCATACAAATATAAAGCCAATCGAGTCATGTTGTCGTGAACCAGAAGTTCAACGACCCACAGACTTTTGTTCTTTGGCATGATAGACTGGATCACACTAGGTCCCTAATTATGCGGAGAATCGTAGAACACGCACATGGGCACCCACTAAAGAACCATAAGATTCTTTGCCCAACAATAATTCGCATGCGCTGCTTGCTCTCACAAGGTAAATTGATAGTCGACCATCCCAAAGAAAGTCACATTTGAGTCACCCATCTTCTTAGGAAAGAATACAAGGGACATACGTGACATATCCATCATCGGACCTTTCCATGATTTTGTGGTCTTAGTAGATGCCTTTACTAGGTGGTCACATGTTTGTCTCATTTCGACAAGAAATGTTGCCCTTGCTAGGCTCGTCACACAAATGATTAAATTACGAGCCTAGTTTCCTTATTATCTAATTAAGGCCATCAGACTTGACAACGTCGGTGAGTTTACCTCCCAAACCTTTATAGTCTATTGCATGTTAGTTGGAATAAATATTGAGCATCTTGTTGCTCATACTCACACCCAAAACGGTTTAGCAGAGTCCCTCATCGTTCCCCAATTAATAGCTCGACCATTGCTACGAAAATCAAATTGGCCGACTTCCGCCTCAGATATGCATATGCATGCCGTAGTTTGGTCTATATTCGAGCAACATTTTACCATGAATACTCCCCTTCACAACTTGTACTAGGCAAACAACTAAATATTTTTCATTTACGAATATTTGGTTGTGTAGCCTATATACCAATTGCACCTTCACAACACACTAAAATGGGTTCCTAACGAAGAATTGAGATTTATGTAGGTTTTAATTCTCCGTCCATCATAAGATATCTTGAACCCTTAACAGGAGATGTTTTTACAATCCGCTTTACGGATTGTCATTTTAATGAGAGTGCATTCCCACCATTAGAGAAAGTGTTCCATGATGCATGAGAATTACTTTAATGTACTCCACAATGTCTCATTTTTGATCATCATACAAATAAAATATGAATTGGAAGTTCAAAGGATCATTCATTCCGCAAATCTCGATGCACCACTACCATATGCTTATCGAGAAAGAAAGTGGACAAAGTCATATAATTAGTTAATGGTCTCAAGAAGATTTGACATTGATGTCCCTAAAGGATAACAGAAATGAGTCTAAAATACTGAAAAGCATGGGGACCTATCGTCTGAGATAATCATGAGGAAACAAATGAGAACACACACCAAAGAGGGCATGACAAACAAAAGGCCCTTATAGAGGCATATGATAAAACACAAAGCTCCTCAAGAGGTATATGGTGAACATATGCCTCCCATATGATATATCAAGAAGAAACCCCTCAAGAAGTTCGACAAAGAAACAACTCAAGAGGCACAAGTACCAAAATTTACAGACCTCACAAATTATGAAAATAATAAAGAAAAAATGGATCAAATAATTTATTATCAATAATATTTTTATTTATGGTCTGTATATCATATGAAACATGAGAGGATCCCGACCAAAATGTGAAGAAACAAAATAAAGAATGACGCACAAAATGGTAATCAGTAATAATTAAACTGTTAATGAAACTAGACGCTTTTGTGACCTATAGTCCAAACACCTAAAGGTGTGAAACTGCTTGGGTACAATGAGTATTTGTACTAAAGTATTAAAGAAAATACTGATCATAAGATATAAATTGCGATGAGTAACACAAGGTTTCTCGCAGAGATTTGGTATTGACTACGAAGAAACATATTCTCCTATCATTGACACAATCACTTTTTGCTTTCTAATGCTTCTGCGCCTCCTCAAGGATCTGATATGCTTCTCATGGATGTCATCACCGCTTATTTATATGATTCATAGATATATATATATATATATATATATATATATATATATATATGTTATATATATATATATATATATATATATATATGAAAATCCATGAAGGATTTAAATTAGATAAGAATAATACAAAGTCTCTAGCATTTGTGCTCAATCAATAATGATCTCTACAGATTGAAATAACCAAACGCATAAAAGACGCTTCACAGTATTTTTCGAGAGAAGGATATATGTAAACAACCCTATATGCCCATGTGCATCTTACAAATCAAAACCAGATTTAAATATTACTGTATGTTGGATGATTTTAAATTTTGTTGGGACTCCCAAAGAGTTCACAAAAACAACAAAATATTTGAAAAGAAATTGAGATGAAAGATCTTAGGAAAACAAAATTTTGTCTCATCAGGATCGAGCATTTCCTACTAGGAGTTTTAGTTCACTAAATTGGCTTATACTAATATTACTTCCTGCAAGTGTTGTTTATACCTTTAACACTCTATGTTTTGGTTAATTTTATTTAAAATAACAATTAACCTAATTGGTACCAAAGGACCAAACAATGCTACTATAATCAAATTTTTGTGGCAAAGTTTGTATTTTTAGGACTTTATATTCTTAAGACAAGGATTCAACCTAAAGGCATGAATCCACTTATAGCCAGAGCACCTGGCCAAAGAGCAAAGGTAAATCCAATAAGATGGAATGGTAACCTCAGAATTTAAATATAAATTTCATAGGCTGGGCAAATTTACAGAACCTTATCGAATCTTTGACTTTTGATTTTTGTGTTTTTCCCACTTCTCCTATGTAATAGTGTTTTGTTTGTATCTTTTTTGGTAATTTGTACTAGTTTGGTGGTAAGAAAACACTCAAATAAGACTTTGTAGATTTATGTTTGATATCCAATAAAGCTTACAGCAGAAGCTTCGTTTTCTCTCTTTCCTTTCTCGATAGCCAAATACCAACCTTGAGAAGAGTGAGAAGAAACCTTTCAAGCCTTAGAGTAGCGAAACTAGGTGAAGGTCTGATGAAAAGGTGGGGTTTTCATGTTTAATCGGAGGTATTTTCCACCATTAATGGCTCTTTTCAAACATTATTTTAATCCCTTCGTTACCTTTGAATGATCCAGATTTGATAAGCTTTTTGTCTATCGGATGCTTATCATAGATTCATCGATACTGCTAGTTATTATCTACGGGTTAATGGAAGGCTTATTTAAGGATGTTTTTATTTCCTTCAAATTCTAGGTTTGATCCTTTCGATTCACCTTGAATGGTTAGTATTTGGTAAGCTCTCAGGTCTCATTGGATACTTATCGCTAGATCTGGTGATATTCATCAGTTATTATTTATGAACCATTGGAAGGTGAGTCAAAAGATGTTCTTCACTGTCCGAAACCATTAATGGGAAGCAAATACCAAATTTCAAGGATATTTATTTAGTGGTCGCTTATTAGAAGTAAACTAAGAACCTAACATTCGAGATAACTATATGCTATCCTCCCCAATGCGAGGAAAAGACCCGTGAAACCCCTCCTTTCGCTTCTAAGGAACCTAAAACCTAGCTGGACTCGACACTCCAAGGGATTTTGTTTTCATGTTTTAGTAAATTTTTATTTTTAGTTTTAATCAATAAAATCCCCTCTTTTTATCACAACCCCAATATCCAAACTACAATCACTAGTGTAAACCTTAGTATCAGTCATTTCTACAAAGAAACCCATCCCTGTGGATGATCTTAGAGCCACTATACTATAGTATAAATGCTACTGTGAAAATGAGGTACATGTTATAAATTTTGTCGATTGGGGAATACTCCTACTTCGCTGCAATCAAATGGCGTCGTCGGGGATGGTTAGGTGTCAAACGTGTCGGGTCGGGTTAAACGGTTATTTAAAAGAACCAGACTTCTGCCAGTTATAAACCTCAACACTTAATCTCGCTTATTAAACGCTTTAAATTTACTCCGCGATCAAATTCAACCCGTTTAGGTCTCACCCAAACCCGCTTAATCGTTTAAGCACGCGCGGTTAATCGTAAGGTCACATTAATTTTGATAAAATTAGTCGTGACCATTAAAACGATAGTAAGAAACAGTGTTAAACGAGTAAATCCGTTATAAACGGTTAGCATGTCTCACCAACACGACCGCTTATTAAACGCGGTTAAACGGCCAATTCGCTTATCACCCGAACCCGCTTAGTCTCGTTCCAAACCCGTTTAATCAGCGGTTAATTGTGTCGTGTTGAATTTTGACAGGCCTAGGGATGGTGTCTTAGTGCAAATGATAGTCTCTATTGAACACTTGTGATCCTCATCACAAGCACTGGTAAATTTTTCTCTTACGATTCTTTTTAGCAGTTCATTGTCAATTTAACTTTATTTTACTGTTTATTTTTTTTCAGCTAACCTTAGCCCTTTTTATAGAATTGTTTCTATTTTGTTTGGTGTTTGTCCTGTATTCTAGTAGGAGTATATGTTCCAGTGGATTTGAGATTCTGAAGGCAGATTATTACAAGTTAACATTCCACTGGAATCAAGTCTTGGAGTGAACTTGAATTTGAACACAATGGAACCCTCACCAAGAGCAAGAGAGCCGCCATGAGAAGATTTGGGGCTGGATGGACTTAGTCTTTCCTAAGACTACAAAAAGTCCATATCCTTTGCTTTTCTCATTCTTCATTTTTCCTTTAAATTTGTTTTGTCTTGGTTTGATTTTGATTCATTTTGATTCCTAGAGCTTTTGTTTTCATTTTTGTAGGAAATTGGTGCATTTATGGGAGAGGGAAGCTCTACAGGTCCAAAATACAGAGAAGTAGCATTTTCGCAACCCCTGCGAAATTTCGCAAGATTTTTGCAGCCTACGAAATTTCATAGGATTTTAGCAACCTGCAAAATTTCGCAGGATTTTCGCAGCTTGCGAAATTTCATAGAAAGTTTTTGGCCATAAATTTCGAAAGATTTTTGCGGCCTGTGAAATTTCGCAGGATTTTCGTAGAAAGTTTTTGGCCATAACTTTTTTATCCGAATTCCGATTTGGGTGATCTTGGTCTTGTTGGAAAGCTTAAAGAGTGTAGAATCTAGATATATCTAGAAATAACACTTTAGAAATTATGATAAAAATGTAATTTTCAAAATTAAAAAACTGGTCACTTTTAACCTCTCTTCTCTTCTTCCTTCAATTACCAAGAGTCATAATCCTTGATCATTTGAAGCCCAACTGAAATAATAGTTTTAAAGCATGACAAGTCTCCTACCCATCCATATACATATTGTAGCCATTTTGCTTCAATACTATAGTAGCCTCTACTAAATTGATGATCCTCCCATTACTACCTAACCGAGGCTATTCCATCTCCCGCAGATGCTCTTGAGTAGCTGCTATTTTTATCTTTTTTTGTTTTCCATGCTTGTAGCATGATCATATTTTGTGCTGTCTATATTTTGGGTATTTTATGAACTGTGGATTGGCCGATTCTTGGCAGTTTTAAATGCCGATCAAATACCTATTTTGGCTTATTTTTAACTCTTTTCATCTTTGTTTCCCCGCTTCATGTGGGTCCTCATCTCCAACACCGGCTACATTTCACCAAGGAGGTATCTCTTCTTTCCTTAAATTTCCATTCCATAACCACATTGAGGACAATGTCGAATTTGGTTGGGGGGTGAGTTAAGGAATTTTTTTTTTTTTTTTGTAATTCTTAGCCTGCAATGGGAGAAATTGAAACCGTGTCTCAATACTCTTGATTTGTGAGTGGTAAGTATGCTTATAAGAGTTGATGAAGTGTGGAAACTCCTCTTGTCTTCAACCTTACCTCTTCCACTTTGAGCTAATCACACACTGTGCACATTAGGTTTTGAATATAAGATGAAAAACTGCCTTTCCTCCTAAACCTTGAAAAAATCCGCCCAGTACTATCGACCACCTTTACAGGTTAGATCCCCCGATAAAAGACCAACGAGTCTCCAAAAAAAAAAGAAGACCAATGTGTCTCAAAAAAAAAAAAACAGAAAAAAAAGAGAAAGAAAAAGAAATTTGTGACACTTACCTCCGAGCATGGTCCGAGGGTATATATAAAGTTCTTTAAATTCCTAAGGGCTCAAGCCAACCTGGTTTGAGTCACCGACTTTGATGCTCACTATACGGGTGAATAGTGGAGTTTAGCAAATTGTAAAAAGCTGAGCATTGAACTTATTAAAAGTCCGAGGTGAAATCTGAAGAGTTAGTGGTTGAAATATCCTTATGACTTGATGCCCTAAACCTTGATTGGTTGGGAGTCATCGATGGACCCCCGTTACATGGACAATTGAGAATTCGATACCCTCAGCATTGCACCCCTACAATGAAAAAAAGAAGAAGAAGAAGTTGTGAAATAAAAGTGGTTCCTGATCTATTGGGGTTGGTCAGTCTGCTAGGTGTAGAAAAAGAGCTAGGTTGGGGGGAAAGGATAGTTTGGCAGACTATATTTGAAATCTAAGCATGTTAACTTGCAAAGTTATTGCTGAAGGCGCATTGGTTCTTAGAGTGGAAATTTTTGATACTTAAATTCAGATAGTACATACTCTTCTCGAGACAAACTATCAAGGTGGATTTTGATGACTTGTTAAAGGTTGGGTTTTATCCTCATTACTTTTGAAAAACTTTTGTTTTGGTGATATATAGTTCATCTTGCTTAGATTACTTATTCTTCCTTCATTGCTAAGGGACTAGCAATGTGTCTCGTTGGGAGTGATTACTACCTAAAAACACTGCTTCATACCTTTTAACACTATGTTTTGAGCACTTTTGTGCAGTAATTGGCCTAAATTAACCCAAATTTATATGTTAAGGACCTAGCAAATGCTACTAATCAATTTTGTGACAAGTTTAGTTGTTTTTAGGGACTTATATCTTTAAGATGTGATTCAAATAAAGGCATGAAGAACTGGGGCTATAAAGCCAGAGCACTCAAGCCAAAAGAAAGCAAAAGCAGAACTAGCAGAAGATGTAATGGCAACCTTGCCAATTTTGCAAGGGTTGCAAAATTTCGCAAGGCTGCGAAATTTCCTATGAACTTTACTGTAATCTTTGACTTTTTGATTTTTGTGTTTTTCCCACTTTCTCCCTATGTAATAGTGTTTTATTTGTATCTTTTGCATTTGTAATATTTGTGGTATAAACACCCAAACAAGACTTTGTAGATTTATGTTCGATATCTAGTAAAGCTTACAGCAGAAGCTTTTGGTTTTTCTCTCGTTTTCTCTTTTCCCTTTCTCGACAGCCAAACAACCTCTGAGAAGAGGAGGAGTGGCTAAAACCCGTGTTTCCTTAGAGTAAAGGAAACTAGGTGAATGTTTCGGATGAAAAGGTGGAGGTTTTCCATGTTTTAACGGAGGTATTTTCCACCATTAATGGTTTCTTTTCAAACATTGGTTTTAATCTTCGTAAGTACCTTGAATGATTCATATTTGATAAGCTTCTGGGGTTCATTGATGTTTATCGCTAGATACATTGATATCTGCGAGGTTATCATCTATGGGGTTATTAGAAGGCTTATCTGCTGATGTTTTATTTCCTTCAAATTCTAGGGTTCAATCCTTCGATTCACTTTGGAATGGTTAGTATTTGCGGAAGCTCAGTCTCATTGGATACTTATCGCTAAATCCAGTGATATTCGATAATTATCATTTATAGACCATTGGAAGGTGAGTCAAGGAGATGTTCTTCACTGTCTGAAACCATTAATGGGAAGCAAATACCAATTTTCAAGGATATTTATTTAGGGTCCGTTATTATAGCTAAACCAAGAACCGGACGGAGAGGATATCTTATATGTTATCCTCCCTAATGTGAGGAAAAGACCTGGAAAACGCCTCCTTTGCCTAAGGAACCTGAAACCTAGTGACCTAACACTTAAAGGGATTTGTTTTCATGCTTTAGTAAGTTTTTTTTTAGTTGTAATCACTAAAATCTCCTCTTTTTATCACAACCCCAATATCCAAACTACAATCACCAGTGTAAACCTTAGTATTAGTCATTTCTACGAAGAAAACCCATCCCTGTGGACGATCCTAGAGCCAAGTATACCATAAGAGCAAATGCTACGGTAGTAAGGAGGTGACAGTTATAAATTTCATTGATTTGTAATACCCTACTGCTACGAATCAACTAAGAAAATCTTAAAACGCTTTTATATAGATAAAGCACAATCTTTTAAGTTCTCTAATATTTGGTCTGCTCACTTGATATGAAAAAGACCTTAGTTTGGCCTTGTGAAAAGGGTGAAGAATTACTTGGTCTTGAAGTATCATATCTTAGTGTTAATGGTGGACTTATGTATCTTGCTAATCAGACTCGTCTAAATATCAAGTCACAATTTATTTAAGTGTGCATAGCCTGCTCCAACCTAAAGATACTGGAATCAGATTAAACATATATTACGCTACCTCCAAGAAACAACTGATATAAGTCTATTTTACTCAAAGGAATAAAAACAACAATTGCTTGGATATGTTGATACAGGATACCTTTCAGATCCACATAAAACTAGATCACTAATAGGGTATGTGTTTAATTGTAATGAAACTACTATTTCATGGAGATTCTTTATGTAGACAATGGTGGCCACACCATCGAATCATTAAGAGATTATGGCAATTCATGAAGCACGTCGTGAGTGTATATGGCTAAGACCTATAATTCAACATGTCCAAGAATCATGTAGACTCCCCTTTATAAAAGACAGTCCGACAACATTATTTGAAGATAATGTCAGACGTGATCGCATTTAGATCAAATGAGGATATAGAACTAAACACATTTATCCAAAGTTCTTTTATACACATAAACTCCAGAAGAGTGGTGAAATTGATGTTCAACAAATACGCTCAAGTGATAATCTAGCGTAATTTTATTCACAAAGTCACAAGCAACCCCACATTCAAGAAGTTAATATACAAGATTGGAATGCGCCAACTAAAGGACATTGACATGAGGGAGAGTATGTTTATGACATGATGTTAGTGTACTGTACTCTTTTTCCATTCGTCCAGGTTTTGTCCCACTGATTTTACTGACAAGGTTTTTAACGAGGTAATCCTAATAAAACTAAGAGCACCAACATCATATGAATATTGTCCTCTTTTTTCCTTCACTAGGTTTTATCCTATTGGGTTTTATTGATAAGGTTTTAATGAAGCATATTCTTGATGGTGATAATTCAAGGCGGAGTGTTATAAATGAATGATTTCTTTATATGGTGAATGACCACATTCATGGAACATGTAACTACCCTCATTACTCATCTTTGCATTCACTTCAGCACCCTCATTATTTCACCTTGCATCTAATTCATAAATTGTCATGAATGACTATATCTATATCTTGTAAGCACCTTCATTGGATCATCTTAAAGAGTGGTTAATTGAAGGTTACATGGCAAAGCTTATAAAAAGGCTTCCATCTCTTACATGAAAGACACTTCGGAGAAAGATCTTATTTCTCTGTCTCTCCATATCTCCCTTTCTTTATTCATTTCTCGGTTCCCTTTTTTCACTCTCTTTTCTTATGTATAAAGGTGAACAAATTCTCTTTCTATTTCTCTACCCATGAATACATAGGTAAGAAGAAAAGAATATTACAAAACTTATATTCCTCTTCATATCAAGATTACAATATTCTACAACAATTAATTGTTTATTCTTTTACTTGTATGAAAATGTTCATGAGTTGGGGGTTGAGATTCACAACAAAGGCAACTTGGAATGAACGGATCACCATATATAATTAAGGTGGGAAAGGCAAAATAAGATGCGGCCATTCATGAATCTTAGAGGGCTTTAATTAATTAGGAGAAGAACCTCATCTCTATGTTAAGACAAAGAGATCGGGTTGTTCAGATGAGGACGTCCAACGTTCTGACCACCTCAACGTGTTTTGGTATGTGTACACAGCTTGAGGGCGATGGGAACCTTGAAAAAATTGGTCACAACGTCATGGAAACGCCACAAAATCTGGTCACAAGGCCGGCCGTATACGCAAATGAAATTGATTTGTGTCTCGACTCTCAACTATAGCGGGTTTCCGCTCAGTGTTCTATGTAAAAATAATTAATATTAACATATGTAGTGGTAAGTGGGTGGGAAAGGGTTACTGGAGATCCCAGTCTTGAATCTTTGTAAGAACAAATTATTATGTACAAAGTAAATAGCCCATTTGTAACGATGCAACTCTCCACCTGATATTGTCCGATTTAGGGCTGTATTGGCGTACACACGACTTCCCATTAGCAAGCCTCAATTTTGCTTTTTTATTGGATCAACACCCTCAAGAAAAGGCCTCAATAGTATTGAGTTAAAGTCTTACATATATGAACTTTAACCTTCCTCTCTCTAGGAGATGTGAAATACCACAATCCAACCCCCTGGGGGCTCAACGTCCTCGCTGACACATTTCCAACTATAAATCAGACTTTGATAGCATTTGTATACGACCCAACTCTTCACCCAATATTATCCAATTCAGGGCTGCAGTGGTGGTGGCGCACACATGGCATCCCACCAGCCTGTCTTGGTTTTGCTTATTTGTTGAGCATACACTCTTAAGAAAAAACCTCGATAATATTGAGTTAAAGCCTTATATATATGGACCTTAACCTTCGTCTCCTTAAATGATGTGGAACACCACTATCTCTCTCTCTCTATATATATAGGTTTAATGAACTGGTGATCATATCCAAGTCTGATCACCTCAAAACAAATATAAATGGATATATTGACCTCAGAGAATTAGCAAATGAAAAATCTATCAATATTAACTGTTTTCTGATATATATATATATATATATATATATATATATATATATATATATATATATATATATATCTAAATTCAATAACATCACCTAAAGTACTGTCTTACTATCATATAGTCATGAGGATGCATAAAATTTCTAGTTGTATTGATTCTGAATGCCTTGGGTACTGTCAACTGGAGTTAGATACGGAAAGCCATGAGCGAATGAGGGAAATGAAACATTAATTTAAATTGCAAGAGTAGTTGACATACATGCAAATGATCATGTAAAAGCCATATGTACATATACGTAACTAATTGTCTTCATCCTCTTCCCTCAGAACTGGGAGGGGATTGTTTGAATGAAGTATTGTATGTGGAATGAAGTATTCCTCTGCTAGCTAGGCGGGGTCTTTACTTTTTCTGAGTGTTTTTTTCTGAATATTTCTTATAATTAATACGAATTAGCGTATCCCTAAAGCTTTGAGGCCTGGGCATATGATGCAGTAAAAATACAATATCAGTAGGGCTAGTCCCGGGGAAAATGATTTCTTCTGCTGAAAACAAGTCTATAAATTGGCTGTAGGAATGGTGAGAAAATGCAGAACCCAGTTAGAATCCCCTCTTGCTTGTATATCTCTAAATTCAGCTGTGACATCTAACTTTCTGTACTCCTCGTTCATTCTCTTCTCTTTCTTCCTTCTTCCTTTCCCATCTCATGCAAGATTGTTATTCATCAAATGGCAGTGCCATCACCATTTGAGTTTATTAAACACCTTCAGGGATGCCAAGTGAGGCAATGAAAGGTATCTAAGCTCAAGAAGTACCTCCACAGTTCGGGTACTTAACCTACAGCCAGTCCAAAACAAACCCATGCCCACGCCAATGATGATGATTTTGATGAACTCTGAATCGGGCCACGTTCCATCAGACCAATTACCACGTCAAGGCCACCGGAAACTTAGACGCTGAAACCGTGTCAGAGATGAGGGTCGCCGACATCATCAACGGCACAAACTGGATGCGCGCGGTCCGGAAAGAAAAGCTACATGTAACTTGTTATAACTTCTCTAGATGGTTCTCAAAATGTAATTCCAATCACAGTTATGAAAATAACTGATTTGTTCCCGGAACAGAAGTGTTGTTTGGCTATGCTGGGACTACTTTATTTGCGTGTCTTCTTTGAATATTTCTTATAATGATAAGAATTAACACATCGGTATTGTACTCAAAATTGTCTTTGAATCAGAAATGGTATCGGATCGACCTGGTGATAATGATTTTTCACCTCATGACCATTCTATAAATTGACCTCCACAGAATCAGCAAATGCAAAGTCCAACTTCTGCTCTCTCCTCCCTCAACTCATTCATGGCTCCTAAACCTTCTCCCTTGTTCTCATTGATTTTTCTTTCTCTTCTGTTCTTCCCATCTCATTCAGAGACATTGTCACTCCTCAGCATCTGGTCAAAAGCCATCACCATTTGGGTTCATCATCAAGGATCTGCAGGGGTGCGAGGTATGAGACAAAGTAAAGGTATTCATAAGCTCAAGAAGTATCTTGAACAGTTTGGATATTTGAGCTATAATAGCCATTCCAAAGGCCAAACCAGCTCTGTTGATGACGACTACTCGATGATCTCTTACAGCTGGCCATCAATCCTACCAGACCAAATTACCAACACCTCAAGGCCACTGGAACTTGGACTTGGAGACAGTAATGGCGATGATGACACTGCTGTGGCGTTGCCGATATCATTAACGGGACGAACTGGATGCAGTCCTCAAAGAAACGGCATGATCAAGGCCATCGCCATGGCTCGCTCCATACAGTCTCCATTACGAATTCTTCCCAGGTCGCCAAAATGGCCGGCTTCTAATGTCAACCTCACCTACGCATTTCTCCCCGGCACCCCGGCTGACGCCAAGATCCCTGTCTCCAAGGCATTTGACAAATGGGCATCTACAAGACTACAACAAGCTTTACATTTGCACAGACTCAAGACTACAGAAATGCCGACCTGACTGTTGGTTTTTATTGGCTTTTTCATGGAGACGGGAACCCGTTTGACGGCCCCGGTGGAATGTTCATACGATGCGCATGAACAATGGGCGGTACGTGCAGTTCCTGGTGCTATGGACGTGGAGAACGTTGCCTTGCATGAAATAGGTCATCTCCTTGACTTGGCCATACTCTGTCTGGGAGGCTCTGGTGTTTCCTTCCATTTCTGCTGGAGGACTATAGTTTGCATGCGGATGACATTAAGGAATTAAAGCTTTATACAAAGCTTAATGACTTAGCATGATGGAACCCTTTGAGAGATGAGGTAGGAGAGTATATATATATATATATATATATATATATATATATATATATGCAGTGTGTGTAATTTTGTCCCATAAACAAAATGAGCGCCATGCATGGTGCTCTCTTAGAAATGCTGGTCTGCATGTTAAAGGTCTTATTATAATGCCACTACGAATTTGCAAACTAGCTAGAAATATATATGATCCATATATGCAATTGGCTACCAAAATTTTTAAAAAAATGTTACCTTGTATGGCTTGATCACTATGTGCAGTAATAATGATGTCTAATTCTGAAGAATATATGCAAGGCCAAATACTAGTCTTTCCATTAGATAAACAATACTCTTTCTATACATTGTGATTCTTATTCTTCATATCTCAAGCATTAGTCTTGATTTTTTTAAGAGAATAATACAAACGAGCACGTGTCATGAAGATGGATTCAACATTAGATATTTTGATTCCTTCAACTTATACTGAATAGAAAATCCCCTCTCTCTCTCTCTCTCTATATATATATATATATAATATCAGATCACTTTGTGAAGGTCAGACAATGATGAATTTACCTTCAAAGTGTATTTAACCCTTATGTGCTTGATATGATCACAATTGAGAGAAGAGTAAGAGCTTCACTGTTATACCTTTTTTTCTGGTTTTTTGACTAATGAACTTGTGTGAGCGTAGATGCATTGTAAGAAAGTAGGGGTCACATAAATATAGTGTTGAATCACATGGAAAATCTTTTTTTTTTTTTTTTTTTTTTTTTAATTAATGGTTTACTTATATGAAAATGTACATGAGTTGGGCTTCTTGAGATCTACAGGGCGCAGCCAACAGAGGGATCACCGTAAAGTGGGAAAGGCAAAACAGATGTGGGCTGTTCATGAATCTTTAGAGGGCTAATAGGAGGAGGACGTGATATCTACGTTAAGACATAGTATAGAAAGCTAATAAAAAGGAGCAGCCAAAGACGGGCATCCATGAGGGTGATGTCCAACGTCCTCATGCATGGTCCACGGCGCACAAGAAGGAAGTTCAGCCGTGAGGGTAATGGAATTACGAGACAAATTAAGAGACGGTTGGCTGTGATGAGGACGTCCAACGTTCTTGACCAGCCTAACTTGTTTTGCATGTGAGGGCGATGGAAACCTTGAAAAATTGGTCACAAGGTCATGGAAACTAGACAAAAACTGGTCACAAAGGCCGGATACGCAAATGACTTTGATTTGTGTCTCAACTATAGCGGGTCTTGGCTCAGTGTTCTATAAGAAATATTAACATATGCCGTGGTAAATGGATGAGAACGGGTTCCGAAGATCCTAATCTGGAATTTTGTAACATAGTACTAGGTACAACATAATATAAAAAAGTAAATAAATGTAAAAACATATACTGTTTTATCCTACAGTTGGGGAGTCTATATATATATATATATATAAAAGTTTATCGAACTGGTGATCATATTCAAGTATGATCACCTCAAACAAATATCAATGGATACATTGGCCTCAGAAAATTAGCAAATGAAAAATCTACCAATATTAATTGTTTTATGATATATATATATATATACACTACAAGAAATTCACAGTTTACCGACAAAAATTACCGACGGATTAAATTCTGTTGGTAATTACCGACGGAATATCGACGGAACAAAGCATATTATTTTTTCCACATTTTTGCTACCATTTACAGACAGAATACCTACGGGAAATTACCGACGGAAGTGTTCCGTATGTAATTTTCGCGCTATATGTAGGCGCCAACTTTAGCACCATTTACCTACGTACTCACTTGAAAATTATCGACGGAAGTGTTCCATAGGTAATTTTCCCGCTATATATAGGCGCCAACTTTTAGGTACCATTTACCGACAGAATACCTACAGAAAATTACCGACGGAAGTGTTCCGTAGGTAATTTTCCATTTAATGATTAATACCTACTTTAAAATTACTAACGAAGTGGTTCCCAGAGGTAATGCCATTTACCAACGGAATACCTACGGAACATTACCGACGGAAGTGTTCCGTAGGTAAATTTTATCTTTGATACTTTTTTGAAATATTTATCTTTAATACTTGATATTATTAAATATAAGTGTAATTATAATAATATTTTTAAATTTTATAAAATGAAATAAATTTTAATGTTTAAACTCTAATATATCCAAAAGAATTAAAATTAATATATATTTTATTCTAACCTAATATATATATATATATATATATATATATATATATATATATATATATATATATATATATATATATATATATATATGCTTATTTTACAATTAATATAACAAGTTGATGAATGATATATAATATTTTCAATTTATCTAACATTAGTCATATATATATATATATATATATATATATATATATATAAGTTTATTTTTATAAATTAATATAACAAGTTGATGAATGATATATATAATATTTTCACTTCGATTCTAAATCATTAGTCATTGTTGCTGTAGTGATCCTCCATGTTTTCCCAAGCCTACGCCCTAGCTTCAAAAACCCCTTTGAATGCATATTTTCTTGGATTTTGGTAAACTAAAAAATACCGACGGATTTTCCAGAAGTAAATTACTTTGAAACAGATTATCACGGAATTTTGTTGGTATTTCGCCCCATTTTGTAGATTTCAACTTTACTCTCTACCAATTCTTCCACAATTTACTGACGGAATATAGAGGTAGCCTTACTCCCACGGATTGATTTTCCGCTGGTAATTTATTTTATCACTTACAACAACCTACGAAATATAGTTGTTGGTATTCCGTAGGTAAATTTAATTACCGACGGAATTGTTTATATTACCTACAGAATTTTCCGTAGGTAAATTGTCAATTTGTTGTAGTGATATATCGAAAGTACTGTCTTATTATCATATAGTCATGATCGAGATTACAAAATTTCTACTAGCTGACTGAATACATGAGTATTGTCAATCAGAGCTAATATTGACACTAAAGCCATCAGAATAACGGGAATGAAAACATTAATTTAAAATTGCTAGAGTAGTTGATAAACACAAATGATCATGTAAGTTTCATATGTACATATATCGTAATTTGTCTTTATCCTCTCTTCCCACAACTGGGAGGAATTTGTCAGCTAATGACTTTATCCTCTTCCCAAGAATCCAGCTTGCGAAGATCAATTTGGTTTATTAAGGCCAAGATATGGAAAAGAAATGTGAGGAGTTGAAGTAGACAAATGGTTGAATTTCAAGAGCTCGGTTAAATCGTAGCGTGAAAAATGATCATCTACAAAGCAGTTTTAGCAAAGGCATGATCTTGACGAGAGAGACGCACAAGATAGTGGTCCCACAAGGCATCTAGCTGTTCCCGATAAAGGAAAGAAGCCTATCGCCCTCGATGATGTGGATACATTGCGTGTATTAAACGAGTTATCCTCGTGCATTTCCAAACTCTCCCAATAGTATAAAGCAACAAAGATAGAACGAGCCGGAGACACTCACATCGCCCCACATTCAACGATTCTAATGGTGGTATGCTTTGCTAGGCGATGAGCCGAGGTCAGAATCCGCTAAGTCAAGCCCTCGGGAACACATTTGTTTTACCTTAATGCCCTATACTCGCAACCGCTTTACTTCGCTTCTAACAAGACTTTGCTTTATATGCCTCTACAAGAATGATCGTGAGATCCTAATGACATACTTTCCTCCCCCGGGCAACATATCCTGAATACGAGCCACCACGAGGGTCCAAAGATGCCGACCTTGCTCCTGCTCAACGCCTAGCCTACCCTTATGATCACATGCTTCACTTAAATCAGGCAATGACTTTGAACGTCGAAAACGACCATCTACTGTGTAAGGTCTTCCCGCTGGGCCTAAGGGCTGAAATCTAGCTTGGTTCCACAGTTCCCACGTAATTCGCTGAATTAGTTTGGCGAAATGACCATATTTATTCCCAGTACCTTTCGTCAAGATTTATAGAAAATGAATATTAGTTCTTTGTAGACCATAATAAAACAAGAGGAGGAAACCATACGGGACTTCACTAGGAGATTCGGCAAGCCGCCCAAAGAAATAGAAGTTTACAAAGATGGGACGCACCCATAAAACTTAGCAAATTTTGCACTGCCTACTCCATTCTTCCACTCATTGTCTTTAGATCCGGCTTAACTACGATGGAAGAGTTGTACGCTTACGACAAATATTCAACCCCCGGGAAGATTACATCCGTGGCAAGAACTCAAATAGTCATGATCACGAGGTTAGCTAGAAACACAGCTCTGAAAAGGAAAAAGCCGCTTGAGTCCACCTAAGGACAAGGCAAGAACCGAAGCGTCAGACCAACAATAGAAGAAGAGAGAGCCCCAGCTTCATTCAATATCACCTATGAAAGCCTGCTACCCCTCATTCGCGACTTGCCAGATTTCAAATGGCCCGCGCTAATCCAGACGGACCCCTCTTAGAAAAACCCGTCCATGCGATGCGACTATCATAGGGATCATGAGCATGAGACCAATAGATGCCGAAGCCTAAAATTCTTGATAGAGAAATTGATTAAAGTTGGGAACCTCAGGAGATATATCAGGGAAGTTGATCATGAGAGTTAACTCTGCACCGCAAAGTAGCGTAATCACACCCAAGTCGCACCCTCGAATCTATAGGCCGACTATAAACTATACATTCAGAGGGTCGCCGACGACGCGACGCCTCAAAACGCCAATAAAAGAAGCTCTTGAGAGCAGCCACAATCAAAGCCTGGGTGAACGCTGTCCACACAAGCTTTTGAAATGCTCAAGAGGAATGAGCCTATCGGGACGACCCATGTCCATTCCCCCAGTAAACCCCAATAGGGTAATCGTGCTCCATTACGATGTACCCCGCAAACCCCATTAGGTAATCGCTCCATTAATGGTATAATTTGTACTAACCTTTTATGTATTAATGGCTTTGATGTGCACAGGTGCTATAGATCCTTAAAGAGGATGCACAGATCTATTCATGTCGCTTCGCCTTCAACGATGAAGCTTTCCCCACAAATGGCTTAATCTCTGGCCTGGGAAATCCTCTCGGGTTTTAATGGGCGTAAATAACTGGCGAAGACCGTGAGACATTACGATTCTTGTGCAAGTAGAGCCGATAACCCGACAAGTTTTATTCTCAGTTGTCGACCACATGGGGCCATACAATTGCATAGCAGGCAGGGCCTGGCTACACACAATGAAGGCCGTCCCTTCAACTTATTATCAAATGGTCAGCTACCTAACTAGGCGGAGGTCGATCTTCTGGGCAACCTAACCGGGCGATGACAATGCTATCACCTATCCATGAACAACGAGGAAAAAGATTCAAGCTGCTTTTCTGTGGATCGTGATTCCCGCATAGTAGCTACAACTGCCTAGGCAGCGGAAGAAAAGGACTGGGTTAGCCGTGAACTCCTTAGAGGCAAGAGACCGGACAGCCTGAGAAACTCCTATATAAGCACTGCGGATTAAGTGAAGAAAAGAACAATAGAAACATATTATTGGGGAATAAGGATATATTCGTCTAGAGTCACTCGGACATGGCTGGGATCGACCCAACATTAGCCCCTTAGAACTGAATGTGATCGCACGACGGCTAATGAGGTAAAAAGTAAGGCGTTCATCCAGACGCCATCGATCATCCAACAGAGCGGACAACCTGATGAGTGCAGGTTTTATCGGAGAAGTAAAGTATCCCGAATGGCTTGCAAATGTAGTAGTCATCCCGAAGAAGGGCGGGAAATGGAGGGTATGTGTGGACTACACGGACCTCAATGAAGCGTGCCTAAAAGACAGTTTTCCCTTGCCACGAGTAGATCAGATCGTTGATGCCTCTGTTGGGCATGGAATGCTGTCGTTCCTAAACACCTTCTCCGGATATCACCAAATTCCAATGCACCTGCTTGATGCTAGAAAACGGCCTTCATTACACCACACAGGCTATATTGTTACAACGTGATGCCTTTTGGTTTGAAAAATGATGGGGTAACCTATTAGAGACTAGTAATCAAGATATTCCAGCAATTGATTGGCAGGACGATGGAGGTCTATATTGATGATATGCTTGTCAAGACCAGGGAACGCACTGATCATAAGAAGCACCTGCAAGAAACTTTTAACTTGCTACGCACGAACAGTATGAAACTTAATCTCCTAAAATGTGAATTCAGAGTTAATTCGGGTAAGTTCCTAGGCTTCATGGTGATTACTGCAGGGGGTTGGAAGCCAATCCTGATCCTAACCTGTGTAGAAATATTATGGAATCTCAACCTCCTACCACCAGAAAAGGAGTGCAGTAGCTGGACTGTCACTGGGCGGCCCCATGCTCCATCTTCGGGCATAAATCGACAAAGCCAAGCCACCACTCCTAAAAGGCCAACTGTGTCGGATGGGATACAAAATGTGACTAGGCCCTTATAGTAATCAAACAATACTTCGCGAACCGCTAATTTCGCTTGCCTGAGACAAAGTAACACTTTACCTTCACTTAGCCGTATGACGCTTCAAGAAGTTTTTATTCAAGAAAGCCGAATCGACAGTTAAACCCGCGGTTCTTCATGCAAGCAACCTTATTCAAGTAGAAAATCGATATACGCCTTGATGAGCAGTTTTGGCCCTCAAGGTGGTCGCTAAAACCTCGCCATTTTGCCGTGATCCTATCATCGGTGGCTCACCAACCTCTCTCTGAGAAGCACTATACACAAGCCCGACCTTATTAGACAAATGGCTCAGGCAATCGAGCTGAGCGAAGTCTGGAGCATTCGGGCTTTAAGCCACACCTAGCATTGAAGGGATGTGTAATCGATATTTCCAAAGGTAGATTCCTTAACAAGAGATGTAGCTAGACAACTTTGGTCAGATCTCGAATGTGGGATGGCGTTCATTTACGCACGAGAGCCTACTTAGCATTACAACTTAAAGCATCAACCAGAGAGGTCATAGAGTAGCCATATCGCCCTCCACTTCTCCCGCTTCTAATGTAGCCAACGAAACCTAACACGAAGCCACTATAGCGGCTTGACCTAGTAATCTTTGTGTCCCTTAAAAATCTACATACGGCGACTCTCAATCCAATGGCCTGTGATAAACTAGAGAATACGGCTAATAGATCAGCACATGGCCAAGTTTGTGAGCTTGATTAATCTACGATTAGGAAGTTTTGCAGCTTGGCGATTGGAGCTTATCCCAAGTAGCTCTAATTGAAAAGAGGATGCCTTGGTTGCCGTAGTTACGTCCTTACCAATAAAAAAAAAATAGTGCTCCTCCCTATATACTATCAACGAGAGTTGTCAATCACTACCAACCAGGTAAATGAAGTAGAAGAAGGTCCTTCATGGATGACTCCGATAGTCCGTTATTTGAGTTCGGGAACTGTCGACAAAGTCGCAGGCCCGCAAGATTCAGTCCAAGCAAAGACGATTCTTGTTAATGAACAGCTTGTAAAAGGATCCCCGGGCTTAGTTCTCCATCTAAATACCTTACTCAACAAATGCGGACGCGACATAACGCGAACTCATGAAGGGATATGCGGAAATCACCCAGGCGGCAGGACATTGGCACATAAGGCCCATACCCAAGGTTACTACTAGATGACCATGCGAACAGATGCCACCGCCTACGTAAGAAATGGTGTTGCTGCCAGCGACAAGCTCCTGTATCAAAACTCCTGCCCCAAGAGTTGACTACCATAACAAGCCCCTGGCTCTTCACTCAGTGGGTATCGACATAGTTGGGCCATTCCCTACCGCCCTAGCTTAGAAGAAGCTGTTGTTAGTTGCCACCGACTACTGCAACAAGTTGATAGAGGTACGGGTTCATGGTGAGACCCCTAGAAAACCAGATCGGCCAAGGATAAATGGTAATTTCGGGTCAAAATCCGAATTTTTCTAGATCTCGAATGACAAACGGACTTCACCGTTGGAATCGCCTCGCCGAAATCTAGCTACCACGTCAATTTCGCCGACTCCGAGACACCAATTTCACGCTGGCGACGAGGTGAGCCATGACACTTGGCATGTTTTGGTGGCCAAGAGGCGCCACGGTCCAAAGGCAGCATGCGCCAAACATTGAGCCTGGCGGGGCTCATGTTACACATGGCATCATGCCATTTGAGGAAATCCAATGGGAAGGGATAAGGTGATGAGGTAATCCAAGGTGTCCAATGAGAAATGGACACGTGGCGGTGAGAGGACAAGTCCTCTTGACCAAGTCTTCCAACCTGGTTTGGGAGGGAAGGAAGAAAGAGAGAGAGAGCAAACGGAAGAGAGAGGAATAGAGGGTTTTTAGAGAGAGAAGCTCTACCTTCTCTCTAAAATTCCCGACGATCGGACCGGCGAGCTCCGACGAGGCAAGAAGCAAAGTTGCTCCCCACGGCAAGGACTGCACGCGGTACCTGGGATTTAGGAGCTCTCACAACTCCGAAAAGGTCAGGTTTTTCTCCTACTTGCTTTACTTTTTTTTAAGGGTTGGTGTAAATGGATGGATTTGCTGAGGCCCGATGTCGTGGTCATTCAAAAGATTTAACTGAGCAAAGAACCCAGAGTACTTGATGGTTCACCTGACCGGTTCGTGATTCGTGTTATTGCCATGAGAAATAACCCGTTTGTGTGATGTTGTGAAGTAATTCCAAGATGGATCATTTACTGTGCCTTAAGCCCATGTGAGCTTAATCTTATTATTGTACAAATCGAATAATATGATTCATGGAATTAATTTTATATTATATGCATGAGTGATATATTAGCATGTGTTGAACGTTGTCACATTATCAGACGGAAGGAGTAAACCAAGTAGGGAAATCGTACCATCAGGGCATTTCTCACCCCGCCGCGGGACTTCTTTTTCACAAAAACAAGACGACTTGGGGATGGACGATTCAAATTTAAGCGAAGAAATGGCCAAATTAGCCTTATCTTGTATTTTTGTAAAATTCCTCGGGCAAGAGACCTGGGGCCAGATAAATTAACAAACACAAATTGTAATTAAATCATTTTGCATAAAATATACATTTTATGAGTATGATGTGTAGGCCCAAGGGCCATATTTATTGATGTATGGGTCTCATGACATGAGACATGTAGGATTTCCGTGTCGACGCAGAGTCAACTGACACCTTGCTTTGGGGCGCTACACTTGAAGTCCATCAAAAGATAAGGAGGTCAGCCCAGCCAGGAAAAACATTATGTGTGTGTTCGGGATACCCTACTAATCGTAATGCATAACAGCCGTAGTTCGATAGCCGAGTGTATAGGAACTTTTGTAACGAACTGAAAATAAAAAACTTATACTCCTCTTGCGCACCTGTAAAGAAATGGTATGCGTAAGCGCCTAACAAAGCATTCCCGATGGCTCAAAAATGCCTAAGCATTCAACAAAGGAAAATGGGCGTAGGAGTTACTGTGGAGTGTTATGGGCCTGGGCGTAACGACTAGTCGGAAGCCAACGTGGAGAATCACCATTTTCCCTCACATACTGGATGGAGGCTATCATCCTACGTAAATCGATGCCCATTATTCGAATAGGAAATCTCAAAGGAAACAAGCGAACCCATAATCAAAAGACTCGACACTGCTGATTTAACTTTGGGAAGCAAAGAAATGTATATGCATAGCTTCATACCAACAGAGGTTAGCAAGTTGGCACAACCGGCGTGTGAAGCCGCGCACATTCAAAGCAGAGGAGTTAGTCCTGAGAAGGGTTTTTGAAAACATGCCCAACCCAAATATGGGAAGTTCCAATTAATTGGGAAGGACTACATCAGGGTCCAAGTAGTGGCAACGATCTTTACTC
This sequence comes from Tetrastigma voinierianum, assembly GCA_016808115.1. Classification (NCBI taxonomy): domain Eukaryota; kingdom Viridiplantae; phylum Streptophyta; class Magnoliopsida; order Vitales; family Vitaceae; genus Tetrastigma; species Tetrastigma voinierianum. Next base: position 334,070 of record JAEQBH010000313.1, on the reverse strand, counting down.
ATTAAACAAACCAGGCGGGTATGTTGTTCACAGAATGTGGAATGCCATGTACCTCAAGAAATATTACCAGTAATATATTTTTTTTAGGGAAGTTATCACTAATAAAGAGATCCTTTCAAGGCATTTCCTCTTAAAACCTACTGTCCGGCTGGCATCTAAAAGTCCAAATACGGCTGCTGTCCGGATGGCATCTAAAAGTCTAGATACGGTTGCTTTCCGACTGGCATCTAAATTGACAAACAATGCTACCACTAGTTGACGTTTCCTAAATTTCATTAAATACGCAAAGTGTAACCAGAGATTACAAGTAAAGTTCGTATGTGGTCAAAGCGGTGCCACTTGCAAAGTCTTTCATCATAGCCAATATATATATATATATATATATATATATATGGCCTAATCCTTAGCAGCGACACCCCCCTCCTAGTCTTCGGCTACCCCGCCTTGACTTACTTCAGCATCTATGGCCTTATCGGCTGCTAGGACTTAAAATTTCTGGTTGTCAAAGAACTTATAAAGTAAGAGATGAGTCAGCATGTCAGTTCCCGGATGTTTGGCCGATCTCGCAGATGTTGTTCTTGAAATGCAGAACACCCATAGCCGTAGTTAAAGATAAGATCTCGGGAGACCCATATAATCCTCTCCACTATAGTCTTCCTTTGTCCTACGCCTTGCCTCTGACATGAAGGGAAGACACTCACGCCACCTCTACCCACAGGCGACTCCCCGCCTCACCTTACGCGGGCGAACTTGGCCTTTAAGCGGGTGATCTCAGCTTCTGACCTACACCCGCCCTCTTCCACAGCCGCTAAAGAGTTCAGGGCCTTGGTCAAATCAACTTCCACCATGGTTTTGGTGTCTCCTGCTACCGCGACTATCATCTGGGCCGCCCTGGCTTCTTGCTTAGCCTCGTCCCTTTCTCTCTCCGCCCGGATACCGCCGCCAGGCCATCTCCGCCTCCTTTTTCCCAACGCTCCGGTTTAAGCTAGCCTTAGTCGAAGCGCTAAGGTGGCTGATGATTCGAGGCGGCCGATCATGCATACAACTACGCTTTTCATCATCTAAGCGGACCAGAATCCTCGATGTCGCGTGCCATGTCTCGATGGTCGCCACAAAATTTAAAAATGGCCGAGTTAGAAAAGACTTGTACAAAATCGAAGTCCTATGCTTAGGATTTCCGTGACGGTTATGCCGATCATTGAAAGTTGTGGTTGCGGATGAACATCCCATCTTCATCCACAGGCTAGATATCTTCTTTATCAACATAAACGGGAAGTGGAATGGAGTATTGCTCTGAGCGAGCCGTCACAGGCATCTTAAAGTAATTTGGATATAGGTCGTGCATGCTTGTCACTAGGGATTCCTCCTTATTGAGGGGGTTCCAGCAGTGGGCGATTTTCAGCACATCCTCAAGATCCAAAGCCTCCATATCCAGAGAAGGGCGAACCCTCTCTAACGGCGGAACATATGTACTTATAATCACCTGAATCAGGGAACCTTTTCTTGATCGGGTCCCACTGTAGGTACGGGCGGCGATGCCAGCAAGGGCCAATCAATTCTGATGGGGGCACCCATTCTAACCTCTTCAACATTTGGAGGCCTCACAACCGGAACCTCTCCCTCTAGAGGTATATTTTCCTGTCAAAGTGCACCCTGTGCAATGGGCCGGTCATTGGAGGCCGATCCGGGGATCCCACTAGATTCACTACCGATCCCCGTCAGCTTCCTCATGAGGGAGACCGCCTAGGCCAGTCTCTCCTGTGAACTAGAGGTGTCCCGTGACCTCTGAGGGTCACTGCATCATTTACGCTTTTGAGGAAAAACTCAACGGTAAGCAACATCTCTTCCTCTCGATGTGTTCGAGACGGCTTACTCGCCCAATCTAGAAATCTTCTATCTCAAAGACTGCTGCCATTGTCCGCAATTGCCTTTCTATTCTTTGCGTGCTAGGGGGCAACTCAAGGACTTTGCATCGACTAACACGGGTAGACGTCACTAAGGTCCCTACAGTGGCCTCCGTTTGGTCCTCTTGAGTAGGAGTTGATTGAGAGGAGTTGCTTGGGACCAGCTTCAGGACATCGGTGAGAACAAAGTGCTCCTCCTCGTTGACCTTCACGAGCAACGAGCGGGGGACGATAGGGATAATATAAGGAAAAGGGCTACCACTAAACTCTCACAAATTCTTCAATGTCAGTAAAAGCTCATGATTGCACTCTGCCTCCGTCATCTTAAGCAACCACCTAATGTTCTCCAAATCAACCTTCTCAATCCATTTTACTAATCGGCCTCGTCTGTGCTTTTCTGAATGACATCAAGAAAATCGAGTACGCCAAGAAGGCTAATCCAACTAGTAGAACGAAGTAGCAACATAGTTAAACAAACCTGGAGCCACCAAGGATCGATTCACGTGAAGGGAAGCCCGATGTGCCGGCCTTATACCAAGGGCCCCTAACCAAAACAACCCCCTTTGCCTCAATCTTGGGAGAATCAGGGAGCCTGGCTATAAACTAAAGCTTTGAATTATGGGCGGACATTGACAGTCTACCCCGAGTCCCGAGCTTTAGTGTATAAGCAAAGCAAATCTCCACCAATGAGATATCCAGTCGGTACAAAAGATTGAGCACACTGACACCCATCAGAATCCGAATAACGTTCGAATGGATAAGTGCGGCTCGGTGAAACATATATAGAAACTTACTCTACCAATGACGATACGAAGCGAAGTCCAACCGTGAACCGCTTCCCGTTAAAATAGAGATGGCGCTTATCCACTTCTATCGCCAAAACAACCGGGCCGTCTCGATTAATTTCTAAACTAATGTCGTCGTGATACGATAAGGATCTCAATTCCTCCATGGAAATTGAAGAAACTAGGCTGCTTATAGAAGGTCGGGATTCTGACTGTGTCCTTTTCCTATCACTCCGACTAGTGAAAGTCTCCTCTTGAGATCTTGCCATTTTGCAAGCCGACAATAAAAAGATAGGGGAAGGAGGTTAACTCAACAATAACTCTACCCAAATGATCAGGACTCAAGGTCTATAAACCTATTGAGAAACCCTGCTCTAGTGACCCCAAAACTCTACGTGGAAATCAGTCCCCGGAAACTTATCGACGGTTGAAAGGCACGAGTAAATGAAACATAACTATCAAACAATCCAAGCAAATCGAAAAGCGTAGCAAATAAAACCCACTAAGATCGAAGCAATCAGATCCTCCAAGCTACTATCTGCTAAAACTTTAGGGGTGTTAAAAGTGGAATACTTAACAAAAAAATGGGGGCAAAAGTCATTCCGGGCCCCTACTCTTATATAGGGTAATGCATGAACTGGCGCATTAATGGCGCCGATGGATCAACGACAATATCGGAAGACGTGCGCCGTTCCCCCCAATGTTTCGTGTTCACAAACACTTTGCCTTCTAAGGCACATAACAAAACAAGTAAGACATGTGGGTCTAGCGTCTTCTAGTTGGCAGGCCCCTGGGTTTGTTCATCAAAAGGGCTTGGGCCTGTCAACCAAGCATAGCCCAATGATCAGCCCCATCCGAGAGATATGGTAAATCATCCCCACGAATCGGTAACGGCATCTCAACCGGCTCCTATGGTCGGGATATGAAAACATAATGGGAAATTAACATTCAATGCAACGGTATGTCCAAAAATCCAATTTTATTAAAGTATGCCAAATAGTTACATTGCAATCAAGACAAACATATCCAAACAACCTTAGTGGATCCCCTACAAGAATATCCAGTCAAATGTACTGGGCTGCTTACAATCAAAAAAGGAGAATAAAAAAAGGCCAACAGGGAAATCAGAAAAGGTCAAGATGAAAAAGAAGGCGAGGAGGAAGACGAAGAGGACGAGGGGAAAATCAAAGACAGAAAAAGAATCTGCATTAACCCACTTGAAATTTCCCCTCCTCTCAATCCTTGCACTCGACCAGCCGAGACGCCACAGTAGGGGCAATATAGCCCCAACACGTAACTCTAAGAACAAGGGGCGACGGCGTAATCAAAGCCCTCATCCGCGACCTCGATCGATCTATGCAAGGTTCAACGGCACTCGACTAAGTGATATTGGCATAGGTAGGCCTCCCATATAGAGCGTTCGACGGGATGACACAGACGCGCTGCCTTCAAACGCACACATCCATAAGCTGGCAGAAGGCAAGAGGCTTCGAAGCCTCCACTCCATCATTGTTCCCCTTCAACCCGTAGAAGAACTCTCAAAAGAGGGGGATGAACTAACTAAGACAAATCCGCTGGGGAATCTTATAAATTTCTCTTAACCTCATCATCATATATAGTTGGAATCAATTCAAGGCGCAAAGAAATGCATCATGGGAACACAAGTATTCCCTAGTAACATGCACCTCGACTCCATTCACATTAATCACTTCGCCCCTCTTACAACTGGCCCGACAAACAAATATTTTCCCCGCCTAGAAGACCATGACATTCTAGACAAAAAAAGGGGGCATTGTGAGTACCATGGCTTTTGGGCCTAAAATATACTATCCGATAGGCCCAATTGCCTATACGGGGGCCCGTTGGTTCGATCCAAACCCACATGAACTAAGATTAACTGCTACATCAAAAACCATATTGTAAGCCGTTTTAGATGGAGTAACCTCGCCTGGCCTCAAGCCCCGAATTCTCTACCGGCAAGATCGCTGCTCATTTAGATATCTCATCCATGGATCTCTTAATTCACTACGTCTCGAAACGATAATTCCAAATAAGGGAATTGGTCTTTGATAAGGAAAGTCAAATTTTATCATTAGATCAGAGATATTATCCCTCCAAAAATTACGGAGAATTAGTCTCTGATAAGGAAGGAGAGATTTTGGCTAACTTAAGCATTGGAGAGGCGGCTGGCAAACCGCAGCCCTTTTTTTTTTTTTTGGAGGTTCTCGTCAGCCTGACGATAATTTGAGAGCAAGACGAATCAAAAATTCGATAGTTCTTCCCAGAAACCCTAGGATGACCATTTTCAAAGACTACCGACGTATGCATTTCTCCCAAGACCCAACCTCAAAGAATGGGCCCCATCGACCGGCATTTGGCGACTGGCTTCGCTGCATTTCATCTACGACTTAAGATCATCCAAATGCGGACATGGCGATTAGTTTTCACCGGAGAGATCATTGAGACGGGTCTCCATTTGACGACCGTGGTGGAGTCATAGCCCATGCTTCTCCACCGACACGTGGAAGGTTTCATTACGATGCAGATGAGCCGTTCGCAGTACTTTGAGACCGTTGCCTTGTATGAAATTGGTCATCTTCTTGGACTAGGTCATAGAGAAGATAGGGATGCTATCATGTTTGCCAGTATTGCCCCTGGAATGACCAAAGGTTTGCATGGAGATGACATTCGAGGAATTAAAGCTCTATACAACAGGAACTAAGAATGGAAACCGGAACTTCAGTCATTGAGCGAAATCTCCGTATCAATAAGTGCCATGGTGAGCGAAATCAGGTGTCTTTTATTTTAATTTACACAAAAGATTTATAGAGGTTTTGCAGTGTTGAATCTTTTTGTTATCACAAATCAAGGACTGAGAGAACTTTGTATTTTCAGAATGATGCAATGATATTAAGAGTTTTACTGATTAGGAATCGATTTCACTATCTGATTGAGAATTTCATCCACGAAGATTACATATACATATGTGGACCCAGACCTTAATTTCTCGAGACAGATTTTGGCTTATGGAGCAAGTGTACCATTATTGTTGTGTTATGTATGGATTACTCAAATTATATTAAGTAATTTGAGTGAAAATCATCTTCATTATACCATTATTGTTGTGATCTATATGGATGTCAACTTCAGCTCAACTCCATCCAAAATGACATCTGTTTCAGTACAAATATCTTTTAGCTGCTAAAAAGATTGTACTCGCTTCAGCTCAACTCAACTTCATCTAAACACTAGTAGATGATTGTACTCGCTTTACTTGGGTTTTCTTACTCAAAAACAAGTCTAATGTAACATTTCTCATACCCAAGTTTCTCAAAATGATCAATAATCAGTTTGGTTGTAATATCAAGCGCTTTCGATTTGATAATGCAAGGGAGTTGGTTTTTACTGATTTGTTTGCTCAGAAAGGTATCCTACACCAATTTTCTTCTGTAGATAGGCCTCAACAAAATTCTTGAAAGGCAGCATCAACACTTGTTGAATGTGGCTAGAGAGTTCCCATCCAATTATGGAGTGAATGTGTTCTAACCGCAACTTTCTTGGTGAACAGAACGCCCTCACCTTTACTACAAAATAGAACACCATATGAGTTGTTATTCCATAAAAGGCCTGATTACTCTCTCTTCATAGTGTTTGGTTGTCTTGCATTTGCTTCTACACTACCTTCAAAATTAACCATTCTCTAAATTACTCTAAAATGATGAACAAACATCACTATCAGGGATTATATATTATATTGAGTCACGAGGGGACAAAGTAGAAAGCATCCATAAGCTCAAGCAATACCTTGAACAGTTTGGGTACTTGATGAGCCATATATATAGCCATTCCAATGACTAAACACATTGTTGTAATATAATCAATCAAGACCTCAATTAGCACCAATGTTTTTTCTTCCTTTCAAATTAAAGGTCCCTCTTCCGGATATTGGAAGAGTGAAGCGATCATTGAGGCCCAGGGCTCCAAAGGGAACAGACCTTAACATTTGGGAAATTATTAACCGGAATCTGGGCTACTAACTGGATAGAGAAAGAAAACTACTAGAAGTGCTCATTAATTCAAAGAGTTTTTGCTCATAAACCAAATCTTAAGTAACTCAAAATTCTTAGTTTTGCTCGAAAATTGCTGAGAGTTGAAGAGGTGCGATTACTAACAGCACCAGTCAAAAGTCCACCCACATGTAGGCTCCGGAAACATTCTATAAATTGCCATATACAAGTCAATAAAGAATAGAAAGTCAAAAACTTTTGAGTCCCAATAAAGACTTGATTTCCATAGTAATGGAGTGTTCCACCTAGTTTCTAGGAATTTCAATGGGCTTAGGAAGAAAAAATGGAGATCAGCGTATAGGGTCAGCGTACACCAATTCATATGATCATTAGAGGATTCAATGGGAACTTAAGACCAGACCCCGCATACAAGAGAAGATTCCGTCCCACACACAAAACAAAGTCATTTGGCGTGATAGGATCGTGCGTCAGTCAATTCATCTAAGAGTCTTTTATAAATATATAAAAGGAAAGGGGGAAACATAGAGGGGCAGCCGCCCCAATTCCGCCTCAGATTTTTTCATTGCTCCGGAGCCTTCACCGACTCTCAAGCTTATAAATAGGCCTAACCAACAGAAGAGAAACAAGAGGATAGCAACAGCAAAGAGCTCAAGCAAGAGAGAAAGAGAGTAAAGTGGGAGGTGATAGGGCTATGTGGAGAGAGTCTTAAATTGAGAGGGGTGTTCTCAATTGGGGAGATCATGACTAAGGAGTGAAAAGAAATTGAGTTATAAATTGTCAGTTGTAGTCCAAGGTGTGTGGGAAACTCCAATACTTAAATTAATTCTTCCTGTAATAATTTTATCACATAATGACCTACTCTGGATTTGTCTCTTAGACATTTTTCCTCATTTTGAGGGTTTTATCATGTAAAATTGAAGGCTTTACTATGTAAAATTTTATATTATTATGTGGTTTGGAATCCCCACTTAACTTAACTTACTGTATAATTTCTTATGAATCGGGCAAAATCGCCCAAATATTACTACTTGTACTATTTGATAGGTCACGCATTCCAGTACCACAAATAGAAACTCATGAGACATTATAGTGTATTTGTTCTGAAAATACAATACTCTTTTCCTCTATGATTTTGAATAACTCGAATTCAATTTCACAAATCCTCTAATGTTTAGATGATAAAACATGGCCACGGCAGAACAGCATTGCACTTATTTCATACAAGGAAAAAAAACACACTGCAGCAGAACTGAAATATATCATTAATAGGTAGCTAGATTCCACTCGGATACTTCATGGTAGCTGATCGAACTTTCAAGTTCCACCTTTTTGAAGGTCCTCAACGGTTGTATAGGACTTTAATTCCTTGAATGTCATCCTGATGCAAACGCTTAGTCACTCCAGAGCTAATACTGGGAAACATGATTGCATCCTGAACTGAACTATGCCCAAGTCCAAGAAGATGCCCTATTTCATGTAACTGCCACAGTCTCCAAGTCCATTGCATCAGGAACTGCACCCTATTGCCCATGTTTCATCGGCATCGTAATGAAATCTTCCATCTTGTGGGCAAAAGCATGAGCTAAGGTACTGCCAGGCCATCAAATGTGGGGCAACTGTCTCCATGATCACCCCTATGAAAACTAATTGTCAGGTCGGCGCTTCGACCTTGAGTCTCCGCGAATGTGAAGTGTGTTGAAGAAGCCCATTACCGAATGTGCCGACACCGGGCTCCTGGCCTCACTTAAAGCTGAGAGAAATGCATAGGTGAGATGAGTCTTGGAAGCTGGGCCATCTGAGATCCTGGGAAGAAGGAATAATGAGCCACTGTGTGGAGGGATCCATGGCCATGATGGTGATGCCTTTTTTTGCCTGAACGCATCCAGCTTGTGCCGTTGACGATGTCTGCTACACCACAGCGAGGCTTCACCATCTCAGTCACTGTTTCGAAATCCAGGACTCTGTTGTCTTGAGATGGTAATTGGTCTGGTAGGTTTTGATGGCGGACTCTACCAGATCATCAAAATCATCATCCTGGGCATGGGTTTTGTTTTTGGCATGGCTGTAGCTCAAGTAACCAAACTGTTGGAGGTATTTCTTGAGCTTATGGACGCCTTTTACTTTGTCTCCCTTGTGACATCCTTGGAGATCCTTGATAAACTCGAATGCTGATGGTTTTTCAAGCTTTGATGAGGGTGATAATCTTGCATGGGACGAGAAAGGAAACAGGAAGAGGCATAGAAATATGATTAATGACAATACAGAAGAAAGTTTAGGTGCCATAACTAATGAATGCAGGGGTACAAGAGAAAGGCACTCTGTTTGATTTTGTGTTTTGCTTATTCTCTCAGGCCAATTTATAGACACTGGTGGAATGAATTGAGTCATCGAGTCAATTTCTAGGAATATAGGGTTTCAGGATATCCTGATATACGTAAAAGCATTCTTGCCAATTCCACACGTAGAAATCAAAGACACTCTGGGATGGTAGGCTGGTGAGGATACGCAGCTGCGTATGCCTGCCTAGTCATAAGTATAGTCGATTTGGTCAGACTATAACGGGGTCTTCTTCTTTACTTAATCTTGGGAGTTCCCTTTGAATCATATGATCATATGACTTCGCGTGTAATTTGAGTTTGGAGTCATACGTAGAATCAAGTAGAAGTCTAACATGCCTTGGAGGCCAAGCTCAAGTGATAAAAGGGGAGGATGGTTCAAGGGAGGTCCTAGACTCAAGTAGAAGTCTAACATGTTAATTTGGGTTTTCATTAATGAATTAATTGGATCTTAATTTCTTGTCATAATATGAATTAGCATATGCCTAAATTAACATATGCCATTGTGGCCGAACTTATGATCAGGATTCCGTAGAACCGGTATTATAAAATTGCATAATTAATATAACATGTATATGCTATTATGCACCATGTCATCTTATATTATTCATGGTTGCACAATTGCAGTAATCTCAAAAAGTAGATGTCACTCATAGTACTGCATCAAAACTGAAGTTTTCTAATTCCATTTGAAATTCTCAACGGTTGTGTAAAATTTTATTTCCTTGAACGACGTAGAAGTGGTAAATTTAGGTATATGCTGGGGCTACTTTATTTGCGTGTCTTCTTTGAATAATAAGAATTAACACATGGGTATTGTACCTAAAATTGGCCCTAGAATCGGGTGAAAGCGGTATCAGGATCGACCTTTTTAATTGGTAAAACAATGCAATTATATTAACAAAAGAGGAAGAATCGAATCTCCACAGTATGCATTAAAGTATACAGAGGAAACTCCAGTCTACACAAAAAAGAGAATGGTTGCACAAAAAACCTACCACCCCAAAAAGCAATCTTAGAGAATGTACAAAAGAATTTTAACAAAAGAATCCTCTCTCAAATCTAAAAGACCAACCCAAATAGAGAACGAGCTAATGAAAGAGTTCTTTAGCCTAGTATCCAGTTCTTCTCCTTCCAAATAGACTAGATGAGGCAAAGAGGCTCTGCATTCCACAAATTTTTTAGCCTTTTCTTTATAAGAAAGTGATGCCATTCTAAACGAAGGTCCTTACTTAACAGCAAAAGGGCAAACCCAAACAAAACTTAGGACATAAATGAGGCCCTCCCAGAGTCCCCAAACCACAGGGCAATGAATCAGCAGATGGTTCAGGTTTTCTTCAGCTTCGTCACACAAGGAGCGCCTACTAACCAACTAGAAACCCCTTTTTTTAGATGCTCCGTTGTAAGGATTTTTCCACACCAAACTTCCCATGCAAAAAAACTCACTTTGGGAGGCACTAAACTGTTCCATAACAGTTTCCAAGGGTTCGCTGTTATGTTTGATTCACCTTCCAAGAGGGTAACATTTGCCCTAACTGAATAGTCATTGAACGACTTGTTGAACCCAAGCGACAAAGCTCCAAACCCTCTTTTATTATCTCAAACATCAACCACTTTTACCCATTTTGTTTTAGTCGACATGAACAAAGTAGGAAATATGGATATTGTGCGGATTTTCCCTCATCAAGGATCCTCCCAAAATTTGACTTTAATTCCATCCCCAAGAGTAAAAACATAGTTCAACTTCATTAAAACAATCTCTTTGTTGATATCTTTCCAAGGGCCCAACCCAGAATTTCCCATAAAAGTTTTAGTAAACCAACCACCATCGTCCACCAAATATTTGATTATGATCTCATCTTTCCAAATGGTGCCTCCCCAAGTAAACCCCTCCAAACTTACTCTTCCCAAAAGGCTTTCGTGATTTATTAGGAGAGATCCCTAACACCCACTTCTCTTTCCTTCCTCGGCAAACTGCTTTTCAATTCACCAAATGAAACTTGTTGTCGGGCGGTGTCTCACCCCCAAAGAAAGTCTCTTTGAATTTTCTCCAACCTATTTTTGACTCCCTTAGGTAAGTGGAAAAGAGACATAATGTAAATCAAGAGGTTGGAAAGGAAGCTTTTTAAAGAGAATTAATTTTTCCTCCGAGAGCATTATTCCTTCTAATTTGCTAACTTTCTCCCGAATCTTTATTCCACCCCGTCCCAAATTGAATCAAAGTTGCACCTTTTTCCCTAAGGAAAGCCTTAAGTAAAGTTGTTGGGAGGCTTCATTACATCTCAGTTTAAAAGCTAAGAATCTAAATCCTCCACACACCCTACTAACATAACAGAACTCTTCTCCAGATTAACATTCAGCCCTAAAATTGGCTTCAAACCATAAAATAGTCCAACTTAAATGAGCCATCTGATCCCTAGAGTCCTTGCAGAAAACCAAAGTGTCATGCAAACAATAAATGATTTATCTGCCTCTCTTCCCCACTTCTATTCACAAACTTATGTCCTAACAATAAACCTTATGGAGCTGCTTTCTACATTGGAATTGAAAATACTTCCATACAAATGACAAAGAGATACGGGGACAAAGGATCACCTTGCCTTAACCCCCTTGAGTTTTTGATAAGACCACTAAGGCTTCCATTATCCAAGATAGAAAAAGAAGTAGTGGTTACACATTGTTTTATCCAATTCACCCATTTCGGCTTGAAACCAATCTTCTGTAGCACCCCAAACAGGAACTTCCAATTTATGCGATCATATGTTTTTTCAATGTCCAATTTGGAGAGAATTCCCTTCTCTTTCTTCTTCACCATGGAATCAATTATTTCATTAGCTATTAAGGATGCATCAAAGGTTAGCCTACCCCTTACAAAAGCATTATGAGCTTCATTGACTAGGTTGTTCATCACCTTTTTAGTCTATATTTGTGCACTCAGCTAGCAATTTATACAAACTTCCTTATCAAACTAATAGGGCGGAAACTTCAGAGTCCTTTGCCCCCTTTTTTTTAGAATTATGACCATAAATCGTTGTATTCACTTAACAAACTTCCTAGTTTCATGGAATTCCTTGAACATTCTCATTACATCCTCTTTGACTATATCCCAACTCAATTGCCAAAACGCTAAGGTGATCGAGGCCATTTAGACTAGGATCCTTGTCTCCATTTAGATCACCCAAAGCATAGTGCACTTCTTCCGTTGTAAAAGGTAACTCCATACCCGAGCTTCATCCTCATCTAATCGAAAAACCAAACTTAAATTTGGTTTTCCAATCTCCCCCTATAGAGCAAGCCTAAAGCATTCACAATGTTCGTCTTGGTGGCTCTTTTCTATGTGGTTCATATACCATTGATTCTTAGCTGGATTTGGTTCTACCTCTTATGGAATTAATATCATATGGGAAAACTTTGTGTTTTTGTCCCATTATTTCAACTAAATTTCCCTCAATTTTTGCCTCTAGGATATCTCTTCCAGAATAGCCAATTTTTTGAACTCTTCTAGAGCTGTCACTTTAATTTCCATCCCTGTAAAGATTCTATGAGTTTCCACTTTGTCTCAATGGGTCACCTTCTCCTAGGGCCCCTTTTTCTCCTCCACTCTACCAAAAACATCTTTTGTTCCAAATTTCATGAGCCTAATTTTTAAAGCTTTGATCTTTTCCATAAGAATATAGTTATTTAAACCAGAGACCTTTGTACTATATATGCCACTAGTCCCTGATCAAGTCCTTTGAAGCTATCAGCCTTCAACCATATATTCTCGAACCTGAATGGCATTAACCCACCCACCATATCCCCTCCCCTTTTAAACATCACTGGGGAGTGGTCAGAAGTTGGTGTGGGTAGTAGGATTTGGGTCACACTCTCCAAAAATAAGTCCCACCTATTAGTGATCGACTAGGAACCTATCTAGCCTGTCATTCCTTCTTTGATGGTTCAAGCCCTTGATCAAGCAAGGCCCCTTGAAAGATGTCCTTCAACTCTAGCTCATCACGAACTTGAGAAAATCTTCTCATTTCTTCCTTCTCCTGCTCTTTCCTCGAACCGAATTTATGTTGAAGTCCTATGACCTAAGGTTCCCCATAGGCCCCTTTATCGCACCCAATTACTCTCATAACAACTCTATTTCTTCACCCGGTGATAATGATTTCTTCACCTCAAGACAATTCTATAAATTGGCCTCCACAGAATCAGCAAATGCAAAATCCAGCTCCTGCCTAATATTGGAACCTAAACCTTCTCCTCTGTTCTCATTGATTCTTCTCTTTCTCTTTCTCTTCCTTCTTCCTATTTCATCTCATGAGACATTGTCACCCACAGCATCTGGTGATCAAAAGCCAACACCATTTGGGTTCATCAAGGATCTGCAGGGGTCCAATAAAGGAGACAAAGTAAATATGCATGCGGATGACATTGAAGGAATTAAAGCTTTATACAAAGCTTAATGACTTATCAACATGGAACTTCATATTATATAATATAGTATATATGCAAGTGTGTACTAGTCCCATGTACAAAATAAGCGCCATGCGTAGGGCTCTCTTAGAAATGCTGGTCTGCATGTTGAAGGTCTTATTATAATCCATCGACCAATTTTTGAACTAGCTAGAAAGATGATCCCTAAATAAAATTCGCTATGATTTTTTTTTTAAATGTTACCTTGCATGTGTTGACTATCTACAGTGATGATGTAATATTAAGAATATGCATACAACATACTGGTCTTTCAATTAAATAAATTATACTCTTTCTATACATTGTGATCCTTATTCTTCATATTTCAAGCAATAATTTCGGTTTTTTTTATTAAAAAAGAAATAATACAAATATGATAAGGCTATGATTAATGGATAATAAAAGAATTGTGTACAAGTCATGAAAATGAAGTTTGCATCAACATTAGATATATTTGATTCCTAGGCTTGTTTTCACGGTGTATTCATAATTTTATCTTTCATTATGCATTCTTATCCTGGAAATAATATATATAAATTTTAATTAGTTTTATCGTATTTCACATAGAAATTGAGTTCGTTGTTATGTTGGTGGGGATCGAACTATCATATCAGTTTCCGGAGACGGAAAGGGATAATTCCCTACTTTATTTTATTTTATTTTCTGATAAATGATGAATTTACCATTAACCCTTTTATGTTTGATATGATCATTTACCAGAATTAAGAGGAGAGGGAGAGTTTCACTATTGTACCCTTTTTTGGTTTTTTGCCGAATGAATTTGTGTGAGCGTAGATGCAATGTATGAAAGTAGGGATCACATAAATAGTTGAATCACAAGAAAATCTTAATTAATTAATTGTTTATTCTTTTACTTGTATGAAAATGTACATGAGTTGAGGTTGAGATTCACAGCAAAGGCAGCTTGGGGATGAACGGATCATCATATATAATTAAGGTGGGAAAGTCAAAATAAGATGCGGCCATTCATGAATCTTGAAGGGCTTTTAATTAATTAGGAGAAGACGTCATCTCTACGTTAAGACAAAGAGACGGTTGTTCAGGATGAGGACGTCCAACGTTCTTGACCAGTGATCAACGTGTTTTGGTATGTGTAGACAGCTTGAGGGCGATGGAAACCTTGAAAAAAATTGGTCACAAGGTCATGGAAACGTGACAAAATCTGGTCACAAGGCCGGGCGGATACGCAAATGAATTTGATTTGTGTCTCAAGTATGGCAGGTCTTCGGTCAGTGTTCTATGCGAAAATAAGAAATATTAACATATGCAGTGGTAAAGGGGTGGGAAAAGGTTATTGGAGATCCCAGTCTTGAATCCTTATAAGAACAAAGTACTACGTACAAAGTAAATAGACCATTTGTAACTATGAAACCCCGAGAAAATCTAATTTTCTCAAAAAGGGCAAAATCGTAATTTCGGTAAAATCCAAAATTTTTCTAGATCTCGGATGACGAAACCGACTTCACCGTTGGAATTGTCTCGCGAAATCTAGCTAATACATCGACTGGCCAAATTCCGGCATGGGCCACTTCACGCTGGCACCGAGTATTGAGGCCGTAAAACGACGCATTTATGCGCACAAAGTCACCTATAACATGTATTATCGCGACATGTTACAAGATTAGAGATTTATGGAAACAGACACTGAGATTGCTAAGTGTCAAAATCCAAGAGCATGGACATGATGTCACATTCAATCATAATAAGGAAAAGCATAAAAAGAGCCAATACCATCTTCTTCAAAAGTGCCAAAACGCAAGGAGAAGGGAAAGGATGCAAAGAATTAGGCCTGGGCTTTAGTGAGAGAGTGCAACTTCTCTCTAAGATCCCGGCCGATCGGACCGTCGGATTTCTTCGGGCCAAGAAGGAAAGTTGCTCCACGCGGCGATGACTACGCGTGGGCACCGGTTTGGGGGAGTTTCGACAAACTCCGTGAGGTAGGGGTTTTATCCTACTTGTTTTACCCCTTGTTTAAGTGTTTTGTAATGCTTGAGTTGATTTGGGGCCGTGAGTGGCTGTTTGATCGGTCCCAAAACTTGGAACCGAAATGTGAAAATTTTTAGGGCTCGTTTGACAATATGATGCCGTTGTATGGACTGTTTGGGCGCTGGGTCAAAGACTTACACAATTATGTTTTGGTGTGTATAAGGTCCGAATGGTCATTGATATCGGTTTCAAAAAGTGGAACTAATAAAGATGAGCTGGCTGCCCACTTCCGATACCCCATCGTTTCTATTTTGGACCGTTAAAAATAGTCCCAAATAGATGATTCGACCAAAAACACCATGTATGGTGCATGAAATTGTTTGAATTGAATGGCTTGTGTCAGGTGGAAATTAATAGGTTAATGCATAAACTTACTGTGTTAATAAGAAGCCATAATTATAGTAAACATAATTATGCGTTGTTTACCTAAATTAATGCTGAATTTTACGAGCTAATTTGGGTGATGGTCGACCAAAAAATTATATATTGTAAATTGGTGTTGAAATTGCATAATATGTTGTATGTGATTTAAATATGTTAATATATATGCATGTGAATATATTAGCATGAATGTGTTGAATGACATAATGCATTTCATATGCACTGGGTAAATCAGAAATTAGTGAGGTGCATGACATGAATTTTCAAAACAAACATGGTTGCGAAAGGAATTCACAGATATTTTCCTGAGAATCGGGTCGAGATAGTCCAATAGATCATCTCTGATGAGGACCGTTTAATCGTTTTGGAAAGTTCCCAAACCACTCCGCCTGAGGGTAGTCCAATACTTTTACCGAAACTCCTGTGAGTGTGTTTTCGAGAACAAAAAGCTTTTGTTTTGAAAACTGTATTTTTCTCATACATGGCTTAGGCAAGTGTGAGGGAGTCAAGAGGACTCGAGACATGGAACGGGGCATGTAGACATTCAAGCAGGACGTATTTACTTGGAGTGTGTGTTTACATTGAATCATTGCATAAGAATTTCTGAGCGGAGTAACCCATTTGTGACTCGACCATCAAGGATAGCTCACCCTATCAAGGGAATATTTTTTAGGTACAAGGAGCATTCGAGAAGACGACTCATTTTAGAGGCCGATTTTGAAGAAGCCTAATGCCTGGCTTGATGTTTCGGGATAATATGATGTTAGAATTGTAAATTTTATTATGTATTTTGTATTAAGAGTAATGTATAACTCTTGAACCATGTAATATAATTGGCTGGAATGTATTTGATGAGTATGACATGTAGGCCTAAGTGGCCATTTTATCATGTGTGTGTCTCAGAATACGACGATAGATTTTTCAGCAGTCGACGGTAATATGCCAACGGACACCTGCCCAAAAACATACCAGATCGCAGCTAAAGGTAAATCGATTACCTTGGGAGCCTCGGGGTGGGTGTAGAGCATAGGTAAAATGAAAACCTAGGGATTGGGGACCTGGGCTAGGCCATAGTCATTATATTTAAGAACATCACTGTGCCTGGCTGTTGGGAGTTTAGGTGATGTGATTACCTAGGAAATCACAGACAGATTAGAACACGTGGCGAATCGTGTTTTATGTGTGATTGGGTGCATAACATGTTGATTGTTATGTGTTGTGTGATTATGTGCTTAGTGATTAGCACATTGGAAAAAAAAAAAAATGTTGAACACTAGGGTTAGTGTGAGAACAGGAGGTTGATAAATTTTTGGACAAACTGGTCCAAAAATAAATGAAAAAAAAATGATGTGAAGAAATTTTCTAAGGTTTTACAGTGTGTAAAACTGAAGAAAAATGGATAAAATAAATTTTAATAAATTTATTTGGTGTGTTGGAAAATGAGAAAAAAAAAGAGTGTATATATAGGTTTTTGGGTGTTTTTCCAGTAGCATGAATGAGAAAAAAAAATGTGTGAAAAAAAAGAAACGGTTGCATCAGCCATTATCGTTTAATCAGGTCACGATACAACGGAAATTGTATCGCGACATAGCTCTTCTCGGGCGTAAAGGATTGGAAGGCGCCACGCATACAATCAGATTGCATCGTGACAAAGCGAGGTAGCTCGGGCTGGAGGAGGTGTCACGATACAACAAGTTGTATCGCGGACAGCCGAGGACTTGACTGAGATTAGGGTCACGATACAATAAATCGTATCGCGGATAGAGAAGGCTCGGGCAAGTTGTAGTGTGTCACGATACAATCTCTGTATTGTGACAAGCGGATAGTTTGGCTAGGCGTGTCACGATACAATTGATTGTATCATGATAGGGGGCGTAGCGGTGTGGCCGCTATCGTGATCGGCGGATACAAAGACGCCTGTGGCCATTTATACGACCTCCGGTGGAGCGACGCGCGATACGTACTCTGGGCCCCATGGGAGACGGTTGGAGAGGGGGCCGCTGGCTGCCAAAATTCTTCAAAGACGCTTCGCAGCGCACCGCGGCACGCAGCCGTGGTCGGGCCATGTGGGCGCCGTGCACCTAACTCGCTTTGGACTCAAAGGCACCGCTTCGAAGTCACCGCTTAGATGACTGCTCATGAACATCGCTTCACAGATTTAAAAAAAAAATCAAATAAAATCTTTCAAAGTAAAATTTTCTAAAATAAATTTTTTGTTGTTAAAAATGATTTGATATATTGAATTAATTGTCTTGCATTGCTTATGAATGCAGGGACTTAGTATATAAAATGTTTTCTGATATTTGAATAGTGTCTCGGGGCTATGGTTACGCCTTAGAAATACTATATTAGAGTTTAACTTGCCATTTGACATGTGTAGATGGCTAGTCGAGGGCGAGGACGTAGAGGGCATCCACGGGGTACTGGTCAGGCATAATCGGCTTTTGACTAGTAGGCCTTTACTGAGGCCGTAGGGATTGCAATTGCCGCTATCGCACATGCATGTGCAATAGTGAGCAGCACAAACGCACTCCAGCGCTTAAGCACATCGTCCTCCAATGGTTAGAGGAGGAGTGGACTCTAAGGTCAGGATGACTATGACCACGGAGGGAGAAGTAGATGACATGCGAGGCATCCAGGATATGGGTGTTGGTACTAAGAGGAAGGAAGATCCATCTTCTTCCAACCCGGGAAAGAAGTAGAAGACTTATGTTTCACAAGAATATCCAAGACAAGGCCGAGGTCATCAGGACCAAGGCCAGGATGGGACATTTAGTCAGGCAGGGCAGATGATGTGTTATTTCTACCGACAGCCTGAACACTTTCGACGGGATTGTCCACTGAGGCAGGAATCCTAAGGTTATGGGACACCTCAGTCCCAATCATCAGTGAGACGAAAGTTAAAGGCTACCGTGACGGGCGATATGTTCTACCATTGCCAGCACCGACATATGATTTAGGATTTCCCAGATGTGGATCCCAGGTTTCGGACAAAGACACCCCGGAAGCAAGTGGATAGGAGAGAGGACACGGCTTTGTTCCTCCACCCCTAGTATGGTCAGTGGGAAACAAGATCAGGGGCCCAGGTGCACACCGAAGACCTAAGACCCTCGTAGACGGTCACATAGGCTAGTGAGCTCGTGAGCGGCAGGGCCTGGCTCCACTCTCACTGTGGATTTTGCAGCCGAGAGTCTGTGTCGGGGTCGGCGCAGGATCGCGGCACATTGCTCACCAAATTGCATATGAGGTGAGATTGTCCTAGGAGTGCGTAGATCTCATGGCATGCAGACAGAGTTCGGGATTAATGATATGCAGGGTATGTTTCTACTCTCGCACTTGTTGACTAGAGTAGCGTTTTTAAATCGGATGACCGAATCTTATTCATTGCTGCATCTCAGGTGATAGGTTTGGGCTTAGAGGTTGAGGCCTTTAAAGAGACATGAGAAATTCTTCCTAGGATCTAGGTGAGAGTTGGTTAGATGTACGAGATCGTGATGCCCATCTGTCACAAGAATCGGGACCAAGGATCAAAAATATCAGAACACGGATATATCGGTAATTGATTTTACGGAAATATCGGAAATATCGGTAAATATCGGTGGATATTTTACAAAAATATCTATTAAAATTTTTCATATTTTAATTATATAGATTATGAGAAATGATTCATATCTTAATTAAGGTAGATTAAAATCAAATGGATTAGTAATTATTAAATTAAATATGTTATATTTAATATATTATTCAGATATTATTATGTTAAAGATATATTATTTATTTGTTTTTGTTATTATTATAAATATTATGTAGATAATGAGGAGATTCAAAATATTATATAAGATAATTTTTAAATTTTTAAATGATATTATTTTATTTCTTTTCCTTGCTCAAATGTGTGCTATTTGATTTTAAAAAATATTTATAAGTTATAATGTAAAATAAAAATAAAATAAAATATTATAAAGGGTTTATAAACAAATAAATAATAAGAGAATATAAAAAAGTTTGCATTATATATAATAAGTGCAATCAATGGCTCGTGGTTGACTGTGCCATTTTAGGCATTTTGGGTGGGTTCAAACCCGGTCGTAAGCAATTTTTGCATATTTTGGAGTCAGAAAAATCAAAAAAAAATTTTTTTTCCAGAAAATCTGCTTTTATCTATGAAAATCGGTTTTTTTCTGCAGTGCATCGGTTTTTATCGGAAAAATCGACGATTTTTCGCCGATTTTTTTTTCCCGATTTTTCCATCCCAATATCTTTTCCAAAGACCACCGCAACCTGGGCGATTTTGTCCATGATCGTGACCTTAGCCTGTCATACCCGATACCTGCCTGAGTTTCAGCGAGGTTACATATGCATACGGTTAATGAGACAGCAAAGTGAATTTGGCACTAAATTTTTGGGCCGAGGGGAGAATGTGAAACCCCGAGAAAATCTAATTTTCTTAAAAAGGGCAAAATAGTAATTTTGGTAAAAATCCGAAATTTTTTTAGATCTCAGATGATGAAACGGACTTCACCGTTGGAATTGTCTCGCGAAATCTAGCTAACACATCAAATTTCGTCGAATTCAGAGACAGTCAAAATTTCACTTTTTTCGAGGCACCGAGTATCGGGTGCCATAAAACGACATGTGATGTGACAAAAGTAACCTATAATATGTACTCTTGTGACACATGTGTAGACCCTCAATTTTGTCCCTAAGCACTTGCATTTATCCTATGGGTGTCATACTCACCCATTGTTCTCATATAACACCATTTGCAGCCCTTTTAGGCCCAGTCTTTCTCCGAGCCTCTGGGTGGGCTTGTATATGGTCCATCAGTGCGTATGTATTTCACTCTCGGGAGGCCATCGAGTGTCGCTTATTGGCATCGTGCCATAGGAAGCAAGTGGCGCCCCCCAAGGGTTTAGCTCAATCGGAGTTTAAGGAGTATGTCATATTTGGAGCACTTGAGCTTGTTTCGATTGTATCTCCTTTGTCCGAGCTTAGAATTGTTCACTGTTTGTTTTGTTGGATTCCTTATTCGCCAAGGAGGTTTATGTTAAAAATTCATAATTTTGGTCAACCGTTCACCACCCTGGGTTTGACTGGTTCGGCGATGTAGTATGTATAAAACATCGCTTTTGGGTGATTTTGGCAAGCACTCCTCCTTGTTTTGATCATATCTCCTCATCCAAAATTAGAATGGCAGAATGCTTTTTTTGTTGGTCTCCTTATTCTTCAGGGAACATTCTATCCAAATTTACACTTTCCCTCAACCGCCTCGACCGGGTTGGCATCCGGTCTAACCGTTAGTTGGGATGTACCTTGTGTGGAGTAATCGTTTTAGATTTTGGAGCCCAAATCCTAATGGTTCCGGCCCATAAGCTCCAGCTCGACCTTGGGAAGTATTGTGGGTCTATTTTGAGCCTTGTCTTAGGTTACATACAGCCCACCATGAACCCATGTGGATACTTGATGGTGAAGCAAGCTGAAAACTTAAGTGATTCACCATGGGAAATGAGGAGGGAGGAATGGGAAGCTATTTCGAGATCGATTAGGGCCTCTTTCCAAAGCTTGAAGGAGAGAAAACGAAGAGGCTGATGGCTGGAGGTGGGAATTAGCATAAAAGGACATAGAGATCAGACACAAACCTTGGAGGGGCACACTTTCGTCTCGACACGCTCGCTGGATTTTTCCGGATGTAGCTCGTTTATGTTCGTTTATGAAGAGGTAAGAAATGGAACCTGGCTCCACTCATCATACAGGATATTCTGACCAAATTTTTAGGTTTTACCTTCAAATCCATTTGAACCGGTTTTCACGCTCATACGTGGGAGAGCCGATTCAACTGCTTCAAGTAGAACGCCAGCTTGATTTGTTTTGGTTGGTTCTCACTATCCGGCTGAGAATCAATCACCGTTTGTTTTTTTTGATTCCTGACTCCTTAAAGAAGATTCTGGAAAATTTTTCAAATATTTTCTCAATCGCTCCAGATTGGTTGGAAAAACTGAAACCAACCGTCCATTGGCTCGCTTGGTTGGAACGGTCAGCATGGCAGCTTGGGTGGTTTGATTTGTTTTGGTTGGTTCTCACTCATCCGAGCTGAGAATCAATCACCGTTTGTTTTTTTTTTATTCCTCACTCCTTAAAGAAGATTATGACAAATTTTCAAATATTTTCTCAACCGTCCAGACCAGTTGGAAAACTGAACCAACCGGTCCACTTGGTTTGGTTTGCCGGAACGGCTGTTACGGCGCTTTGGGTGGTTTGATTTGTTTTGGTCAGGTTCTCACTCATCCGAGCTGAGAATCAATCACCGTTTGTTTTTTGGACTCCTGACTCCTTAAAGACGATTCTGACAATTTTTCAACATTTTCTCAACCATCCAGACCGGTTGGAAAACTGAACCAACCGGTCCATTTGGTTTGGTTTATTGAACGCTGTTACGCAGTTTGGGGGGTTTGATTTGCTCTTGGTTGGTTCTCACT
This sequence comes from Tetrastigma voinierianum, assembly GCA_016808115.1. Lineage (NCBI taxonomy): Eukaryota > Viridiplantae > Streptophyta > Magnoliopsida > Vitales > Vitaceae > Tetrastigma > Tetrastigma voinierianum. Next base: position 311,695 of record JAEQBH010000313.1, on the reverse strand, counting down.
ATTCAAGCTGAGAATCAACATCGTTTGTTTTTTTTGATTCCTGACTCTTAAAGAAGATTCTGACATTTTTTCAATATTTTCTCAACCGTCCAGACTGTTGGGAAACCAAACCACCGTTCATTCGTCTAATGGTCGAACTACAGCTCTGGGTGATTTGATTTGTTTGTGTTGGTTCTTGGTTATTCGGAGTCGGAATTGAACTCCGTTTGTCTTGTTGGATTCCTGACTTTGTAAGGAAGGTTCTGAAGATTTTTGAAATATTTTTTCAACCATCTGGACCGGTTGGAAAACCAAACCAGCCGGTTCATTTGGTTCAGTTTGCTGGAACGGCAGTTTGGGTGGTTTGATTTGTTTGTGTTGGTTCTTGGTTACTCGGAGTCGGAATTGAACTCCTTTTGTCTTGTTGGATTCATGAATCTTTGAGTAAGGTTCTTACAAAATTTTGGAGCCCTCTCTCAACCGGCTGAACCGGTTGGGGAACTAGATTGGCCATTTGTTTCGGGTTTCGTGAAGGCCCTTCGATTTCGCTTAATTGAAGCCTATGATCTTTGTAGTCCATCTATCTTCGCCCTAAATCAATGTAGGGCTATATTTTAGGGTCTGAAATGTGGTTTATTTCAGGTTAATGTGGTTCCATTTGGATTTTTTGAGAATCGTGGTCTATGCGGGTCTAAGGGGGTGATTAGTTACACCAATAATCTGGGGTTGTTTTGTCGTGAGACCGATTCTTCGAGATGAATAGACGTGTTTGTATAGTCGACAGGTATTGTAGCATCACGAGTGACTGAGATGCAATGTATGGTTTCTCCTAGCTTGCTTTTCTTTTATATTTAATTTTGAGAATGCGATGTCCAAACGTTGGATCGACTCTCTTATACAATACTGGGCTAGGGACCACAGTATGTGCTTTAGTGTTGCAATGAATTCTCACATGGATGCTTGTGTTTGAGTGCTATGCATGCTTGCTATGTTTGTTGGCTAACCTTGATGTAGCGCGTGGCCAAGGACCGTAGGTACACACCATTTTCTTGGTTTATTTTAAGCATGCTAGATACCAATTAGGTTGGTATGATCCAAGTTGTATGTTTAGCCTATGAGACTATCTGATTTTTGACCCATATGCTCCTACATACCCAATTCACTAGTAGAGACCGAGTTCCGGGCCTAGAGGGGTGCTACCTCATATGAGGTACCTTCCCGATAGGTAATCTAATCCTCGGACCCAGAAATCTAGTTTTCGCAGACCGCTTTTTCCATATTAGAGTCATTGGGGTTTTTGTCTACTTGGTTTTCCTACTTAAAAAAATAAAAAAATAAAAGTAAGTGGCGTACTCCAAAGCAAAACCGCTCCTCCTGGGGACGGATTTTCCAAACCAAAATCAACCTACATTTTCTTTCACATTTTTCCTTCCATTTTAAAAGCGAGTCGCGCCGGTCCGGATCGGGTAGGTCCACAAATCGCGACGATCGGGGATCGAACCTTAATCTCTCGGTTTCATAAGAGGACTGCTTGGACCCTGAGTTGCATATTGGAGCGCATGGTTCTCTGATCAATAGGCTCTTAGGCTACATAGATGACTGATGATCAAAAACTTCGTCAAGTATTTCGCATACACTTATGGTTTGTTTATGTTTCAGGTGTTCACCCGCTGATTTTGAAGATGTTTGTTCATGGTTGATTCGTACTCAGCTATATGTTTCTGATTGGCATAAATGGTTAGTTTGTGTGTATACGGTGTGATAGGCTTGGTTTTTTGGCGCATGACTCCGATTGCTACATGACTAATTTCACTCAGACATGATTGCTTGATTTGTTTGTGCTTTACGTGGCACGTGTGTATCCCTTTACTAATCACTAGTCTCGTCGATTATTCCTCATTGATTGCTTATGTTATTTGGGGAGTCATTCCCAATTGCTTGCCTTCGACCAATCTAGGGGTTTGGAATAGGGTCTAGCATAAGGGCTATATCGATGTTAGAGTCATGCAAGTAGATGACTGGATGTCCGAGCAATGAAGACCTATATAGCCCTGAGCTAGATTTCATGGATACACGCGCGGGCCGCGGTGTCATCATGGATTGCTGATCGAGCTACTGGACAGATCTCCTATGCATCCTTGTGGGTACGGCCATCTAGCCTTTAGGACTTGCTCTTTTCCTCGTTAGCTGAGCCGCTCTTACCCCTAAGGTATTACCATGTCGTAATCTCGCCTTACGTAAACCATATCGATTAGTCATGATGTCATATGTCCGCTTCATTCCCTTAGAGGATTTCATCAGGGGATTGCATTATCGATTGATTTTCGGATTGATGACACGGACCGACATGCCCCTTCCTTTTGTAGGATTGTTGACTAAGAGCGAATTCGGGTTCCCGAAAGCTCGATTCGGATCGGAGGTAGACTTGTTAGAGATTCATCCACTACGCGCTAGAGCGTGCATCAATCATGCAGATACGGACCCTCGCACGCGCCATCGCCGACTGGCCATCGAGATTACCGGCTCATGACATCTTCCCGGATGCTACTGGGACCGGGATGGTGGATCACGGGCATCAGCCCAACCATTGCCAATTTCGGGAGCACCTCGCATGACTTCATCGCACCTCCACCACCACCACCATCATCCTGACTCCACCGTGACAACAGGACTATACGTTCCAATCTCCACCACCCCCACTAAGACTGACCCACCGTACAACAGATTCATACGCTTCCACCTCCAATCACCACCATCGTCTAATTAGCCCCGTTGTGTCGAGCTTTGTTCTACATGGCCACCGACCATGCCACATTCTCACAGGACTTCAGACCGATTATTAATAACACTCAGGCCCGTATCGATAGGATTGAGCAGAGGATCAGGTCTCTGCATGTTTCTGATGGAGTTATAAGTCGACTCCGATATGATGACCTTCCGCGCGTACTCTACAGCCAGTTCGCATGTGAGCATCGAGGTACATCGATAGGCGCCCCAGATTCACTGCAAATATACAACAATAAGCATGCACGCATGGGATTGATGAGTCACGCATGATTATGCTTTTCCTCCTCGTCAGCCGAAAGCGGTGCCGCTAGCGCTGGTTTGCATCATTGCACCCTTCGAGGCGCAGACACGTGGGCTGATTCGGGGACAAGAGTTTATCGACAAAGATTCTTTAATACCGTAGTGGATGTATCCCTGAGAGAGTTAGAGGCCCCCAAACAGAGAGTACCGATGAGCTCATTACTCTATCCATCCCGCCGGAGAAGATTGCACAGATTATAGATAGACCCTCAGAGCGCGATCAGATCGGCATGATTATGCGTAGTCTTCAGCCTCGCTTTGCTAGGCATCTCACGTGGCTTCCCATGCATGTGCTTGATAATTGGTTCCCGCCCTACGGCATCGAGGAGGGCATATCTAGAGGATTATGGGCGCACTCTCCTTCACTCAAAGGATGAAGCCGTGGTCCTGGACCTGCATCATCGATGTTATGCCATTGGCATGACAGGACAAAGATCCCCACGTCACCCTTCCCTCGCTTCGTGAGATGGGACACTCCTACTGTGATGATGGCTGGTCGGGCATGCACTAGTTTACTCTTTCAGTCGGTCAGCTCTACTTTCTACATCCGCTACCACAGCCAGGATATGCTACACAGCACCTCAGAGGGCCACTCTTGTACAAAGACCATCAAGAAGATAGAGCACCACCTCCACCAGGCCGGCTACAAGCTATACAACTGGATGCCACTGAAATGAGCATTTTAGAGATTGGTTGGAAGGCATTTAATTGCTCACTACCACCTAGACCACCACCACACCCTTACTCCCAATTCCGGACTTAACCGATCTTCACCGTGCCTATCATCGAGAGCCTGGCCATGATACGTATAGTCGTAAGACGAGGCATGCTATTCGTGACTTGATTGATCAAGGCGTTTGGCTGACTTAGACGTCCCGTCGTGACTACTGCACTAAGCACTCACCATGACACTAGAGCTGCACTACCCTCGGTACATTTGATTGAGTATTTAGGAGATGAGATATTCATGATGGGATGGGACGAGAGGCTCACCAATTAGCTCAGATGCAACCTGTGAGTTTAGTTGTATACACCTGTGTGGTCGTTGTGTCTCCAAATTCATTTAGATTGACTCCATGATGTTCCCCTACGTACAACAATATCACCTAAGATACTGCTAACATGTTCCTCCCATGACATTCCTATTCTCGTTCCCTGAGGAGTATGGGCCGCACATTAGAGATGTTTAGATTGTTACGAGAGTAAGGGTAGCTCACTCCCACCACATAGACCTTTGCCGGCATCGATGCTGTGAGATGAGATTCGTAGTGGAAGATGACAGTTGACGCCATTACGACCACTCAGCCCGCATTTCATTTGGAGCTTATTGGCCTCATCCAAAGACACATAGAGATGCATTGATCGTAGCTCTCGGCCGCATTAGAGTCGATATCGCTACCACCCCTGGGAAGGTAAAGGCCGATCCACTTCTCTCGATAATGATGTACTACATGCATAAGGTTTTCTCGATGATGATTTACCACCGGTGGATCGCACTCATGTTCGCCTTGTTCATCGATGTTGCTTGTTCAGCTCGTGAGGGTGCCACAATCCCGTTGAGCCAACGGCCTCGCCTTTAACGTCATTCACCGTTACCGCCACCGCTTTCGATTTTCACCAACCGATTGCCATCCATACAGATCATCAGAGCTTATGACTCGGACTCGTGAGGACAATTACGGGGTACTCTCACTACACATGTCATGATCGGGTCCAAATGATACTCCATACTCTTCAGTTCTCAGCATCCATCATCCTTTAACTCGCGACGCCTCTGATCTACGAGGCGGGTGCTATACCATCTTCGCCCATCGAAGGTGAAGTTCATACACGAGGGCGCATTATCACAATACAGCCCGACATTACGTGATGTTACATTTCCTCTGAGCCAAGCAAGGCAGATAGTTTCACAATGAGAACGATTTGCACTTCGACGGTTTGTTTTTGACGGTCCAGTCATTGCTTAGAGGACGATGATGTGAGACATGGTACATATGTCTTTCGATCAGCACAACAAAGACTGGGTGCTTGGGGCATGACGAGGCATGTCTTATATGCCTGCTCGATTTGGTCGCCGCTAGGTCGAGTTTACTATTACAGCTTGATCATGACATATCTTAAGTGGTCAGTTACTCTAACGGCAGAAGATGCACGGCACGGCCCGACCAAGGTGAGAGAGAGTGAGAGCTCGCATGTCTGGCATTCCATTCGATTATCCCCTTCGCCCGTACACTTTTCAGTTGGCTGACTATTTTATCAAAGAATCAAAGTATGTACCCCGCACAGAGGAAGTTGACCATGTTTCAAATACGGCTGAGATCTCGTGGCATTCAAGATGCCCTAGACATACGTGTTTGAGCTCCGAGACCATCGATCCACCCGAGGCCATGATAGTTGCACCCCCATCACCGGATCGAGCCAGTGTGTTTACCATGTGCTTTCCTGAGGAGATCCCTGACTATGACCTGCCTATGGATTTGGGAGATGGTCTCGATGGTGTGATTTTTTCTGATACTTACACGGACGAGATGGACATGATCGGCGCTGGCCGAATCCTTGACACAGCCCCGCGTGGGCCCCATTCTACTTTTGACATGTTTGGAGTTTCTATGGTTGATTATGATGCTATGACACTTTATGACGCTTGCACTGACACGATGGACATGATTGGCACTGGTCGCATTCTGGATGCTTCCTCACCTAGGCCCCGATCCTCTTTTGATGTGTTTGGGACTTCTATGCTTGAGTTCAATGGGCGATGGATCATTTTCACCGATATCAGCTTCATGATACTATTTCTCGCTGAGGGAGCGTCCGAATTGGGACTCCACCTCTTCTTTGACGCTATGTCCGGGTTTGTCACCCGCTTTGATGACATTTCTGATGGTAATAATGACATGAGTATTTTCGAGTATTTGCTTGTGTCGCAGCATTTTCCTTTGATTGCACCACCAGCACCCATAGCACATGTATGCGATGTTGATAATGTGGGAGACACAGATGACCCACTGGGTGGTAAGTCAGGATCTAATTCCGATATAGAGGACAGAAAGTTACACTGCTTCGTAGCACGTGAGTCGATGGATTTCAAAATTCGCACGCCTCAGTGGAGATTAGAACTCCATTCTTCCCTATCTCATGATGAGAGAAGTAGATTGATCGAGACCTACTGTGCCATATTTCGGGATGTATTTCAGCATGGTCGTACGAGGACATGCCAGCTCACCCCACTATAGTTCAAAGATCACCGCCCATTCCCGCCACATGCTAAACCGCCATAGAATTGAGAAGACTACATCCTCGATTTCGAGTTTGCAGTGTTAAAGAAAAGATCTCAAAAGCAACTTAGTGTTGGCTTCCGTCGCAGTCGAGCATCCCAGGTCAAGCACGTCGCCCCCGTCTCCAAAAAAAGGATGGCAAGGTTGTGAGTTTCAGTTGACTGAGATTTGAATAAGGCCACTCTAAAGATGATTTTCCTCCCACACATTGATATGTTAGTTGATAGCACCGCAGGCACCCTATGTCATCATGGATGCAAGGTTTCATAATCAGATTTTAATGGCTCCAGAGGATATGGAAAAGACTTCTTTCATCACAGAGTGGGGTACTTACTGCTATCGAGTCATGCCATTTGGGTTAAAAACGGTGGGCCACCCATCGTGAGAGGTCGCCACTACTTTATTCCATGACATGATGCATGTAGATGCTGAGGTATACGGGATGACATGATAGTGAAGTCCCAAGGGGGCAGATCACTTACAAAATCTTTACGTAGATTCTTTGAGAGGACTTACGCCCGTATTAAGATTGAATCCTGAAGTGCACCTTTCGGGTAACTTCCGGGAAATCATAGGTCACATTGCTAGTGAGCGCAGATAGAGGTCGATCCTTAAAAGACCAAGGCCATACTTGACATGCCACCCGAAGACTGAGAAAGAGACAGATGCGCAAAGGTACTACAATATACATCGCCGTTTACATATAGACTACCGTACATATGCGAGCCTATCTTTCGCTCTTCCGAGGAAGAAACTAAAATTACTTGTCAGAATGATGATCGCCAGCGTGCTTTTGAGAAGATTAAGGAGTGTTTACTTTCTCCCCCAGTTTTAGTGTCTTCACACCGCGGCGGCCCCGTCTTCTATATTTGTCAGTTTCGGATATAGCTTTGATGGCAAGGCTCACCGATGATCCGTGAAAGGAGCTTGAGCCATTTATTATCTAAGCAAGAGGATGTCGAATATGAGTGCAAATAATTTTATGATCGGTTACCTCTGTTTAGCTGCTAATTGGGGCCACCAGAAGACTTAGGCACTATGTGACAGAGTATTCCATACTTTTGGTCTCACGATTGGATCCGTTGAGGTATTTGTTTGATAGCCCGTTTCTAAATCCTGGGTGACTCATGAGACGGTTGCCCTGGCTGGACAGCTCGAGCATTCAAGATGTGACACAAAAATCGTAAAGGGCCATTGAGCAGATCATTTGGCTTCTTTGCCAAGATCCACCGATGATAGATCGATTGATCTATGATTTCCCGATGAGCAATTTGTTTCAATGACCAAAGATTATAGGATGGCAATTGTATTTCTCGATGGTGCCAATCACGGGTTTGGTATCGGGTATCTTATCGATATCACCATGGTGACGATCACATTCCGCATCAGCAAATTAGTATTTTCTGATCACACCGGCTGACGGTCAATATGGTTGAGTATGAGGCTTGCACACGCCTAGAGACCGCTGGCCGATCTTAGATAGACAGCTTGGAGATCCATGGGGATTCCAACTTAGTTATACAGCAGACCCAGGGTATCTGGAGGACTCGTGATGAAAAGCTGAAGCCCTACCATGCTTACTTAGACCTACTGGTTGCTAGATTTGAAGAGTTAAGATATATTCATCCCCGCTCTAGGAAGAGAATCGCTTTGTCAGACAAGGCCAGCCACCTTACTCCTGCCGAGATTCCCCGCGGGAGTGATCAGGCGAATTCACCATCGACGAGACCAGTCCGCACCCGCCTTACCGCCGCTTGATCGAGATATCGAGAATCAGGACGAGCCACCATGGTATCATGATATTTATCGCCGTCATATGGCGATTACTCAGATGCCTACATCCAAGGATATGAGAGCATCGGCATCGCCGCCACCGCATTTGTTATTCGCGATGCCCCATGAGATCACCGATGGCCTCGTTATTATTATGTCCGACCGCGCCTCACAACCGCAATGAGAGGTTCATGCCGTGAAGTCCGTGGCCCACACATGGAGGCCACATGCTAGCGCCAGAAGATTATGAGGATCGTTACTTTTTGGTTGACTATGGAGAGACATTGTTGCCGCTTGCATGAGATGTCTCGAAAGTGTCAAATGCATCTGAGACTTGATACACGTGCCACCTTCGAAGGTATGCACTTACATCCCCTCGGGCCGCTTTCAGACGTGGGTATTGATATTATCAGAAGATATCACCCAAATCTTCCAAAGGCAAGAGTACATCTTCGTGGCTATTGATTATTTCACTAAGTGGGTGAAGTTACTTATGCCGGATCGACAAATGCACGCAGTGGCCAATTCCATCGACGTTACATTATCTATCGATATAGTCCTCATGAGTTGATCCTGTGATAGAGGAGCGATTTCGCAGGCGAGGTGGATACGTTGGTCCAAGAGTATGGTATTCAACATCATCGATCATCTGCATATAGGCAACAGACTAATGGGGCAGTTGAGGCCGCAAATAAGAATATCAAGAGGATTTGAGAAAGATGGTTGAGACTTTGTGGATTGGTCGTAGAAGCTCCTTTCGCATTTGCAGTTTATCGCAAATCTTTTTCGTGTTTCACCGTGGCTACGCCTTTACTCTTTCGTATGGGTACGGAGGCAAAGGTCATTCACAAATTGAGACGGGATCCCCGAGAGTGCACTGTGAGCATCGGGGATATCCGAGACTGAGTGGGCTCACCATTTATGATCACCAAATTTTTGATGAGGAGATTGAGGCGCAGATCATGTTCAAGCTTATCGAGAAATGACCGTGCATTTAGAAAAAGCGGTCAAGCCTGTGAAGTTTCGTAAAGGCGACCTAGTCTCAAGGTCCTCCGTGGATCGGATCAACGACCCAGAGAAGGAAAGTTTAGACCGAATTGAGCCGGGCCTTATGTCATCCTCCGAGATCCGACTCCAAGAGGGAGCACCTCGTCGCATTGCACTTGCACTAAATCATTCACGTGAGCCAATCAATGTGGATCACCAAGAGGTTTTACGCCGAGATCATGGTTAGAGACGGTGGTTACTACTGGAGTAGCCATATTCCCTATTAACCCATACATTGATATATCCTATTGCTAGCCCTTGAGCCTCACGGTTTATTATGGCCTATTCTTTCATTCAAATTTTTGCATACTTTTTCCGACTGGTCAGGGCTACCCCGTGTTTTCATTTATTATTCGATATGTGAGCATTATGAGCATTTCAGACATTCTTTGTCTGCTCTTCATCATTGCTTCGTTTCTTTCTTCTCCATTTTGCATCTTCATACCATCTATCTTGAGTCTAGTTTCTATCATCTCTATTTGTTTCTACTTTTTATCTCCTTTTGTATGATGATGACATGCTTCATCCCAAAGCTACTAGTCGTTTGTCGCTGCACCCTTCATTCCGTCAGAGGTTTCTGAGATCCGGATTCTTAAAGTCGAGGGGACCATTTGGGGATTAGAGGTTTGAGGTTCTTCGGCTGGATTGTGTTAGTATGGCATTCGACCTACTTTGAAGGTTCGACCAAAAAATAAAAAAAAAAACAAAAAAAAGAAGAAAAAAAAAAGAAAGCAAAAAAAAAAAAGTGTGTCTGTTTGATATTCAAGTAATTCATTTGTGCTCGAGAGATTTATTATTCCTCCGAGGGTTGAGTGAAAGCATTGTGCGATCTTTCTCCATGGATTTGGGTAACACATTGGGTATGAGGTTTGGGTTGCTTCGCACTAGGTCCCTGGATCATTACCTGCATCACCACTCCCATCTTATAGTGACTTGCTTCGACTTGACGCTCGGGACGTATGTTCGTCATCACATACATTGCCACATTTGTATCCTTGTTTGTTTCTTCCTTTTTCTCGCTTTATCCATTCATCATTTTCTTATCACTTTCACTCTTCTTCTACTCTTATTGATCATCGCTCACTTCTAAGTGACGTGGTCCTTGGTGCAATTTCACTATTACTCACATTGTTCATTCAGATGTCGGGTCGAGTCACCGTCACATGATCCTCACATTCGACATCGCGCGTACAAGGGTCGGCAATTTATCGTGGGTATTCGTACTTTGTTTCCATCATGTCATTCACCTTTCACCCCTCGTCACATTACGGCTCGAGTCAGAAGACCACCCGAGACCATGAGATTCCCGTGGTTTGCTTCAAGACATTTTACATGGACAGTTCGTCACTGACAGCACGGGATGTCACAGGCCCTCCGCTTCGGGAGTATCGAGGGTCACATATTGCTTCTCCATTCCATTGCTTGCATCAGTCCATGATCGCATGACGATACAGAGTCGTGACTATGGATAGCCCGTTAGCTTTATGCTTTGACACGCCTCACACCCGTGGCATACTCCCTATCCTTCATAGTCATCGTTCGCACGCATGTACACCGGCAGCCCATTTTGCCTAGAGATGTTTTGGTATCAAAGTTTGAGTATGCTCCACATACACTGGTTTCTTCATACAAAGCAGTGCTTCTAAAGGCCGCCTGTGTAAGATTCGCCATTCGCCAATCAATAGGGTGCACGCCACACACCCCATATGTCGCCTTGTTCACTTGTTCGACATCGTTCTTCGTAAATTTATTTCGCAGTTTTTTTTCTATCAAGGCTACAATTTCAGATATCGATGTGCACATCAAAACATTCTTATATTAGTTTTATGGAATGAAATGGATGATTTTTCACGAATGAGTGATTGTGATATTTTCAGCTCTCTAGCTTTGACCACATGTGTAGTTACGGATTTACGGCATCGATACCCTAGACCTGGGCATAACCTTTCTTTCACCCTTGGTCACATTTGTGCGATTGTCCTACAGGGGCATACCCCTTTATTTCCATCTTGTTATGAAGTTCTTGGTTTCGCTATCATTTGTGGCATTTCATTGTCATATCAGCATCCCCCTTCTTTTCACATGATCAGGTTTACCGGCTTATTCGAACATTTGTCAAGAGACTCGGATGTCATACTAGTGGCCTACCACTCTTCCCGAGTTTGTTTTACTCGCTTAGCTTGTTTCTGCCCTCTAGCATCTCGCCCTGATTTCTACCTTCGTACTACCGGATTTCTACATTACCTATGATCACGGATCCCATCATTTTCTGCATCATTCTATTTCCCCTACCTTCCAAGACTCGCCCAGATCCCACATTTCTGATTCACCCGGATTTTACCTTCTCCGATACTTGCTCGATCCAGACCTTCCCAGACTCACCCGATGTTACCCTCTTCCCGGTACTCGCCCGATCCCGCACTGCAATTCGCCCAGATCCCGCATTTCTGGTACTCGCCCAGATCCCACATTTTCGGTACTCGCCTGGATCCTACCTTTCTGGTACTCGCCCAGATCCCACATTTCCAAAGATTGCCCGATCCTACCTTTCCGGTACTCGCCAGATCCCACATTTCTCGCATCGCCGCATCCCACATTTCCGGTACTCGCCGATCCTACATTTCCGGTAACTCGCCCGCATCCCACCTCTTCCCGAACCCGCCCTGATCCCACCACTTTCTGCACCAACCCATTTCACTTTCCCAAGATCAGCCCTGATTTCCCGCCTTCCCAGACCGCACCTGATCCCACATTTCGGTACCGCCTGCATCCCACCTTCCGGTACTTGCCCGCATCCCACATTTCCGTACTCGCCGCATCCTACTCCTTTCCGGTACTCGCCCGCATCCCACATTTCGCACTCCGCCCAGATCCCACATTTCTCGCACTCTGGGCCTGCATCCCACATTTCGGTACTCTTCGCATCCCACCTTCCCGAATCATCTGATCTACCATTTTCCTCGTACCGCCTGCATCCCACATTTCCAAGATCATTGATCCCACCTTTCCCAGACTCGCCTCAGATCCCACATTTTCTGCACTCGCCCAGATCTCACATTCTGCACGCCCCGTATCCCACCTTCCCGGAACTCGCCCGGATCCCACCATTTTCTGTGACTCAATCCTGATTACCCTCCCAGACTCCCATTTCTCTCTCGCCTTCCACTCGCCGGATCCCACATTTCCGGGTACTCGCCTGCATCCCACCTTTCTCCGGTACTACCGCATCCCACATTTCGGTGCCCCGGATCCTACCTTTCCGGTACCTCCCAGATCCCACACTTCGGTACCCGCCCGCATCCCACACTTCCCCGGCACTCGCCCGCATCCCACACCCGGCACTCGCCCAAATCCCACATCTCCAAAGACTCGCCGGATCCCACCTTTCCAAGACTCACTTGATGTCACTTTCCGGTACTCCGCCCGCATCCCACACTTCCCCCGGCACTCCGCCCGCATCCCACATTTCCAAGACTCCGCCCTCGCATCCCACCCTCTCCGGGCACTCCGCCCGTATCCCACATTCTCCGGCACTCGCCCAGATCCCACATTTCGGTACCGCCCGCATCCCACATTTTACACTCACTGATCCTACCTTTCCTAAGACTCACCCGATGTTACCTCTCTGCATCGCCTCCTGATCCCATTTCCGGTACTTGCCCGCATCCCACACTGCACTCGCCGCATCCCACATTTCCTGCATCGCCTGCATCCCACATCCCGCACTCTGATCCCACCTTTCCTGCACTCGCCTGCATCCCACACTTTCCGTACCGCCCAGATCCCACATCGTACTGCATCCCACATTTCCTGCACTCGCCCCAACCCACATTTCCAAAGATCACCGATCCCACCTTCCTAAGATCACCCTGGGATGTTACCTTTCCGTACCGCCAGATCCTACTTCTCGGCACTACTGCATCCCACATTTCAAGATTTGCTTGATCCCACCTTCCGGCACTCGCCCATCCCACATTCTCCTCAGACTCGCCAGATCCCACATTTCTGCACTGCCAGATCCTACACTTCCCAGAGACTCCTCGCCCCAGATCCCATCATTTTCAGACTCACCCTGGGATGTCACCTTCCCAGACTCGCCCCAGATCCCACATTTCTCTCGGGTACTTGCCCGCATCCACATTCCCGGGCATTTGCCCGCATCCCAGCATTTCTCGTGCACTCGCCAGATCCCGCATTTCCGTACTCCGCCTGTGCCACATTTCGTACTCCGCCCCGATCCCACATTTCCAAGATCACTGATCCTACCTTCCATCACCTCGGGATGTTACCTTCCCAAGACGCTCGATCCCACATTTCGGCACGCCGCACTCCACCTTTCGGCACTCGATTCCAATCTTTTCTGTGATCAATTCGATCAAACATTTTCTGCTTGCCCGAACCTTCTTAGGAGTTTTCCCGCATCTCATCTTCCCGCATAGCCTCCTGGATGTCACATCTTTTCCCAGATTATGTCCGCACTACTCATCTTCCTGAAATGTGGACTTGTTTTCTTTAAGTCCTTCAACAGAGCCGACTGTCTGCTATCCTTCAATACTGTAAGGGGACAAACCTGGCTGTCATCCGGGTTCCTCCTCATCAGAGTTCATTTCACTTTTGCATCGCTTAATTTCGCAATCACGGATTCACCTGCTCATTCACACCATCGAAGAGGGGCATATTTGTAGACCCTCAATTTTGTCCCTAAGCACTTGCATTTATCCTACGGGTGTCATACTCAATTGTTCTCATATAACACCATTTGTGCCCTTTAGGGCAGTCTTCTCCGAGCCTCGTGGGCTTATATGGTCCATTGAGTGCGTATGTATTTCACTGGAGTGTCATCGTAGTGTCGCTTATTGCATCGTGCCATAGGAAGCAAGTGGCGCCCCAAGGGTTCACTTTCACCTGAGTTTACGGAGTATGTCATATTTGGAGCACTTGAGCTTGTTTCTGGATTGTATCTCCTTTGTCCTAGCTTAGAATTGTTCACTGCTTGTTTTGTTGACTCATCACAAGGAGGTTTATGTTAAAAATTATAATTTTGGTCAACCGCTTGACTAATCGGTTTGACTGTCTTCGTCGATGTAGTATGTATACAACATCAATTGGTGATTTTGGCAAGTACCTCCTGTTTTGACTACATCTCCTCATCCAAAATTAGAATGGTGCAACGTTTTTTTTGTTGGTCTCCTTATTCTTCAGGGAACATTCTATCCAAATTTCATAATTTTCAACTGCCGACCGGGTCGGGCATCCGGTTCAACTCTGCTAGGTTGGGATGCCTTGTGCGGAGCACTGTTTTTTGTGATTTTGGAGCCCAAATCCTAATGGTTCGGGCCTAAGTCTAAATGACCTTGGGAAGTATTGTGAGTCTATTTTGGGCCTTGTCTTAGGTTACATACAGCCCACCATGAACCCATGTGGATACTTAGGAGGAAGCAAGTCGAAACTTAAGTGATTCAAATACCACATGGGAAATGAGGAGGAGGAACGGGGAAGCTATTTCCGAGATCGACAGGTGGCCCTTTCCAAAGCTTGAAGGGAGAGAAAACGAAGAGGCTTTGATGGTTTGAGGTGGGAATTAGCATAAAAAGGACATAGAGATCAGATTGACAAACCTTGAAGGGCACACTTTCGGCTCCTGACACACGCTTCAATGGATTTTTCCGGGATGTGTAGCTCGGCTTATGTTCACTGCTTTATGAAGAGGTAAGAAATGGAACATGGCTCCACTCTATTCTATATAGATGAGTTCTGACCAAATTTTAGGTTTTACCTCAACCATTTGAACCGGTTTTCACGCCATACGTGAGAGCGATTCAACGGTTTCTCGCTAGAAATCCAGCTTCGGCAAGCTTTGATTTGTTTTGGTTGGTTTCACTCATCCGAAATGAGAATCAATCACCGCTTGTTTTTTTGATTCCTCGACTCCTTAAAGAAGATTCTTGAAAATTTTTCAAATATTTTCTCAATCGTCCACTGGTTGGAAAACTGGAACCAACCGGTCCATTTGGTTTGGTTTGTCGGAACGGCCGTTACTAAGCAAATGCGGTTTGATTTGTTGGCTGGTTCTCACTATCCGAGCTGAGAATCAATCACCGCTTGTTTTTTTTTGGATTCCTGACTTAAAGAAGATTCTGACAATTTTTTCACATTTTCTCAACCGCTCCAGACCGGTTGAAAACCGAATCCAACCGGTCCATTCGTTTGGCTCACGTGGAACGGCCGCTACGGCAAATGGTGGGTTTGATTTGTTTTGGTTGGTTCTCACTATCCGAGCCGAGAATCAATCACCGTTTGTTTTTTTGGATTCCTGACTCCTTAAAGACGATTCTGACAATTTTTCAAATATTTTCAACCGCCCGCACTGGTCATTGAAAAATCGAATCCAACCGGTCCATTTGGTTTGGTTTGGCTGAACGGCTGTTACGGCAATTTGGGGGTTTGATTTGTTTTGGTTGGTTCTCACTATCTCGAGCTGAGAATCAATCACCGCTTGTTTTTTTGGACTCTGACTCCTTAAAGAAGATTCTGACATTTTTTCAATATTTTCAACCGCTGCACCGGTTGGGAAACCAAACCAGCTTCTGGCCTATTTGGTTCGCTTTTGCTGGAACGGCAGTTTGGGTGATTTGATTTGTTTGTGTTGGTTCTTGGTTATTCTGAGTCGGAATTGAACTCCGCTTTGTCTTTGCTGATTCCCGACTTTGTAAGGAAGGTTCAAGATTTTTGAAATATTTTGTCAACCATCCGGACAGGTTGGAAACCAAACCAATTTCTGGCTTCATTTGGTTCAAGCCATCGAATGGCAAATGGGTGGTTTGATTTGTTTGTGTTGGTTCGGTTACCTCTGAGTCGGAATTGAACCTCCTTTTGTCTTGTCGATTCATGAATCTGAAGTAAGGTTCCTTCTTACAAATTTTGGAGTTTCAACCGGCTGAACCTAAGTGGGGAACTAGATCGGGCCGCTTGTTGGGTTTCGTAAGGGTCCTTCGATCGCTTTAATTGAAGCCCATGATCTTTGTGAGTCCAGCTCCATTCGCTCTAAATCAATGTAAATATATTTAGGTCCGAAACTCAGGGTTTATTTCAGGTTAATGTGGTTCCATTTTGATTCTTGAGAATCGTGGTTCATGTCCAAGGTGATTAGTTAAGCACCAATAATCTAGTGTTTTGTCGAGACCGATTCTTCGATGAATAGACGTGTTTGTATAGCCGACGTATCAGAGCATCACCTAAGCGATCGAGATGCAATGTATGGCTCTCCCTAGCTTGCTTTGCTTTTTATATTTAATTTTGAGAACAGTATGCCCGAAACGTTGACTGACCTCTTATACAGCGCTTGGCTAGGGACCACAGATGTATGAAGTGTTGGGTACGAATTTGCCATGGATGCTTTGTGTTTGAGTGCCATGCATGCCAAGTATGTTCATTGGCACCATGTAACACAAGGGCCAAGACCGCAGGTACGCACCATTTTCGCTTGCTGAGTGTTTTTAAGCATGCTAGATACCTCAATTAGGCTATGATCTAAGTTATAGTTTGAGCCCATGAGATCAATCCTGATTTTAACGGGAGAGGTCTATCATCCCATTCAATAGCAGACCGAGTTCCGGGCTTAGAGGGGTGCTACCTCATATGAGGTACCTTCCCGATAGGTAATCTGATCCCCGGACCCGGAAATCTAGTTTTCGCAGACCGCTTTTTTCCATACTGGAGTCATTGGGGTTTTTTGTTCTTACTTGGTTTTCCCCACTTAAAATAAAAATAAAAGTAAGTGGCGATCTAAAGCAAAACCGCTCCTCCTTCGGGGACGGATTTTCCAAAACTCGAAAATCAACCCACATTTTCTTTTCACATTTTTTCCTTCCATTTTAAAAGCGAGTCGCGCCGGTCCGTGGATCGGGTAGGGTCTACAACATGTTACAAGATTAGAGAGATGATGGAAACGGACGACCGAGATTGTGCCAAGTGTCAAAAATCCAAGAGAAGGGACATGGATGGCATTATTTGAATTGTTAATAAGGAAAAAGACAAAAGAGCCAATAGTTCATATTCTTCAAAAGGCCAAAACGTGAAGGAGAAGGAAAAGTGATGCAAAGAGTTAGGGTTTTGGGTTTTTAGTGAGAGTGCACTTCTTCTAAGATCTCGCCGATCGTAATCATCTGATTTCTTCGCCAAGAAGGAAAAGTTGCTCTACGCGGCGTAGACTACGGTGGGCATCGGTTTGGGAGCTACAAACTCCGTGGGAGGTAGGGGTTTTATCCTACTTGTTTTACCCCTTGTCATGTTTTGTAATGCTTGAGTTGATTTGGGGCCGTGGAGGGTCAGCTTTCAATACCAAAACTGAACCAAATGTGAAAATTTTTAGGCTCATGGACAATCAGACTGTATGTACTGCTTAAGGTTGGGTCATAATTCACACAATAAATTATGTTTTGGTGTATAAGGTCGGGAATGGCCATTGATGTCGGGTTTCCAAAAGTGAACCAATGTCGGGATGAGCGGGCTGCCCACGACAACTCATCAGTTGCTGGATCGTTAAAACAAATTCCGCTTGTATGATTTGGACCAAAAACGTCCATGTGTGGTGCATGAAATTGTTTGAATTGAATGGCTTGTGTTGTGTGGAAATTAATAGGTTAATGCATAAACTTAATGTGTTAACAAGAAGCCATAATTATATAAAACATAATTATGTGTGTAGGCCATTGGAAATGAAATTGTGTTTAGCTCAAGTGAGCTAATTTGGGTGATGGTTGACCAAAAATTGATATATTGATGTAAATTGTGTTGAAATTGCATAACATGTTGTATGTGATTTAAATATGTTAATATATATGCATGTGAATATATTAGCATGAATGTGTTGAAATGACATAATGCATTTCATATGCACCGGGTAACCTAGAAATTGTGTGAGCGCATTTATACTAATTTTCTCTAAAATAAATACGGTTGCGCAAAGGAATTTCACATGATGATTTTCCTCGTGAGAATTGCTGAGATAGTCCAACAGATCATCTCGGATGAGGACCATGACTGTTTCGGAAAGTTCCCCAACCAATTCGCCTCGGAGGGTAGTCCAATACTTTTACCGAAACTCGGTAGTGTGTTTTCGAGAACAACAGTTTTGTTTTGAAAAATGATTATTTTTCTCATACATGGCTTAGGCAAGTGTGAGGGAGTCGATGAGGACTCGAGACATGGGAATGGGCATGTAGACATTCAAGTAGGATCCTGTATTTACTTGAGTGTGTGTTTACATTGAATCATCGCAGGCACTTAGCTGAGTAACCCATTTTAGGGTATTCCACTACTCGGGCGATAACTCACCCCGCCGAGAGAATATTTTTTCGTGTATAGGAGCGTTGAGAAGACTATCATTTTAGAGGCCGATTTTGAAGAAAGCCAAGTCGCTTGATGTTTGGGATAATATGTATTGTAATTTGTAAATTTAATATGTATTCGTATTAAGAGTAATGTATAACTCTTGAACCATGTAATATAATTGGTTGAATGTATTTGGATGAGTATGACATGTAGGCCCAAGTGGCCATTTTACTCATGTGTGTGTCTCGTAATACGAGACGTATAGATTTTCCGCGGGTTGACGGGTTGTCAACGGACACCCCGGGTTTGGGGCCATAGTAACGCACCCAACTCTTCACTCCGAAGATATTGTCCAAGCTTCATGCAAGAGGGCACACACAAGGCTTCCCACAAGACCACCCCGATTTTGGTTCTCTATTGGGCTTACGCCCTCAAGAAAAGACAACGATAATGTTGAGTTAAAGTTCTACATATATGAATCTTAACCTTTCTCTTTCTAGGCAATGTGGGAGACCACAATCCATCCCCTAGGGGGCTCAACGTCCTCGTTGGCACATTTCCGACTAGAAATCAAGTTCTGATACCATTTGTAACGACCTAACTATTCACTCGATATTGTCCAGTTCAGGGCTGCAATGGTGCACATATGGCTTCTCACCAGCCTGTCCCGGTTTTACTTCTCTATTAGGCCTACGCCCTCAAGAAAAGACCTGGATAGTGTTGAGTTGAAGTCTTACATATATGGACTTAACCTTCCTCTAGCTCCTTAGGCGACGTGGAGACACCATATAGATATATATAGTGAACTAGTGATCATATTCAAGTCTAATCACCTAAAACAAGTATGAATGGATAAATTGGCCTCCAAGAATGAGCAAATGAAAAATCTATCAATATTAACTCGATTGACATATATCTCGACCAGTAACAAAGACCTAAAGTAATCGTCTTAATATGATCATATAGTCATGAGGATGCTTAAAATTTCTAGTTGTACTGATTTTGAATGCATTGGGTACTGTCAATTGGAGTTAGATAAGGAAAGCCATGAGAGAATAAAGGAAATGAAAACATTAATTTAAAATGTTAAGAGTAGTTGACAAACATGCAAATGATCATGTAAAAGCCATATGTACATATGCGTAACTTGTCTTCATCCTCTTCCCATAGAATCGAGGGATTGTTTGAATGAAGTATCGTATGTGGAACGAAGTATCTTCATGAAGCAAAGGGTCTTTACTTTTCGAAAGTGTTTTTCCGAATATTTCATAATAATACAAATTAGCGTGATCCCTAAAGTTTGAGTCTCACATATGAACCTAGCGATCATATTCAAGAAATGCTATTCTAAGTTTCTCCATTCCTCCCCTCCCAATTAGGATACGTTTATCACTTTGTTTTGTGTGTGGAACAAAGCCTTCCTATTCGGGGTTTTTTATTGAATATTTCCTATAATAACACAAATTAGCGTATCCCTGAAGTTTGGAGTCTCACATATGATGAAGTAAAACAATATCAGTAGATCTAGCTGGTCAAGGGAAAATGATTTATTCTCCTGAAAACAAGTCTATAAATTTGCTCTAGGGAATGATGAGAAAATGCAGCAAGCACCTAGTTAGTGCCGTCTCTAGTATCTCAAAATTCATCTATGGAACCTAAAGTTTCTCCTCTTTACTCCTCGTTTCATTCTCTTTCTTTCTTATTCTTCCTTTCTCATCTCATGCAAGATTGTTAAGCTCATCATGTCACATCCCATATTGGATATGGGAGAAACTTCTTAGCATTATATAAGTATAGACTCTTTTCAACCTAGTAGACGAAACACCCCCATGCTGATACAACATCCTCGTTGTGTCTCACGGGATTATGCAGCCAAATCGAATAGAAAAATACCCCCTAAGGGATTAAATGAACATCCACACTAGGGTAAGGGATTGGCTCTGATACCATTTGTAACGACTTGGCCCAACCATGTAGATATTGTTCGCTTCAGGCCCAAAGGGCCCTCACGACTTTAAAACGCTTCTACTAGATTTAGAGGAATCTATACTTATATAGTGCTAGAAACTTTCTCCCCTATCCAATGTGGGATGTGATCCCATGGGACATAATGAGGACGTTGTGTTTGCATGGGAGGGTGTTTATCACATCCCACACGGGATAGAGAACTTCACTATATAAGTATGAGCTCCTCTCAACCAAGTAGATGTGTTTCAAAGCCGTGAGGGCCCCTTGGTCCCAAAGCGAACAATATCTACATGGTTTGGCCTAGTCGTTACACATCAAATGGCGAAAATCCATCATCATTTGGGTTTATCAAAGACCTTTAGGGATGCCATAAGGGAGACAATGTGAAAGGCATTCATAAGCTCAAGAAGTACCTCCAATAGTCTCGAAAGGGCTTAACTTACAACCATTCAAAACAAACCCATGCCCACGCCTAATGACGATGATTTTGATGATGAAGCCCGATGCTGGTCATCGATATCGCCACCCAAGACAAATCGATGTGGTCCTGAAAGAAAAGACATGCTCAACATGTATTACGACTCCATACAAATAACCATTATGATTTTCCCCTCCCAGAAACCTTAGATGGCACCTTTAAAGACCAATTTGACATATGCATTTCTCCCCCGACACCCCAAATCCACGACAACGGGCCTCGGCCGACCAGCGCTTGTGAACCTGGTCGGTTTCACACTTCTACCCACGCGAACCCAGATCATCTTAACACACATGGCATTGTTGTTACCTTGATCGTTTGACCTCCAAGTCATCAACGACGCAATGTCAACCTACAAAAAGGGAAATTCGGGTGACGGTAATACCGCCTCCGATGATTAAGTCAAGAAAAACACCTGAGAGAAAGTGAAGAGAAGGTCTGCATGGGCTTGGGATTGCATACCTTCATTGTAGGGATTCTCCAATTTATAGAGGGTGGTTTGAGAATCTTCCTTTTTCTCTGAAAGAATTTCCTTTCTTTGGAATGAATTTCTTCCTCTTATCAAAGACTAATTCTTCCTTATCAAGGATAATCTTCCGAGAAGTAAGGATTTGGAAGCTAGGAAATTCGGGGGATAAATACTTTTGTGTGGCTTCTGCCTTTATCCATTCACCCATAGTGAACTCATTGTAAGCGGGAGGACGACCTGTCAGGGACTTAGGAACTCTGTGACTGGCGTACTCCCTGAGGCCGACCTCTAGAGGATACTCGACTTCACATGGGCATCTGGGTTTCCTGTCTAGGTAGTGCCTACCAATTTTGATATGGAAGGTGGGCTTAGGCCGTTTCACATCGTGGGCTAGGAGGATCTCTGACTGCTGGCTTCTGAGCCTTGTGCCCATCGAGAGTTGGCTACACCCACGATACTCCTCACAATGCCCCTCTTTTCCTCGACTGGGATTTTGTGCTCTTTTTTTTTTCCTAGTTGGGGAAAATATTGTGTTCTACACCTTGAGCATGGAAAGCTGGAACGATTGAGGCGCACGTCAAATGCGTGGGAAGGTGAAGCGTGTTTGATCATAAAGCGTGTGAGTAGTGCACTAGCCCGATGTGTCTGCGGCGCATGATGTTCTGATGGTGCATTTAATGCACCTATCGACATTCCACTCCTACATATAGGGGTCTAACTTCGAGTACTGCCTATCCCATAAAGTCTTTCACCTGCTACGATTTGCTTTTCCTCTCTATTTCTGCGAACTGGCAAGGATAAGGAAGCCATGGAAGAAGACTACTAGAAGGCTCTGAAGCTGTTTTTCTCCTATGGCTATGGATGTTGTGTGTTCAAACACGACATCTGTGGAGACCAACCAGAGGTTCTAGATGGTATGCCCTACTTTTATAATTTTCTTCCTCTAGAGTGCTTTGTGAGCCCTAGGTGCCCCCCTGTCTAGGCATCCTCTGAAGATGCAGTTATCGGGGTGCATCGTAGAGAAAAAGGCGGAGGAGCCTGAGAGAGGTGCCCCCATTAGGGATTTAACTGGAACATCCTAAGTTCCAGTTTTCTTCTACTTTCTCATTTTTCTGTAATAGGCCTAGTGTGGTTACTTGTATATATATCATCATGTAACTACTTGTAGTGTGGCTACCTTTAGTATTCTTGTACAAACGAATTCTTTATTTTGCAACTTTTTTTTTTTTTTGACATATCTCGCCCAGATCTTCTTTCCTCGGTCGAAAGTTTTTGTTTCTTTAGTAGGGAAAGTTTATGTTTTTGGTTGAGTGAACTGACACGTATATTGGACGAGCTAGAAGGTGAGGCACTTTTAAGTACTAAGAGCGGAGGAGGTGAGAGTATCCCGATACCGTGGTCGGGTCCGAAGGACACATTTAAGGGGCCAATCCATGTGTTGTCCTATATATAGGGGTAGGGATATATGCGTTATACCTTTTACAGTTACATAAAAGTCTTTTGCCTGAAAAAGTTTTTGTGCTTTTGCAAACTTTCTCTTGCAAAGGAATCGTCGGAGATCATTTTCAACTTTCTGATGAGTTTTTATGTTCTATTCCTTTTTTGTTTTACCTCCGATCTCGATCAGAGATGAGCCACTTTGCTTTTGTTTTTATGGATTTAAGCATCTTCGTGGTAGGTTTGGTTTTGAGGGTGCGTTCACCATCCATTGGTAGGCTTCTGGTGATGCAGCTGTAGGTGGTTACTGTGATACTCCCATGTCCGGGGATACTCCATTAGGTTTCCGAAAGTTTCTCAGTGGGTCATAGAACTTCCGGGGGGGGAGATTTTTGTTATCTTTCGAGGGTTCCGTTTCTACCTTTGCTTAATGGACCTTAAGTTGACCCCTTCCTCTTTTTTTATTTTTTTTATTTTCCTGTAGAATGGAAAGATGTTCTGAAGAGGTTTCCCGCAGTTAAATGGGCGTCTGAGGGCGCACCCTCTGGGAAACACCTACTGTAGCTTAGTCATTCGCTTATGTCTATGTGAGGAATTGAGGTTGTATTGCCGTGTCTTTCGAAATCGCTTTGGGAGATGTCAAACGGCCTGGCTACCTCAATCGTAGGGGAGGCTATTAACGCCATCTACTTCACTCAGGAGCAATTTGTTGCAGGGCTTTGCTTGCCCTTCTCATCGTTGGTGAAGTAGTTTAAGCACTTTACCCCGCGCACCTCCTACACTCGTGCACCCGAATGTTTTTCGGATTCTAACGAGTTACGATGTGTTGAACTCTCTCTACCAACTGGACATCTTATTGGTGGGGATTTGTTTCATCTACACTCAGCTTGGGATCGGGGATCATTCATGTTCCGCCATAGTCCCCAACTGTAATTTGTAATCCGGGCTTCCCTACTCCCCCAAAATGAAAGAAAAAGGGGTTGTCTTGGTTAAGGGCATGTGCACGTGACGCCTGGCTCTCTAGGGCTTCCTTTTGATATGAATCAATCTATCTCGTTCCCAGGTCCGTTTTAGTTTTGATGTAGCTCATATTTGTCTAGGCGGTCTTCTCTATGGACATGCCTTTGTTTTCTTGATGATTCGTAGACAGGAGTAGGTGAGGCCTGCTGGTTAATTGGGTGGAGAAGGCAAGGCTGGACCACATCAGCCGACTGCTTAAGATCACAGAGAGGGAGCGCAACCACAAGCTCCTTTTTTTTGTGAGGAATCTATGGGAGCTGGGCGCCAGTCCTTTACCATACATAGTGCCAATTCTTCCCCTCCCGCTGCCCGAGGAACTTGTCAAGGGTGAGAACTTTGTCCTCGTGGATCTCTAGAAGCCAATACTAGGGAGGGGGTGATCTTTCAAGCCGATTCCCATATTAACCCTTGTCGGGCCTGACAACACATACCTCGTCTTACGCGATATTCCGAGCCCGCTTCAGCGCGCAGAAAAAGAAGAAGAAGAAGAAGAAGGCCGGGAGGGTAAAGGCTATCGGCGAGGGCTTGGAAGGGTTTGTGGACTGGACGGATCCTACAGTTAGTGAATCGGCTAAAGAAAGGGAGGCTGAAATGTCTAGCCTCACTACTGGATTTGCTGCGTGGATGGACAAGCGAGCCACCAATGTTGAGGGGGAAGCTGTCCCAGGCTCTGAGGGTCTATACGGTAAACCCTCAAGATGATTTGACCCGGAAGAGGAGACTCAGAAGAGCCCCGCGGAAATTCCATGGATTCTCTTGAACAAGCCCTCGATGGCGTGCTGGCTCTGGGAGGCTCCGTTTAGGGTGCTCTCAACGAGGCCTTTACATCAGAGGACTGCTTCCAATGTATGATCTCCCAATGCCGACAGTTTTAGGAGGCTTTTCGTATGGCCGCCGATCAACCTTCTCGGCCGTGACTTCAGCATACCGCCACACGTAGAGGATGGTCAATAGGATGGTGCTAAGCTCTTATGTTCAATTGATGGAATGGGACCGTCCATCCGTGGACTCACGAGTCCTTGGTCTAGAGGCCGCTCAATCGATTATCGATCGATGGGCTCATGGGCTCCCTTCAACCAGAAGGACCCCCCTATTGCACACATGCTTGATCTATACCCCACTCTTCTCCAAGTGCTGGTGGTGGCTTGTACCAAGGAGTACTCTATCACCTTCCCCGTCTTGATGGGCAAAATGTCTTTCCAAATGGGTGGCCTAAGATGGGATGGCACCAGAACCACGACCAAATTAACTCCGCTGAACTAGTATGGTTGAACTTCTACCGTTTTGAATATTAGCTTCATGTTATGATTTTCTTTTGACCTTTTTTTTTCAGTCGCCACGCCATCCGGAATATGGCTCTGCAGAGCTTGGTGAGCCATTACTAGGCCGGATGACGCCGAGAAGCCGCGGCTCTATGCTTATTAGATTTTTACATCGTGGCCCTAGAAGAGTCTCCGCATAAGGCTAAGTCCCTGGGCCCAAACATTGGAACGAAAGGTCAAAAAAAGAGGGCACAGAGGAAGACAAATATGAAGGAGAAAGGAGAGGGATGTGAATAAAGGAGGAAGCCAGTTGCCCCATTGTTGTTTGTCATGATCTTGAAGGCACAGCGGAAGGCTACTGGCGGTCGGCAGACCACCGGGTCCGGAGGTCGAGCAAATGCCCCCTGGCTGAGATCGGGGGCGACGGCGACGAGGTTTGCTCATTCACCCTAGGCCGACAAGACAAGGAGGCCATGGAGAGGACTCTCTTCTCACTAAAAAGCGTCCCTGGAGGTGATCTTTCAGATACCGAAAATGGGGTTTTTGTTTAAGCACAACATATGTGGGGATCAGTCCAGAGGTCCCGATGGTATGCAGTTCACTCCTCATTCCGCTTCCTTACTTAGTTTTTCGCTGAACTTCTAGGTGCCCCGGTCTCAAATAATTACGAGGATACGGTGGTTGAGGCGCATCTGAGTGAGAAGGTCTAGGAACCCGAGGAGAACACTCTTGTCAAATCAGAGCCGACTC
Source organism: Tetrastigma voinierianum (assembly GCA_016808115.1). NCBI lineage: Eukaryota > Viridiplantae > Streptophyta > Magnoliopsida > Vitales > Vitaceae > Tetrastigma > Tetrastigma voinierianum. The sequence continues at coordinate 285,814 of JAEQBH010000313.1, read as the reverse complement.
AAACTCTCATTCTTCACTCTATTTTATAAGGGCCTCTGCTCAAATCACAAAGACTCAGGTACTTTTTGACAAATTTTGGTGCTTTAATAAAATACCATTTTTTGCTTTATTTCTTCCACTGCCTTTATGTTTCTTATTCTAACGCCATTGTCGTACTTATAAATCTCAGGTTACTCAAGCTATTGAGAGCCCTTCCACTTAAGCTTAGCTGTGTTGTCGTCTATAAATATCGAGTTAGAGCTTCCCAGAGAGCATTAGTAGGTTAGTAGGCTTAGAGTCCCAAGCCTGGTCTTTTGAAAGTTCCAGCAGGCTTTGAGCCACAAGTATGGTCTTTTGAAAGTGCCAGTAGGCTTAGAGCCACAAGTCTGGTCTTTTGAAAGTGCCAACAGGGTTAGAGCCATAAGTCTGGTTTTTTGAAAGTGCCAACAGGCTTAGAGCTACAAGTCTGGTCCTTTGAAAGTGCCAGCAGGCTTAGAGCCACAAGTCTGGTCTTTTGAAAGTGTCAGCAGGCTTAGAGCACAAGTCTAGTCTTTTGAAAATGTCAACAGGCTTAGAGCCACAAGTCTGGTCTTTTGAAATGAGGGTTCTCCAAAAATTGAAGTAAATAATGCCTTTAAAGAACATTTGATTGGTCATATGCCAAATATTGAAAGGAAATATTCTAAAAGAAATTTTATTGATAACCGCCTTAAAGAAAACTTTACTGATAATACCTTGCTGGTGCTGGGTGATTCACATTCTGAAAGAATCGGTGTCCCCATAGCTTATTCTATGTACAACTCCAAATGTCTTTACTCTTACGATCACGTATGGCCCCTCCCAATTTGGTTGGAATTTTCTAGTTGCCGTCAACCGTGTTTTCAAAGACTTTTCTCAAGACTAAATCTCCTGCCTCGAATGCATGCACTTTATATGTCATCAGAGGTTCACCATCCTTTGGTTTAAGAAGACGCTTATACACATATAAGAAATAGCTCCTCGAGCTCGTTCAGCATATCTAGGTCCTTGAAGATGGCTTCATCGTTAGCCGTTCCAAGAACCTCATTTCGAAGTGTGGGCATCCCAATTTCTATAGGAATAATGGCCTCCATACCATAGGTGAGGGTAAATGGTGAAACTCTTAATTTTACTTCTACATGTATTATTCTGAAAAGTCTAAAGGACTTTTAGGTAAATACTCACCAATTTTCTCTAGCCGAATGGTGACACTTTTCAAAGCCGTTAAGAGATTTTTGTCGATGTTCATCAGCTATCAAGTTACTAAAATTCACAAGGTCGAAAGTACAAGTTTTCGATTTTCAGCTCATGGTGAAGTTTCTCAGATACTTTGTTCTCAAACTCGTGTCCATTATTAGTTATGATCGACTACTGTATTCTAAACCCATGGCTCTTCCACACAACTGGGTGACGTGCTTGTCTTTGATGGAAGCGAAGGCTTCAAATTTTTCTATCCATTTGCCAAAGCAGCCTATGGCAACCAACAACAACTTTTATGATCCTGGCTGCAGGTGTTGTCCAACTATATCCATTCCCACCGGTAAAGGGTCAAGGGCTTGCAGGGCTAGGTCTTGAGTCAAGACGCCTTGATATGGGAGCTTGTCTTTAGTAGCTGGCTTCGACTTTAACATAGAAGATGAGATCCGCCTTATGGTCATTGTCAATAACCTCACAGATGGGCTCGTGAGCTAAAGCCCTGCTGCTCACGTAGTTTCAGACACCCTCAAGAAGTTTTGCTATGTATCATTGCTGATGGGCAGAGACACTTAAGACACTAACCCGCCCGTGCACCGTCAGAAGTAACCAAGCCGCTTACTAAGAAAAATCACACAGCCTCGATTCGACCCACGGGCTTCGTTATGTTATCATAGCCTTCATGCCTGGGATAATGCAATATAGGGGCTAGCCAGGAGGAGCTGGATTCATCTATCTGACTTACTCGATCCATCAGAATAGACGCATATTGACAGGTGAGATTGTGAGGAATATAGTTTTTATCTGATGGACGCGGCCACGTATGCCCTTCTTCACAGAGTCCCCTCGGGGAAATGCTCAGCCTCCCAAGCCGCAAAATTCCCCTAGTATGTCACACTGTGCCCATATACCCGCCATATCAAATGGGTCCAAGGCCAGATTCTCCGCTTACTTCGTCTCACTACCAATTAAGAGTCCCCTGCAGATGAGAGTTTCTCCTCGATGAACCGATCGAGCGAGATCGATCCCCGCCGGGACGTTTCACACTCAACCCCACATAGGACACCCAGGAAATCTAAACTTATGGCTCGCCTCTACCCTCTCCCCAGTTAGGGATTTTAGTTGCAAGCCAACCCAACTCCGTCATGAGTTCCCATCCACATTAAGGATCCACTAACTATCGTTGTCCCACCACTGGGTCGGGTAGTTTTTGGTTAAAATCGCTAACACCTAAATTTTCACTCGCTAAGTGGGGTTTACATTGAATACCAAACTCACTTAGCTCGATCGCCCACCAAGCCATCCTCTATGACAGGTCAAGCTTGTGTATGTTTCGTAGGATTAGTCACATCGACAATAACAAGGTGTGCTCGACAAGTAGGGTGAAGCTGTCGCCACAAGTGTGGCTAATGTCGCTATTCCCAGACGAATATTGAGTTTTTGCTTTCTCGCTGTGGATTTTCTTATGAAGAATACTTCCGCCTATGTTTTCTGCTTAGTCTTCTTTGAACAAAGACACTCTACCGAGACTTTCACACTACTGGTAAAGATAGAGTGTGTCCCTCACTGGCAATGATCGTCGACACTCGTTTACTGCCATGAAAGCCCCCATCACATTCCCTATTCCACCGATCCGCTTGGGCTCCCTAGGATCATAAAAATGGTTCCAACCTAGTCAGAACTGATATAAACCGCCGAGAGCGCCATCCAACCGCCAATACAGACTTTCAGTGGTAGGAGCTTATGAGTCCATTATCGCTTTTGCTATGACGATTGGCTTCCTATTCCTCTCTAGGTTACCATAAGCCTCCAAAAAATTGCCCGAATCGACCCGGACGTACATCTTAGAGGGTTTTAAGCCATGCCATGCCCTCCCAGCAACAACCCGAATGCTTCACGTGGTTGGGCGTTCGACTCACATATTATCGCTGATATAGACTTCCATGGTCTTGCCTATCAACGGTCGAAATATCTTGGTTACCAGCCTTTGATAAGTCACTCCGACGTTTTTCAAGCCAAAGGCATTACACAATTAAATATAACCCGCAAGGTAATGAAGGCCATTTTCTCTGCATCAAAGTGTGCATCGAACTGTGGTATCCGCAGAAGGTGTCCGTAAATGGCGCAGATTCAGGCCTAGTTGAGGCATCAATAATCTGCCCATACGCTTTAGGGGAAGCTTTCCTTCCTACGCTTCGCTGAGGTCCAGTCTACACATACACCCACTTACCACTCTTCTTTCAACCACCACCACATTACAAGCTATTCGTACTTTATTTTTGATTTTAAACCTTCCTTAGAAGGTTGTCTAGATTCTATTTGAATAATCGAATGGCTGTTCGGGTGGAAACATCTCACTTTTCTATCTTACGTGCTTGGTCGCGTGATGATATTCACAGCTTGTGGTTAACACCGTCGATTCGACCACAAGGACTCCTAAGCTAACACGCCTAGGTTTTTACTAGCACTAATTGTACATGCTCCTTTCTACCGGATAGAGAGTACCTGACTGCATGTGAACTCTCTTTGGCCTGTCCAACAATTACTATTTCTGTGGGATCCACAAACAATGGGTCCCTCTTTCCATTCCGATTCATGCAGCAAATTATGACTACGTGAGGTGTGATCTTCGAGAGAGGATTCCTTAATTGTTCACCTCTCAAGAATTGCATAGATAATTGATAACACTGTCAGGCATCAAGCCGATCGCTTAAAGGCCAACTCGCCTACAGTTAGTCAAATAATCGACCATTACGGGGTAATATGATAGCTTTCACTGTCTAAACAAGTCCGCCCCATTATGGCGTTGTAAGGCCCCAAATCTTTGACAACTAAGAACAAAATTTTCCTTGATGAGTCTTAAACTCATCTATTTTTAATCCATTTTTCTGGCATGATTTTAACAAATTTAGATCTATTTTTATGCCAAATTATGGAATTCACCAACTTTATGTTTTGTAGGTGTTATTTGGAAAAAGAGAGAAAACAAGCAAAAAAGAAGCAAAAAGGTGGAAATGCAAAGTAGTCTTTGTCAAGGACACAAATCTGCTAGGTTAAAGGAACTATGTCGCAACAAAGCACAGACAAAACTCATAGGATTAAAGAGAAATTTTGTCGCGACAAAGAGTTTTTATGTCGCCACATTACAAGAAGATCAGTGAAAAACCCGTCACGATAATCCTCTGACTCGTCACGATAATATAATTGTTGCTCAACATAAAAAGTCAAACTAACAAATGAACTCAGAAAGTAAAAGACAATTTCGTCAGGATGATAAATTTACTATATTACAACACAAGTCAACTAAGACAAGTGTTTTTATAAGCTGCGGCAGTGTTTAAAGATCGCTTCATCTCAGTTAATTGATGTCGCGAATAAAGAAAATCCCGTCACGGCATAACATTCGGGATTCACAAACTGAAAAGTAACAAAACTTCGGCCGCGATACCAAAACATGAAGGAAGTGAATTCTATCGCGACAAGAAGTTTAAGAGCACACAAGAAGAACGGCGATAAAGAAATTCTTGTCAGACATGGTCAAGAGTTGAAAGGTGGGCCTCTGTCGCGACAAAGAAGTTCTTTGTCATGCACAATAAAAGCTATGGAATGATAAAATTTGTCGCGACAGAAAAATTAGGTCGCGATAAATCAAGAAAATCGGTATGCCAAGGCAATTATGTCACAACAAATAATTCTATGTCACAACACACAACCAACAGTTGTAGGAATTAGAGAAGAAAGTTTTTCCAGCCGTGACCAAGGAGTTTCCTGTCGCGACATAAATTGCTAAGGACTTAAAGAAATCTTGTCGCAATAGAGTTGATAGGCTGAAAAGGTAAATGTTTATCGTGACAAGGAAAATTATGTTGCGACAAACTCCAGAAGGACAAGGACATGAGAAGTCAAGTCAGTAAACAAGTTAGGTGTCATGATTATCGCATCTCGCCAATGGCAAGAACAAGACTGCTAAATAAAATCTATGTCACGACATTATTAAAGTATGTCGCAACACAATCCAAGAGCAAGCCTCAGAGAACAGGTCGCGACAGAAAACAAGAATATGTCGTAGGCAACATTAAAAGATTGAAAGCCATATGGCTGCACTTTCTATGTCAATAAAGAGACCAATTTGGCCAGAATTTTGGGATCCACAACGCAATTATCGAAGTGAGCTCCCACATCGAGCCTATAAATAGATGCTTCGAAAGCACGCAGCCTTCAAACCCGTGATCATTGATGCTGGTCGATGACTTCAGATTTTTATTTATTTTATTTATTTTATTTTCCATTTTAGTCGATAGTTTTAGTGTACTATTTTGTTAGTTTTTTGTTAATTTTCTGGATTTGGGTATTGTACTTAAGTGCGGTCGAAAGGATATTTCTTTATAAAACTGTATTTTTCATTATCGCTTTGATTTAAGTGATGATATAAAGCCCTCAGAGTTCATTTATTTAAGTTCATTTATGATTTCATGAATTTTCTGATCACTTAGTCAATGATATGAGTGAACCGCGAAAAGTCGAAACTCACTAGAAATGGGTCAATATGATATCATTTTTCTGCATAAGGTGGAAGAAAGATTTAATTAGAATTCTTGAATTTATTTGATCGGGTATTTTTATAAATTTATCGTTCTCAAGATTAAGATAAGAATTCAATGCAAGGTGATCAGATTCAGCCCGATTTCAGAGGCCCTTCAGTGGACACGAGATGGAGAATCGAGAGGTAGAGCGCCTCCTCAAGTGGTATGGTAGACTAATAATATGGAACTAATTAACTTTTATGATTACTCAGACATCACCAACTTACTATAATTTGGAAGATACTGAATTTTATGTCTACATCACCAGGTCTCTCCTCTTTATGTTGAATTGATTCTGATCCCGTGTTAGCAAAGATCTAATCAAAGAGATGGAAATTTTCATCAAAAGTGTGAGAGGTGCCAATCAAATTCGAGAAGGCTCGTAATATCCCGTCTACTGGCTAAATTCTAAGATTGTGCATGAAGTATTGAAAACGAAAATAATTAAACTTAGAAAGAGGGTTACATATTACAAGTAACCGACAGACCACGTCTTAAACTATCACGAACCTTAATTAGTGAAAGTATGGTTATGGAGAACCAAACTATACTACCTGGATCTTCGACAAACTCGCTTCAATTTACGTTGAGCTATGAATCGAATGATGCAAATTGATTATTACTAATTGATCCATGTCCAAGACTTCACTCAATGAATCCTCAACCTAATTATTAAACTTACTTTTGTATATTAAAGATTTCAAGATAAGACTACATTTTGGCTTCCTTATCAACAAAATGAGTTCAAAATAGTAAACAATGATCTTGAGTATTCGAGTAGTTAGTTTTTGATTTATCATCCTTCCTTTTTGGAACGATATTTGGACTTTAAATATCCACTTTATTACTTGTACGACTCCATGCACTCTTGCAAAGATCAAGATCACACTACCACAAATTTAGATGAGTCATTTTTACAAAAAAAAAGAACAAATCCATCTTTTCACATGATATAAAAAAATGGTCTTAACAAGTTTTCTTTGCAATCGCTGTCGAGGACCGAAAGTTCTGGGTGGCAAGTATCGTAAGTTTGGTGATACACCGATCACATCGTACAGCCACTTTTACCAAGTTTTCGCGCTGCCTGGGGAATCGAATTGATTAATTTAAGGATCAATATTCTAACCAAAAAGAGATTTACTAATTTGGACATTTTTCTTTTTGATATTATAAATTTCATAAAATCACAAAAACAATAATGGCAAGAGTCGGGTTATTATTGAAATTTTCTATGTGCTTAATGAGATAATGGGTTTCCCACAAAATTCATTCATCTAAGCAAGAGCTTCTATTTTCAGAAGATTTTAAATGCATAGAAAACCATGATTCGTCGTCTTTTAGACACTTAAATTGAGAGAACACTGAAGAATTTGAAGAAGATCACAGAAGAAGAATCCATAAATATGGAAAATCAAAGAGAAAGACTGCAGAGTATTCCAGAAGAAGAAGAAGAAGCAGAGAGAACTCAGAGACCTAATACTATGAAAGACTTTTAGAGGCCTATTATCCAAGAGGAGTACTCATAGTTGAGACAACTCCGCCATAGAAGCCAACAATTTCTGAAATAAGCCAACATTGATTACCATGGTACAACAACACTAGTTCACTGGTCATCCCTCTGAAGATCGTAATGAGCATGTGGTGGAAGATCTACGAGGATGGCCAATCACGTTTCAAACCGAATTCAAGAGACCGTATAATCGTCGCAATCCTTCCCTTTCACCGAGAGACGTGGTAACAACATGGCTCATCTACGTTGCTTGACCTGAACCGAAGAGTCAGAGGCCTATATGAGTAGATTTTTTCCTTACTTCTAACTTCGAGAAGCAGTAGGGACGAGGAGAGTTCTTCAACACACGGAAAGATTTAAGAGACTCATAAAAAGATGTCCTATGCATGGAACAGATCTAACCACTGGGATGGATATTCATCATGCCATGAATTATGCCCCAAGGGTATAATTGATGCATCCTGCTGTGGGGCTTTTAAGAGAAGAAGTACAGAGGAGGCAAGACAACTGATTGAAGACCTTGCCAAATGCAACTATAAAGCTCCATCCAAGCTTCTCGTGAGCCACAGCCAGAATTAGAGTGGTTTGATTGAAATAACTAAGGACTTCCATAGAAGCAAAGCTAGATGAAGTATGAACAAACCTGAAGCAATAAAAGGAGAATGCATACTACACATGAAGGGAGCAAAGAAAAGAAGGAATTAGAAGCAAGGCCGAGGGACCGCTGAAGAAGAGCTCCTACCAAGCCGAGGAGACCATGCCATATGAGTGAGCAAAGAAGTTATTACTTCAAGCCTAACCCCAACTTGCCAACACACTATACACCAACACTAAGGAACCATGAAAACTTTTCATATGGTGGAGGAGCACAGCAGAGCCCCAGACCTGGACAGAATTACCATCAGGCTTATGCTCAACCCAGGTTCCAAGAATAGCAACAACAGAGGGATAATAGAGGAGAATATCAGGGTCAGAAAAAGACTCAATCATTTGAAGATCAGATGCTGCATTTCATGTCAGAAAACAAAATATTTCTAAATATGCATGAGAAAAGATTTTATGAACTTGAAAATTTCTAAGCAAACACAACTGTATTTCAGACAAATACCAATGCCTATTTGAAGAATTTGGAGACTCAAATAGAGCAGCTGACTTTGAATATGCAGAATCAGTCCAAGGATTTAGTTCCAAGTGACACAAGGAAGGATCAAAGGGAATGTATGGAAATACTTCTGAGAAGTGGCAGAGAACTGGATGAGAGAAGAGTTCAAAAGAAGGACACTGAGGAAGAGAATTATGCTGAAATTAGAGTAGAGTCAAAATAAAGATGCCTTTAAACTACGTAGGAAAGAAACAACAAAGATGTGTAGTTAGAGCAATGTGTGGAAAGAAAATCCAAGGAAAAAAGGAAGAGGTTAAGGCTTATGAACCCTCAAGTTCCATTCTTTCAAAGGTCACAGAGGCAAGCTAGGAAGAGCAATTCTCAAATTCTTAGACACAAGTTTAAGAAGATAGAGATCAACATTCTTTCTGAAGATGGACTCAAATGCCTCTTTACAAAAATTTATGAAGGAGATATTGAGAAGAAAAAGAAAGATTGTCAAGGAATAGTGAGCTCATCAAAGAACTCGCAAAGGCAAAGAATTCAAAATTATTTACCCGAAAGATGCAAGATCTAGTGTACCACTATACCCCGCAAATTGCATGTCGAGCATGGGAAAAGCACTATGTGATTATGGAGCCAACATAAACTTGATGCCTTTGTTCAAGGTTAAAATACTAAAAGCTCGGGGAATCCTACTCCATAGCCATGACCTTGTAAACGCGCATGTAACACTCAGTCCATCCTAAGGGCACTTAGAAGACGCAGCTATCAAAGTGGGAAAATTCATTTTCCGGACTTTCAGTCAACGATATGTAGAGGAAGACAAATAAGTCCCACCATCGTTAGGAAGACCTTCTAGCAATGAGTAGCTTTGATCGATGCGAAAAAAGAGAATTCACTCGTGGTCGAGATGAGGCAAAGGCACTTCAATCTCAATCACGCTTGAAACAAATTAATTAAGTAATGCTGACATGATTTAGAAACAAAATTCCCACTCGGCTTCAACTGAATAATGATTGTATTTTTAGAATTCAATGAATGAGAACGAGATGAATTTTTATCTTCGAACATTCAAGTGGAATTTCGGACTCTAATGTTAAACTGAAAAGACAAGACTTGTGTTTAAGAAAATAATACTTAAAAATCTGCAGCGATGAAGAGGAAGCCGCAAAACATAAAAAAGTTCATGTTAGTAATGTTGCCTAGGCCTAGCACGGACAATAGATTGGCTCATTTACGAATTTATTATTATAAGATTCAGATGTTTATTATATATAATGTCCTTGAATAATATTATTAATTATTCTAAATGTCCCTAATCTGCTATTGTTAGCTGAATAACAATGAATTAAGATTAATATAAAGTTTCGACATATTCATGGGATGAATATGTGTATGAGATACAAATCAAATTTATATCTATCTGTTGAGAACAAATATCGGGACGTGCACCTGGCTCAAGATTAATACATGGATCAAAGTCATGTTGACCCTAATAGTTGTGTCATTAAATCCTTCGACCTGGAACGCTTATAGTTCTCAACATATGAATAATAGTTTTAATATAATCAAATGTTGTCTTTAATCTGGATGACTATAAAGGTTATACTTGAACATAATAAGAATATTATGTAGTGAGATATGAGCATTAAGATGGAATTTGTCCTCTTATTATAAAGTAGAGATATCTTTCAGTCCCGATAATCGAGACTGAGAAATGCATGGTTTCGTGCTCAAATGAATTGATGAGATCAATGTCATTTGTTTAGTTAGTCTAATCATTTCAGTAATCAAAGATAGGAACGATATAAGGCCGACTTTCGTCTTACGCCCTTATATTCTATCAAGATATCATGAGACAAAAAGGATTAAGTGTCATTAGTTATATTAAGGTCGTTCTTGGATCAAGAGCTTTCATTTAACTCAGTCATAATGTCTCACAGAGGCCACTTATGACTCAGAGGGATCAAATGTGATTTCAAAGCCCACGCCAATGTTAATTGAACTCCATAGGCCGCACATTAAGAACAAATAATGGTTATGGTTTTTCACTTTCTGTGAAAATTTTAAAATGATGAGATTGGTTTTAAATTACAATAACAATAGTTGTTATTTAAATTCGAATTTAATTTTGAGAAAGTTTAAATTGATTTAAATTATAACAAATAATTAATTTGTTATATTTTCTTATCGATAAGGAACAATATGTAAAGGGTTTTTGATAAAAGAGTTAAAGAGATAATAATATAAATTCTGCTTATCCGATAAGGATTGAATTTAAATTGTTATTATTTAAAAGAGTTTTAAATATATATGAACCACTACTTTATAAGAGAGTAGACATGATCATAAGGAGACGTGTTCTAACGTAACAAAGTGGTATTATAGAGAAATGTCATGAATCACCATATGGAGGACACTTTGAAGGAGACAAAACAACTTAGAAAATTTCAATCGTAAGCTTTATCGTCTACCTATTCAAAGACTATTTATGGTAAAAACATTGTGATAATTATCGCAGAACGGGCAACATAAGCGTAAGAAATGAAATGCCCCGCAAGGAATTTCCTGTGGTGCATATTTTTATGTCAGGGGAATGTAATTACATGGGACCTTTTCCATCATCATTTGCAACATATACATTCTTCTACCAGGATTATGTATCCAAATGTATGAAGCATTAGCTGTTTTTAAATGATGCAGCACAAGGTGTGGTTTATACAAAGAAAGATATTTCGAAACAAATTGGAGCCCTTAACAATCATTAGTGATGAGGGGAAGCCATTATGCAAATAAATTTTTGAAAAACTCATGAGCATATATATGAATTAGACACGTGATGCTCGCCTATCATCCTCAAGAACAAGTGCGTAATTTCAACAGGAAATAAAGAAAATTTTAGAGAAACAAGAATATAAGCAGATTCAGATCAATTATAAAGTTAGATGATGGCCAGGGCTTATAGAACTGCTACAAAACTCCTATCGAATGTCCCATGCTGCACTGTGTTTGGAAACCTTGTCATCTCCCTTAGAACTGGAATACAGTTACGTGGGCCTTCAAGAAATTTAATCGTGACTTTCGTCGCTGCCATGAAAGAGGATCACTTAATGAATGAACTGAAGAGTTGAGAAATGCTTGCGATAATGCCGTATAAAGAAAAAGACCAAGAGGTCGCATTGATCAAAAGATTGGTGAGGAGGGAATTCAAGGTCGGAGAACAAGTCTTCTATACAACCTGTGCTCAAGGTATTTCACAAATTGAAGTCAAGATGGAGTGGTCTCAGACATAAGGGTAATAAGTACACCCTTCGAGCAAGAATACTAAAAGATGAATCCTGAAGTGAATTTAAAGTAAATGGTCAAAGACTCAACATTATCTCTTCGAGGAAGCATAAATGGCAGTAGATCTTTAGATTTTAAAGTGGAAAGAGTTTCGCTGGAATGAAGACATTTTCCAAAGAAGTGTCCTGCCAAGGACAGAACCGAAAGGTACTTTTCGGGAGGCAACCGCTGTAATTTTAATTTTGAGAAATCGATTAATGTTGATTACTTTATGAGTTTGAAATTCTAGCTCTGAAATTTGCAGAAATTTTACATGGTTTTTATAGTTTGCTATTATTTATTTATTTATTTTTAGAATAGAGAAGGTGAACTGGAAAGAAATATTATTGGAAAGCACACTTGCTCAAATGAAAATATGCAGAAAATAGGTATAAGGGGGAGTATTTATATTTCCCACAATTTTCTTTAATAATAATGCATAGTTGAAGTTCGGGGAATTTCTATGATTGTAGAGCACAATTATTTGATAACTTTCTTTCAGCTAAACTGCTTGAATGTCAGGTTGAATGAATTGATGAATGATATCGAGGAAGAAAAGAATTGTTAAATAGTGTTTAATTGAATCTGTTGATGAGGAACACGTGTTTTAAGATACATTTATGGAAAGACATTATTGCATAAAGTCATTTGGGATGAATGGTTGAAAGTATAAAAATGTCACGACATTGGTTTTCCTTGTCATGAATATATATATAAAACATCATCTAAGTGGCAAGGATTTCTGTCGCGACATGCTTTCTTTATGTCGCGACAAACAACAAGCATGAACCTTAAAATTTTGTCGCTACATTGTTGTGACAAGAATTCAATGTCGTGACATAATTCAACTAAAGAAAAGACAATTTCCTATCGCGACAAAATTTTTTGCTTTGTAGTGACAAAGAATTTCCCTAATCCAAAATTAAATGAAAAATTTATGTCGCGGCATCATTTCTTTATGTCACGACACCATATCAAAAAGGGCTCAAATTTAGGTCAAAAATTTGTCACGATAATTAATGAAGCACAACAACTCTTGACCTATAAATAGAAATATTAAGACTGAGAATCATCTCGCTCATAATATCTAAAACTATCACTCTCACCACCAAATCTCTCTCACTGTTCAAACCCAAGATCCCTAAACCGCCTCTCACGATGTTCGAGCCTGCTTTCAACCCCGTTCCAAAACGCAAACGAAATCATGGAAGAAGGCGTCGAAAGGGAGAACGTGGTGACAGCCTCAAGCCGCAGAAAGAGCGCAGCAAGGTGAAGAAAGGGACGAGGTAAAATGTAGTGTTCGAAAGCAAACAATGAAGAATATAGAAGAGGAAAAACAGAAAATGAAGAAGTAGTAGATAATAACAAAGCTTAATGACTGGTGTCGTGAGATTTATTATATTGCCGGAAGGAAAACTGTAGTACAAAGACTTCATTGGGGAAAGAGGCTTCAACAAATGGGTTTCCCCATTCCAAGAGCTGATAGAAAGCAAGGGGTGGTGATATATTATGAGCAAGGCTCCTGATTTAGAGATGGTAAGGAGTTCTACTCAACACAGTGGGGATGAAGATAAAACCCATACGAAGAGGAAAATGACATCCTTTCACAGAGAACAAATGATAGCACATACAATCTCTGGGGAGAAAAGACTGGTCAAAATCAAAAGACCTGTGAAACACCCGACTACCAAGATCAGACCACATCGATGGTAAAGGAAGTAGAATGCCACCAGAAAACCTACGTGAGTCCATCGCAGAAAAGACCGGAACAACCACAAAGAAAGTCTGGGCTTATTTTTATGTTCGGCCATGTCGTCCAAACACCTACGCACGCTAGGGAGAAAGAGGTGGTGTCTTATTATACGCCATCCTTAAGTGGGTATAATTCAATGTGGGAAAATAATAGAAAACTCAATTCGAAAGCACTACTGCAGGAGGATACAAAGGGTCGTTTCCTCACCGATCACCGATTTCAAGACTCGCATTTTAGTGGTGTTTGGCTGAGATCGGGAAGAAAGAGGAAAACCGCCCAAGTCATCGCCCGGCATTAATAAATCACAAAGGGCCTAAAAAACGTAAACAGGGGAAGATAGGTGGAAGTCGTAGTGCGGAAGAAGAAGAACCAGAGCACACACTCACAAGATGAAGCACCAGAGCTACCACAAAGACAGAGAAGTGTGAGCCCAATACTGACCTTCTCCCATGAGGTGAGACAAGTCCACCCAGAGCAGGTCGAAAGCCCAGAGCCTCTAAATAGCAATGTGTCAAGAAGGCTAGACTTGTCAAGGCCATGAAGCAAAGAACTAGAAGACAGGGACAACCAAATAGTTTAATCGCAACTTAGAGATGAGTACCTGGAGGCTGAGTTGAAAAGAATGAACCAATACTTGGAAGAAGCTCTAGCTGCAGTAGACGATAATGAAGAGAGTAGATGGGATAGAAGAGAGAGTATGAGCCGAGCGAACAACCGAGAGCAAGAAAAGATGCTTTTTTCTTAGACAAATATGAGAGATAACAGCTACTCAAGATCATGAAAGCAGAAGAGGATGCTATGGAGGAAGAACTCACAGATACAGATGCCTTGGGTATCCGGTATATGAGCACTTAAGGAGATAAGAACTCTAATTGAAAAAAAGGGACAAAAGAATTGGAGGGCACCTGAACAACAGGAGAAATGTCGAGGAAAGTCGGGATATGATCAACAAGAACTCGATCAAATGTACTTCACCTGTGGTGAGCTCGAGGGAACCCCAATTCATCAGACAAAATGAAATGATCAAGCAACTATCTAACCATGGAGTGGTCTGCATTTCAAATGTGGCTGAGAAGGCGTAGTCAAGACAACCACAAGTCTAAATCCCTAAGTTCTCACCTTCGCAGCCTGGTATAAATTGACCTATTAACCTACCTCCCTCCCATAGGCATGACAAAAAAAGAAAATAGCTCACCGCTTCTTCCATATTTTCTCTCACATAATGTCCAATTTTGAAACATTCATCGAAATATAAATTGTGAAATTTTTATACAAATCGTGTTCACTGTTTGGTGAAAATTATCGCGGTTTAAGGCATGCTCCTTCTTGTGTTTACCAGAATAAGTTTGACCGATGAAGTTTTAAGGAATAATTAGTTGAATAATTGGAGAAACCAATCCACCGGATCTAATTGTTAAATTGTTGCAGCATGCTTGGTTGAATGAAATTGATGAAAGAATGAAATCGTGGTCAGGTTGATTATTGAGTCAGCACATCAAAATGAATCTCATGAATCATAGCAAAGACAACAACAAACTTCAAACCAAACAAAAATCCGATAGATGCATTGGGGTAGGATGAAATGAATAGAAATGGAAAGTTTTAAGGTTATGAATAAATGTGTTGAAACTTAAGATTAAGGAAGGCTTTAATAAATTTAATGGGAATGACAAGACTTCTATAATTTGTTCAGGTAAAACAGTTTGGTTATAAAACTCGATAAATCATACACATGGTCAATACCAAAGAAATTATGCCAAGACTAGGAACATCTTCTAGGATCCATCACAATAAGCTCTCAAATGTCCTAGAACTTGTTAGATTATTAATCGAGGCGAAATACTAGGTAATACCACTAACAGAAATGATTTAAAGCATCCTTGAAGTTTCCAGTCTTCAAAGCTTGCACTTTTTATATGCATAAGCATATACACTAGTTCATTATTTGAGCCTACAACCAATCTCATCATCAACCAACAAATGAGAAGCCAATTTTCTTCCCTAAACATAATCTTATAGTAAAGAACCCTTATTTGCCCAGATTATTAGACAAAGTACATCAAGGACAGAAAAGAACAAGTTTGGGGGAATATTATTTCAAGTTGTAGAAAATGATGAAAAGGGTTGAGAAAAAACAATGCAAAGAAATAAGAAAATATGAAGAGGATTATGAAAGAAGATGAAAAGTAAAACATCATGAGGAATGAGTTTGGTCTCAGAATTCCTCGAACCATTAAGTTCTTCGTGTTCAACACCTAGTACCCTAATTCATTTGGTATGGAGTTACTAACCCAAAGTTCGTTATGGGTGGTACAAAGCTTAAAGACCAACATTGCACCATTCCATAAACTCAAGAGAGATAAAAAGCTTAAAAAGGTTTGGGGCCAGTGAAGAGGTTATCTTCAGGTGGAAAGGAAAAGAGAAAAGATACCACAATGAAGAATTAGTTAAAGATGCACAAAACCCGACAGAAGGTTGAAAACTTACAATCAAGAGAAATCAAGGATGTATCAAGAAGGCAAGAGTGTAAGTTGTTAGTGAAATCTGGGTACAATTGAGCCTAAAGTGTCAAATTACCCACCCAATTTCCCAAGGCACACATTACAAGCCTAAAAGACCTATTTGATTATGAAGGTGGTGTTATGCCTACATTAGTGGAGATTAATATGATAAACAAGCATATGGGACTTTAAAAATGAAAGAGAGTATGCCAACTGAGTATTATCCCAGAAGATTAACTGATCTGCCAAAGAAAAAGAGTAAAGACCATCACACACACAATAAATCATGATTGAATGATTAAATTGTTACACCATATGAATTATTTAATGTTCTGAATCCAATGTAAAATCTCTCGATTCAGATTGAAACATGTTTAGAAGTAATTCTTTACAATCGACATGGTTGTTTCCTCACCCAATCGAGCTTAAATGTAAAAATGTCCTAAAAATAAAAGGCTGAATTGTTCGAGGACAAACAAAATTTTATTTTCTTTGTTTGGGATAAGAAACTTTTGCTCGAGAATTTGACGTAGCCTCAAAAAACTCATATTTTTATTCCATTTTTCTGTCATGTTTTTAACAATTTTAGATCTATTTTTATGCCAAATTATGGAACATTCACCAACTTTATGTTTTGCATGTGTTATTTGAAAAAAGAGAGAAAACAAGCAAAAAAAGATGGAAAATGCAAAAGTCTTTGTCGCAACATACTGTACGTCGCTAGAACACACAAAATTCAAGCGTGCCAAAGGAACTGTCAGAATCAAAGAACTAAATGTCACAACAAAGCTCGCATTAACTCGATAAAGAGTTTTTATGTCGCTACATTATCAAAAGATTGTGAAGAAAACGTCACACAACTTTAACTCCTACGCCACAACCATTAAAGCGTAGAGCAAAGAAGCTTATTACACAATATAATTTACGTCGCAACATAAAAAAGCTGAAAGACAATGTGGGTGATGAATTCTATCATGACAAAGAAAACTGCCTCATCGTAAATTGCTCATATTGGCAACACAAGTCAACCGAGACAAGTGTTTTGCGTTATGGCTGTGCTTTGCATCAAGCCAGCCTTCAAGGAAGAATCGATGTCGCAACAAAGAAAATCCCATCGCGAACATACATTCGATTCACACCATAAGCAACAAAATCTTTGTCGCGACAAAGATTATTTCTGTCGTGACTACCAAAACATGAAGGAGGTGAATTCCCTATCGTGACAAGAAGCTGAAGAGCAACATAAGAAGGATGGCGATAAAGAAATTCTTGTTGTGACATGATCAAGAGTTGAAAGCAAAACCTGTGTCGTGACAAGGTTTTCTCGTGGACAATAAAAGCTATGGAATGATAACATTCGTCAGACAAAATTGAAGAAGAATCGAAAGATGTAGCGCAATCGTGTCGCAACAACAATTTATGTCGCAACACTTAGCTAATGCTACAGAGGAATTAGAGAAGAAAGTCCTGCTTTCATCAAGGAGTTTCGTCGCGACAAAAATTGCTAAGGACTCAAAGAAATCCTGTCACGATAGAGAAAACTCGTCGCGATAGAGTTGACAGCTGAAAAGGTAAAATGTTCGTCAGACAAGGAAATTACAGCGATAAACCCGTATGACAAAGGACATGAGAAGTCAAGTTGCAAACAGTCACAGTGTCACGACATAAGGCACTTTATCAGGACAAGAACAAGATCAAGCAATAAACGCCCATATGTCGCGACATTAAAGTATGTCGCAACACAATCCAAGAGCAAAGCTCGTAGAACAAAGGCGATAGAAACAAGAATCTACGATGGCAGGCAACAACAAAGACCTAAAGCTTTGTCATGATGACATTTCATGTCGACTAAAGAGATCAATTGAGAAGGCTTCGCGAATATCCCGCTCATGGGGTAAGAATTCTTAGTCCTAAGATTTGAGCATGAAGTATTGAAAAGGAAAAAATACTTTCTGCAATCTTGTGAAAGAAGGTTACATATTACAAGTAACCAATTAGGAATCATGTCTCGAAATGAATATGAACCTTAATCAATGAAAGTATGGTTAAGGAGAAACTAAACTATAATACTCGATTCGACAAACTCAATTTTCCAATTCTATGGTTGAGCTATGAATTGAAATGATGCAAATTGATTATTACTAATTGATCCATGTTCACTTTGTCTCACTTCCCAAGAATTATCAACCCCACCTTATTAAACTTACTTGTGATATTAAAATTTTAGTCTAGATCACATTTCTTTAATTCCTTATCACCATACGTTGGAGTTCAAGTAGTAATGATTCAGTAATCGAGAAGCTAGTCTTTTGATTTATCACCATGCCTTATCAACGATATTCGACTTTTAAATATCCACTTTATTACTTGTACGACTTCACTTCTCAAGAAGTGATAAAAACCACACACACAAATTTTAAATGAGTCATTTTATAAAAAGTTAACAACCATCTTTTTCATGTATATAAAAATGGTCTTAACAAGTTTTCACACGTTGTTTGGACCGAAAGTTCTAGGTGGCAAGATCAAAAGTTTGGCACACCATCACATCAAACATTGTCTTAACATCAGAGCGACTGCCTCACGTTACAGATTTGACATCCCCTAATGTTACCAGAGGTCGTCTCGTTGAAGCCATGAGGATTCGTCTTACCTGTTCAAGATTTATGAGGAAAGCTTCATTTGCTTCAAGGTCAGGTATTGCAATAAATCTACCGCACTTCCAAGGTCCACCACACTCGTACATCAAAACCATTAATACAGAGATGAGCACTAAATAAGATCATAATGGGCATAATGACCTTACTTCCTGTTAACCGAAGGAAAGATACTGGGCCATCTATCGTTCGCTTTACCCACGCTTCCTCGTGGGATGGTGTTCACTCCTCGCCTTAATCGAATGCCTCAAGAGTTTCTTTATCGGGTGTTTAATTGATACCGGGTCATCAAACTAACGCCCAAAGATATAGTTTATGGCTGGTCTGTAGCCCTAAGAAGGCTACCACTACCGCTATTCCTCGTCTCAAGATTCGCCTCGGGTTCACCGTCAATTTCCCTAACATACCTCCTGAGGTACCCCGCTTTGATCAACTTTTCCACTAGGAACTTAATTTTCTGCACCCTTCTGGCCTCATGTCCATAGTTCGGCGGTAACGCCATACCGTAAGGATATGTTTCTTTCGGGAAGGATCCGCTTGATCGACAATGCCATTTAAACTTTATCGAATGATCGAAATAACCTCTCCTCATAAGAGACGTCGGGGGGCTGGTGAACTATTTCTTCTTTTGTGATTGTCACAAGATTGCCTCAGCCTATGTTCTTACCTCCTCGATTTGGAGGGCTATTTCAGATTTGATTATTTCCTCTGTCATAAATTTAATCATGACATTGTCGCCGTACGTATATTGTCCTCCAAAGATTGAAAATCTATCAACCGCCATAATTCTTCCATCGCCGCTAGCTGCCCATGACGTAAAGGATCGGAAGAAATGTGAGCAGATGAAAGCAAAGCTTCTCCTAAAGTTTCGAGGATCAGCATCCATGCTATACGACTCATTCGTTGACTCGCTTTCCCCGCACTTCCCTCGTGGAAGTCACGATCGATTTCCTTCTTCTCGCTCGAGAACTGCATTGAAGGAGCTAACGTTTATCTTTGTCACCGAGCGTATATATTACGGAGAGAATGTGCCATACCAGAGAACGAATTTATTTGAAAATATGGGAGCTAGAAACCAAGCCAACGCCGCCCTTGTAACCGGCTCTGGATTACTAGATAACAAATCGGTCACATTAGCATTCAAAGTCAATGTCCGGGGTTATAATGAAGCACATACATGGTCGAGGGATCGCCGAGCCATCGAACAGAAGCTAGAATGGCAAACCCCGTGGGGCGGCTTAAGATGTTGCCCTGGGGTAGAAGAAAAAGATGTCAAATGATCTCCGACCAGTGGTTACCTACAGATGTGTGTCAAGGCTGCACTAAAGGCAAGCTGATTGGGGGAGACACTGTGGTAACACCGGCAGTCCTGGCGCCAACCCTCAAATCTGCACTCTCTCGCTGCTTCTCCCGCCACGATGCGCTGCTAAGGTTGGGTGAGGCGAAGGCCTGTGGTGAGATTTCGTCCTATGCTTTCCTAGCATTCTTCACAGAGAGATTTGTGGATGGGGAGTTACTGATAGCTTCATCGTCTGGGTATGTCGTCATCATCGAGGAACAGTCCCTTCCCCTTTATCAGAGGCAGAGCAGGCCTGCACATAGTGGCATCTTTTCTAGATCGCGTGACTTTTTCAACTGAGCTCCTAACTGTCATTCTCACGCCTAAGGGCTTAAATTTCGATTCAATCTCTTCATCCCGTCTTTGCTCCTCTTGCTTCTCCGTACAGCCCGATGCCAATGGAGGAATCGTCTGCAATTGTTCATTAGAATGCTCGCCACAGACCGCTTGGCATCAGACGTAGAATAGGACTCCACAGAGTCTGGTGATGAAGTATTACTGCCGGGCTAAGCTCTCGGAGCTTGTAAACAAGACTTATGTTTGATTCCCACGCATCACGCCAATAGTTGTTACCTGGAACACCGACCTGTGCATCATGATCGAATGTCAACCTCGCAAAAAGGGTAATCAGCGATCAGGTTAGCCGCCTCCACGATTAAGTCAAGAAAAAACACGGAAAGGAAGAAGAAGAGGTTCACAATCGATCGTGATACCTTCAATGTGGATCCTCTTGATTTATAGAGTGTGGTTTGGAGAATCCCTCCATTTTTCTCCAGAAAGAATCTTCATTTCTTTAGGAATGAAATCTATCTTTCCTTATCAAAGACTGGTCTTCCTTATCAGGGATTGAATCTTCTGCAAGAAGGGATTTGAAGTCGAAACTTGATTAAATAATCTTCGCGATTCGCTCTTTAATCCATTTGTCCACAGCTTAACTCTCATGTTTATGTCACCAACCTAATTTGGAACCTAGATGGGCTGCCCGAGGTTAACCTCCTGAGGATACCCACTCTCACAGATTTCATGCTCGGTTTCGCCTGTAGGTGCCTACTGTTAGTTTTGAGGCGGCTGTGGTCTGGGCCGTCACATCAGGTCAGACGGAATCTCTTGACCGAGCAGTGCAGTTCCTGTCATCGAGTGAGGTTTGGCGAACCCATGGTACTTCACGGGTACATGACGATTAGTTTCTTCACGGAGACCAAGGAGATGGGTCCTTCATCGATGGCCGTATGGAGTCATAGCTCATGCTTCCACCATGTGAAGGTTTCACACGATGAAGTGAACTCGCTCTCATAAGGTGCGCTTTGAGGTGCATTTGACTTTGAGACGCCAGCATGAAATTTTCTGGTCATCTTCGGACTAAATACAGAAGAGAGGGATGCTTCATGTTTGCTGGGCATTGCTCAAGGAAGGACCAAGGGTTTGCATGGAGATGATTATCTGAGGAATTCAAAGCTCAGACAAATGTGAACTAAGAATGGAAATTGCCTAAAGTAAGGATCAAGGGTTTGTATGTAGATGACACTGAGGAATTAAAGCTCTCAGACAACATGAACCAAGATTGAAACCGGAACTTCAGTCATCAGGAAATCTACATAATTATATATATGTATAATACTTCAGCTTGTTTTTCCTTAAATAAATAAGTGACAAAAGTAATTTTATTTAAGCAAAGAGGTTTTGTGTTGGAACTATTATAATCACAATATATATAACTTTTTATTTTCAGAATGATGCAATGATATTAAGAAAGCCTCAATAGGAACCCATTTCACCATTAATCTAGAGAATTTCATCCAAGAAGATTATATACATACATGTGACCCAGAATTTTTTGCAATTGAGACAGATTCTGGCTTATGTACCATATCATTATACTTAGTGAAAATCATCTTCAATATAATGATTATTTCATGTTATATTTGATGTCCCTTCAGCTCAACTCCATTGAAATGACATTTGTTTCAGTACAAATATCCTTTCAAAGTAATACATCTACATAAACCATCTTCCATGTCGTCACATCATACTCCTTCTTCAGATGCTACTCATCTCATTCAAGCTCAACAATGATGCAGAATGTACATCACCATCTGGGCTTATATATCGAGGATCTTCTCAGGTGCATGTCACTAGGACAAAGTAGAAGGTATCCATGCTTCGCTAAATACCTGATCGAACAGTTTGAGTACTTGATGAGCTTACATATATAGCCATTAATCCAACGACTAAACACATTGTTGTATTGAATAATCATAATTAACACAATGTTTTGTTTTCTCTTTTCAAATTAAAGGTCCCCTTCTCCTTTCCGATATTGAAGAGTGAAGTGACTGTTGAGTAGTCGAGGGCTCCAAATGGAACAGACCCAACATTTGGAAATTATTAACCTGGAATCTGGTCACCAACTGATATATAGAGAAGGAAACTACTAGAAGTATCGCCATTAATTCAAAGAATTTTTTCTCATAAACCAAATCTTAAGGTTACTCAAATTCTTAATTTGGCTCGAAATTCTTTGTCACGCTGAGAAAGTCAAGAGGTGCGATATACTACTAACAGCACCAGTCAAAAGTCCACCCACGTGTAGGTTCCTAAACATTCTAGAAATTGCCATATACAAGTCAATAGAAGAATAGAAAGTCAAAAACTTTTGGGTCCCATTAAAGACATTTCCATAGCAATGAAGTGTTTACACCTTAGTTTCTAGGAATTTCTGCTAAGGCTTAGGGAAGAAAATGGAGATCACTAAAGGGGTATAGAGTAAACACCAATTCATAAGATTAGAGGATTCATTGGGAACTTAAGACCAGACCCTGCATACAAGAGAAGACTCCGTCCCACACACAAACAAAGTCATTATACTCTCTCAAGCTATGTGAGTCATCATGCGCTTAATAGCTAGATCGTGCGTCAATAATCCATCTAAGAGTCTTTTTATAAATATATAAAAGAAAGGAAACATAGAGAGGCAGCCGCCAATCCTTCTTTCCTGTCTTCAAGACCTTCTCTGCACTCATCCGGTGGTTCAAAACTGAGAAGTCCTACAATTTGCCGAAGTCAGAACCACCTCGAAGGTGATCAGACTGAAGTCCCAGATCAACACGATACAATCACCAACCCAGAGCTAACCGGCTAAACTCGATGATTCGATCAAGAGATTCAGTTAACACTGCTAACTCCTACCACCCTGGGCCTTCCAGAGGAGAAAAAGGCCGTATTTCATACATTCTCAATCTGTTCTACCCATCACAAAAAAAAAAAAAAAAAAATTAAGATGAATTTGAGACTCTTCCAAAGGTATCAAAAATCGTCAACACTTTTTTCATAGTCTTACCAAGATCAACCCGTTTCAACCCTAGCTCATCGTGATGGTCACTGAAATCAAGCAGCTACTCTTGATTGCTTCGAATTGAGGTATCGTCAAATGTAAAACCAAGAAAAGTGGCGTATCCGCAAAGAAGTACTGATCACCTCTCCGATCATTAAGTCATGAAAATACGAAGAGGAGGAAGAAGGAAGTTCACACAAGCCTGACAAGGCACTCTACCTGCAGTGGAGATCCTCCCTTGATTTATAAAGAGTGGCCTGGAAAGAATCTCTTTTAGGAACCAAATTTTTCTTCCTTATCGGGGTGATTTTAATTCTTCTTTATCGTAATTATCATTCTCTTATCCAGATTATCTTCAAAGGAGTAAGAGATTCTAAGTCGAAAAAGTCGCCGATAAAATGGGCCTTGCAGACATTTCCACTCTAGGTGCTGTTTGCAACAAACTTCCCATACGGGGTGATGTGTCTAGCCAGTGGGACTTGAAATCCTGTGACTCGACCGCCCCAAGCAAAGCCTCGGGAAAGCTCGACTTGCCTTCCCAGTGGTCTCCTTAGACTCTCGTCCGGGAGTGCTTTGCCCCGGGTTTTGCAAGGCTAGTGCACCCAGGCTGCTCCACAACACAGCCAACCAGTCTCTGGCCCAATGATCTTAAACATCATGGTACCTCACACGCCCCATTTTTCTTCACTTTAGTTTCGTGGCTGTCACTGGGGAAAATATTATTGTTTCAAATGTTGGATGTTGAGAGTTTAAAGGTTTGGGAGAAATGATTTCAGTTTATTCAATGCGCCCAGAAAGATGCCTCATGTGTGTTTTAAGGCGCACGGGAGATGCACTCCAATACAGATCCTCACAGATTGTTTCTTTCACAAGATTGATGCGCTCGATGATGCCCTACCCTTATAAATGTGGGTAGTGGTTCCAAGAGTGGTTTTACATCTTCAAGAGATTGCTCTCAAGATTTCACCTTCTCTCTTTTCTACGCTTCGCAAACTTCCCTTTTCACAAAGGAGCCATCTGAGACTCTCGACGCCGACAACTTTGATTTTCTCTGATGAGTGTTCAGAACTAAAACCTTTTTATGTTGTCAGTTTGGTTTAGTGTCTCGTTGCTCGAGGTGTCCTATTGGTTTATGTGAAGGTTTTTGGCTTCTGCTTTCACGCTCTTTAGGTTTTCGTCTCTGGTAGGTCAGAAATCTCAAGTGGGAGATTTTTCCTTTCGAGGGTTTTTCTTTCTTTATGCACTGTTCACTCACTCTCCTTTTTTTTATTTTCAGAGAATGGAAAGGTTCATTAAGAGGTTTCACTAGTCGTCAAGTGTAGAAGTGGTACTCCCTGAAACACTCCAATGCAAGCAGCCTATTTCATTGCCAGGTTCGTAGAGTAATCCAAAGTTATACAACCAAATTCGCCGAAATTAGTTCGAGACGCCGACGGCATAACCACTTAAATCGTTGAGGAGGCGGTGTAATGCCGCCTACTTTGCCACCCAAGTAGTCATCGCTGGCTGGGCTTCTCCGCTCATCAGCCGGGTGAAGCGCTCCTTCATTTCACCGGGGCACCTCCTACACTCATTCATTCTTCGAATATTTTTCAGATTACTGGTCATAGCAGGTTAACTCTCTCTACCAACCGATATCACACCTATAGATTCATTTACACTTTGAAGCTTCGATTGTAGGCGCTTGTCTATGGTCGCCATAGTCCCTGGGCTGTAATTTGTAAATTGAGCCCCCACTTCCAAGACCTGAGGCGAAATGGGTCAGCCCGACAGGCCCGTATGAGACCCTTAGTTCTCCTGTACTTCCTTTCGATCCAAGGTATCCCTTTTCATTCCCAAGTTTGTCTTCGCTCCTCGTTTTAATATGTCCTTGCATACTCAGAGTTACGCGTATTTGACATACCTATTTTCTCGATGATTCAGGAGATAAGCCGCAGCAAGGCTTCAACGGCCAATCCAGGTGGAAAAGGCGCAGGTCGAACCACATCTTCCGATCGCTTAAGATCACGTAAAGGAGCGCCATCACCAGCCCTTTCCTCGCAGGAAGAATCTATGTGGATGGGCGCGAGTCCTTCCCCACATGCTACCGTCTTTCCTGCCCTTGCCCACGCAGGTCATCAAGGTGAGCACTTGTTATAAGACCTTATGAAACAAGTCACTGTGAGGTTCTTCCTGAAGCCAGCCACAAACCCTTGTCTACCAGATCCTCTACCTTTGGCCATGCAAAACCCTAAGCCAATCCCCCAAGTGGCGATGAAGAAAAAGAAAAAGAAGACAGAGCAGGTGAATGTTGCTAACACCACTGTGATCGAGGGTTCATGATCAGAGACCGGGAGTTAGCTAATCTGGCCGAGGGAGGAGGAGGCCGAGAGATGGCTCATATGTATTTGACCATGAGGATGCAGTGAGTAGCTCCTCGTCACTGGGAGACCGCCTCATTTAAAGACTCACAAGCGCTCCAAAGTCAGTCTCGACCTTGATGAAGAGGTCCCAAGAGTCAGTCACTAATTAACACGTGACTCCTGTGACTGAAAGCATTCGATGCCCACCTGGGCTAGATGATACCCCCATGGTGTCATAGAGGCTTCAGGCACCAACTTGAGGTGGGATCCCAACCGAGGCATCTCCAAGCCAATGAGTCAGATGAGGCCCTGTTAGAGGAGGTTGCTGCCGCTGCTCTTATCTACAGTTTCAAGCGCTCGACTCCCGAGCTAAGAATGCCTAACCAACTGATGCTGAGTTCATATGTTCCCAGGAGGTCCATCCTTCAAGTAAATACTATATCTTATTCTGAGGGCGCCTCTCGGGAAATCATTGATCGTTAGAGTTCTTCAACAAGAGGGAGCCTTCGACATGCACATGCTAATTTCACCCCACCATCCCGGTGCCGTGTACAGCCTTTGTTTTGAAAGCAAGATTCCATCTCGTCATACCCGAAAGGACCTTCCAACGCTGCGGGTCGTAAGATGATGCTCATCCACAATCAAGATTTTCAATTAGCCTACCAGAAATGTGGTGCTTTGATTTTAATACCGACAGCACTTCGCGATTTCTTCTAACATCCTCTTTCCAAGTCATGATCGCCATTCCGCAACATGGCTTCGCTAGCATGTGGAATCTAATCCACTGACGATGCTGGGCTATAACCTATGTTCGCCATTGCCTCCAAGCACCAGTTGATGCTTCCTCAAGGCAAAGTCCGTGTCACACTGGAGTCGAGGCTAAGGTCGCATGGGGAAAGATTTTGATGGAAAAGGAAAGAGATGAGGCCAAACAGGAGGCTAAGGTGTCCCGCTTAGCTGATGCCAAGCACAATGTAGTCATGCCATAAGGCTAAGGAGTGGACCTAGCTAGGGTCTAAGAAGCCCTCAAAGGCTGGAGGAGAGCAGTGCCGCATTGGCTGAGGCTGTGACTGGTCGCTTCGTAGGTCAGTGATGATCTCCCGCAGCTCAAGGAGATCAAAGACGCAGGTGTCATCTTTCCATTCTAAGGCAAAGAAGATAAAGAGGCTACGGAGAAAGAGTACTAAGGCCTAGAGAGGATCTTCCATGGGGTACTGTGTTTGTATTCAAACACAACATCTACGGGAGGACCACTGAAGTCCTAAATTAAATGCCCGACCACACCACGCCTTTCAGTTCTTACAAACCCAGAAAATTCTCGTTTGCTTTCTGGCCGCAGAGGCTACAACGAATCGGCAATTTTTGGGAGTGGAAACAACTAGAGGAACCCATGGAGGTCGTTAAGCCGCCGAGGACCAGCACGCACTCTAAATTCCTTTTTCGTTTCCGCTTGTGTAATTTTTCTTTTTGAAAAGGCCTTATACTCACACCATTGATTGTACTTCTGACGCTATCACGCTTTAACGAAATACACCTTTTTTTTTTGTGTACTTCTACCATTGCTTATTTTTATTTTCTTTCATCAGGCAACCCTTCTTTCCTCACTCAGTGGTGGTCGCAAGACGTTAATGTTAAATTAAGAGTCAGGAAGGGTTCGCTGTATAAGAAAAAGGCACCATATCTGGGCCCCATGGTACCTAATGTCAAAGACCAATCGTAGGGCCTGTCGTACCGTATATCGGAGGCTCAGTTTCTCCCGCTTTGAACGCCACCGCTAAGAGCCTTGTCTAGTCTTTTTGAAAGTGCCAACAGCAAGAGTCACATCCGGTCTTTGAAAGTGCCAGGTAAGAACACATCTAGTCACTTTAGTTCGCCAAGAGCTAAGAGCCACATATGGTCTCAGAAGTGCCGCCAGCTGCTTCGTGATCTTATTCTGTATGGCGCAAAGCAAGAGCCATCCGTCTTTCGAGAAGAGGCGCTGCAAAATTTTAAAATACTTTGCAACCCATAATCATGATTTGACAAGATATTTTCAAAGGAAATTTTACTCAGAATACTTCGCATGCATGACATTTCACATCTCCAAGCACTGTGAGTCCATTTAGCTTATTCAACGCCAGATGATTCGACCGCCCACCTCCTGACCACCGTGTGGCCGCCTTTCCAACTGTCGAACTTCCCCGTCACGTTAGATGTTTTCAAAGACTCTTCCTCAAGACCAGTCCCCGCCTCAATGGTATGCTTTGACCCTATATTGAAGTATGTCATTAATCTTTGTCGTATGACGCTATACGTTACGCCTTAGCTTCATGATTCGTCATTACATTCAAAGAGTCTTTTTTGTACTGTTTTCAAAGATTAGCCTCTTCAGAATTTCAGTTCAAGTGTAGGCACCTAATTTATGACAAGGGGATTGTGAGCCTCCATCCCGTAAGTATAAGAATGAATGACTGCAATAAGCTTCGGCCATTGGCTCAGATGTGCAAGAACTTTGGCCGTCACATCATCGCCCATTTTTCGCCGAATGTGTTTTAAAGATGTTAGAGAGTCTTATCGATGATTTCATAATTATTGCTTCTGGTACTACAAGTGGTCAATATAAGTTCTTGACTTTAAACTCATTGCAAAAATTCATGTATACCCTGCTATCAAACTGTGGCCTATTGTTAGTCACTATTGACTGTGGTATTCGAACTCGTGATCGATGTTCTTCCGCACAAATCATAATATTGTCTTCGATGGAGGCAAAGGTTTCGTGTTTTTTACCCATTTGTTAAAATACCGTTGTTACCAATAGCCTCTTCATGTTTCAAGGTAGGTAAAGGGGTCCAACTATATCACCTTCATCGGGCGATGGGCCAGGGCTAGTTATGGTCATCACCATGAGTCGACAGCGATCACACTTCGACATAGGCGGTTGCATCCGCCTCATAAGCCAAGGTGAGGTAGCCTGGTACGGGCCCCGTGCACCAAAGTTCTACCGCCCGATGGTTTACATATTCTTCATAGAGTTCCACTAATGCATATTACCGCGGTTGGTGGCGACAGATTAAGATATGCGCTATCTAGTGATCGCTTATATTAACCCGTCGCTACAAGAAAATCGAAACGCCAATCAATTGTTGCTTACTGATATCTGAGAGTCCTCAAGTTTATAACACTTATCGGAGCTATCAAGATGATACTCAACCGTTAACAGTCAGAGAATTTCAAGACCCTACCGGGCCGCATGGTGGGGAAGAAAGATCATTTTCGTTGCAGAGATGCGCCACCACCGCGCAAGGCATTTCATTTCTTCATTTAACTTCGGATATGCCTAAGCCCTAAGCCACAGTTTCTGAGCCAAGAGCTTAACCAGGCATACATACTGGTCGTGCTGTCCCCGCATTTCATATTCTCGCTTACCGCCCTACTACCACCGGGAGTCACTTGTTTTATGATCTTTCTCGAGGATACGAAAATCACAGGTCTATAATCACAGATTGCTCATACCGCTCATTTATCGATCGGGAAGTCTCCAACCATAAAGCCCACCATCTTCCCGCTAGCTTTAAGTCAGAAGGATACAGCTAATTTCAAGTCACAAGCGCCATCCACAAGGATCCACCGCCGCTTTAATCCGTCCCAGACTCGTTAGGGGATTATGCTAAAAAGTCCTGCAATACATGTCCTTTATCATAAGAGGTTTATACTGGATCGAACTTGTTAGCTCAATGGCCCATCTAGCCATCCTTCCCCGAAATGTTGGGTGGGTTTATGTGGTGCAGGCTTCGCGAAGGGAAAATCGGGTCACATTTAATGATAGGCGTGTCGGGAAGTAGTATGAGTTTTTAACACACTGAGAGCCAACTGGTCATTTCGAGACTCAGTATAACGAGTTTCGCGAGATGTGGACTTGCTTAAGAAGATACCGGTCTTGTTTCCTATTCATCTCTTGAACAAAGTTGCACTTACTTCAAGATCCCAAACTACTAGGTAACATGAAATGCATCACCATTTTGGGCTCATCGTGAACCGATGGTTCCTGAGATACCACTGATCGCCATGAAAGTTCCGGTCGCATTCCTTTATCCTAGCTGGTCGGCTTGGCTCCTTTAGAGTGGTGAAAACCACTTGACTGGTCTGTACAATGAGATATGAACCTCCGAGAGTCGCTAAGGACCACGCCGCAGACCTTTCGTATAGAGTCTCGAGATTCTATAATAGCTCTAAGTCGACAGATTCGGGCCTCTATCCCTCTCATGCGCCTAAAGCCTAAAACTTACTCAACTAACTAACGTTATTACTTGTGATCAGAAGCCATGCCGATAAAAGGTAGTAGCTCAAAGGTTTCTTTGTAGGCCGCTGTGATTGGGGTATGCCTGATTTGATAAGCATATCGTCGATGTAGACTTCCATGGTCTTGCCCATTAGTGGTCGGAATTTCTTGGTCGCTAGTCTCTAATAGGTAGCTCCGGCATACTGCAAGTCAAAAGGCATTACATTACATTACATTATAACAATATAGCTATAAAGGTTAATACCGCTACGGTAATGGAATTGGTGAATAGAAATGTTTAGAGAGATGAGGTACATCGCTGAGGATCGATGATCTAATCTATATACCACAGGGGAAGCCATCTTCGCATGCTTCATTTAGGTTCGTGTAAAGGTACACATACTCATCTTACCACCTTCTTCGAACTACTACCATTCAGTCATTCTGTGGTACTTTACTCTTGATGAAACATGTTTCTCAAAAGATTGTCCACTTATCTCGACACCCGATGGCAATGAGGAAATGCCCTTACTCTTCTGTCTATTGGCTCGTCAGCAGTGGATAATATTTAGTTTTAAAGGCCAAAGATCGGTCAATTTCATCATATCTATGATTCCTGTGTGAACACTGCTATGTTTCTAACAATACTCATCAGATGCTGCTATTTTTCTTCAGTAGATAGAAGAGAATCTGACGATGTCAACTTCTCCATTTTCTAATTCCCCATTGTCTCCAAGGGATCCATGGCCACCGGGTCCCTCTTCGCCCCAACCTGTGAGCGACCGTGGTCGCTACGTCGGTACGATCCCTCGAGGGTGACTTCCCGAGCTCTTCTCTCTTTTCCGGTCCCGTATGGATAGTCGATAGCACCGTCGTGGCGTGGCTAGCCGACCGCTAGAAGGTAAACCCCGCCCCATAGTCGACCGCTCCACGCTATCAACAATCGACCACATCGTGATACGCTGAAAGGACGACTACTGAAAGTGTAACCAGTCGCCTACTATGGGCATCGTAAGGCCCTAAGTCTTCGATGATCAAGAACAAAACCCGTCATGGACCGGTCCTTCTTGTATAGGAGCGCAGTTCTAGTGTCAGATTGTCGCTGCCATTGAAATCCAGAGAGGATTCAGCCTCAACAGTTCATCACCCTATGGAAAGCTTCATCTGACAAGATCAGAGCGCACAAGTCTTTACACACCGCCAGATCTACCAAGACCCCATGCACATCAAAATGCCTAATACATAGGGTGAGTACTAGTGCATCATATCGGGGGCAATGACCATGTTCGTTTACCTGAAGAAAGATACGGGCCATCGACTACTGGGCTTCTTCATGGTCATCCCGTGTGGATAACATTTACCAGACTCGACTGCGGTCGCATCTTAAGAGCTTCTTCGCTGGCTTTTATTGATATCGGGTCATCGACACTGCCCCCAAGATAGTTTATGGTCGGGTCTGGATTTTGACGACTTATCACGGCCGTAATTTTATCCAGGGCTCCGCATTTGCTCGCTGGCCAACTTCCCCGACATACCTCTTAGGTGTCCCCGCTTGATTAGTCTTTCCACCAGAACTTAAGCTGACAATGCTGTCTCAGGCCTGATCTCTATGATAATCGCACCACACGTAGATAAAGTTTCTTCGAGAGGATCCATTTGATCGCGTAGCCACTCTGAAATCGGGCAAGTCGTGGAATGAGGGGTCAGAATTCTCCTCATATGAGATTTTTAGTGGGGCGAACCACTGGGCTCCTTTTCTATGATTGATCACATGATCGCTGTTTCTACTCCACCTTCCTCGACTCACAGACGACTCTTCCCTACTGCTGCTGCATCGCTACTAAGCCAGAATCATGACAATTTCAGGTTTCGATGCGTGGCTATTGTCTTCCAACGCCAGTGCAACCATTCCGCTCATCAGAGTAACTCTTCCATGGTCATCTGGAGGGAATTAAAGACAAAGGAGTGGAAGAAAGGAGGATGGTCCAAGCTTCTCCCAAGTTCCGGCGATCGCATCCATGCTATAAGCCTCTACCCCATTTGACGCAATTCTCTAAAACCTCCTGCGGAAGTCTCATACGATCTTTTCTCGCTTAGAATAGTTCCAAGAAAGAGCTAATATTCCTTTATGTCATAATCAATAAAGAAATCGAGAGATGAATGCGTACCAAAGCTCATCGAATGAGTTTATTGAATTGTGATTGTGAACTAGGCTACAAGGTGCCCTCTTAGACTCGATGGGAATACTTCACCGATAGATGGTCATCGTTTGGCCACCAACATCATCAACATTATGGAGCACGTGATCACAGGGGTTAATGAGCCATCGAACGTGGTAGCCGGAATGGAAATCATAGCAAACACATAATCAAGATGTGTCGCTCTGGGTGAAAAGAGCATGTCATCGGTCATCGTCATCGTGTTCCAACGAGGGCCTCACTCACCGTATGTGGTTGTTCACTGCATCAAAGGCGTGATGCACGGGCAAGAATGGTGGCATCGCGCTTTATGCAAGACCACGTTCTCGTGGATCGCCTCGCTGGCACTGCTTCGCCTACTTCTTTCCTTCGCCTCGCGATGCACCACATCACTGGAAGGTGGTGAGGCGGCGCTCGCGCACCTGTGATAGGAGTCGCATGAGGATAGCTCATCGCTCACCGTACTTGACGCCAGAACAATCACCCTTCCCTTTATTACAGGAGATCGCGTTGTATATCACTACGTATCTCGCATTTGCGACTTTTTCGACATGGGATCATACCGTCATTCTCATACCAGAAGCGCTCAACCTCAGTAACTCTTTCATCTATCTGCTTTTCTTCGACGATGTTCATACACCACTAATCGAGGTTTCACCATCTCTCGACACTGCTTTCTTAATCCAACCAAGATCTTCAGATGGTAATTGATCTCGTAGGTTTTGGATGGCTGATCACTTTATATATCATAAAATCATCATCGGGTTTGTTTCAAGTACTTATGGGCTTTTCCTTTAATAATCCACCGATGCTTTGGTTTGACATTTATCTTGTTTGTCTCTTTCAGAAGATCAAGTCTTTTCACTGAGTCTTCAGCAGATATCGCTTTCACGCTTGCAAAAGCTTACGCGCTTCCCGTGAATTCCTCTGCCACTTCACTTGATCCTCCCCGCTTTCTCCATATCTCGACGCCAATGAAGAAATCGATCTTCGTGTGGATCGGATCACCGGGCTTCAGTCAGCCAGCCCGAAGATCAGACGAAGGTGTGGGAATGAGAATGGCCGGAGCTATTAGTGGCAAAGGGCTATTAGAAAGCCGTTGGAGCCAAGCTCTTGCACGTCATCGATGAGACTTTTTATTCAATTCAATGTATACGCCAATCACAATACCAGTGATGTTTGATCTTTTAGTACAGTCGCCTCCGATGCTGCTAGCAAAATGATGCAGGAGAAGATGAAGAAGAAAGTTTGTGCAGTTGGAATTGCCTACCTTTCCCTTATGGGGAGTTTTTGTTTTATTCTTGCACTTTTGATTTCGAAAGATAATTATGATTTGACGATAGAATCTCTTCTTATCTTATTAGAAACCAATTTCCTTGATTTTTTGAGAGATAATATCACGAACTTAGTGATAAAATTTGTCTTTCCTTATAAAAGATCAATTCTCTCTTATTTAGGATTATTGTTTTGAGACATACTGAATAAAGAGATCCGTGAATAAATATCCTATAAGCGGTAGCATGGCCGACTAGAGGACTCAGGACTTCAAATGGGACGCAGGTCTTTCTCGTCTGAATAGTTCTCGTATGGTTTTACAGAATAAAGTATTTCAAATATATTGGCTCAATTAGGCAACGGGCCCGAGGATGCTCGCCTGGCAGGGTTTAAATGCCCAAAATTGCGGTACTCACAAGAAGAATCGATTACTTCACTCGACTTAAATTCATTTTCATAGCAAAGAGCCGTTTTCTTGATATAGTCATTCCATAATGTTTTCTTGTTACTGACGCAGCTGTTTATCATCAATTCTTCCAATTCTGCTTTCAAAGAATCGATGAGAGTCTTTCTTTCAAGAAAGTGTGGTGTACCATCGTGAACACCTTATTTCGTGATGTATCCCAAAAACCACTCTTAAAAATGATTTGGTCTCCTAGCCTCAAATCATCACAAGCACAAAGGTCTCGGCCACACACCTTCCTCCTCCTCAAGATTTTACCTCCACTATGTATTACCAGAATCTATGGGATCAATGCTTTTCATTTCAAGATGTAACACCAGACATTATATTTGTGCTATCATGAAAATGTAACAATATAAATTTTTGACCCAAACCAAGTTGTTCTCAAAATCTTTAGGCCAAATAGCTTCTTTTCTAGTTTTCCTGTCAATGTCAATAAGGTGTTTAGTTATGTGTGTTTTCAAATGGCGTATGCACATGCATTCTCGCTTCATATCATTTGGTTACACCGTCTATACCTTACTCATATGCTGCTCGTTGTTTCATTTTCTCAAGATATTATATCCACATTACTTATTACATTTAGATAGGTTTCACCGATCGCGTCATAACCCCTTATCTTATAAGTAGAAGTATCACGAAAACGTTCGTTGCATCAGCATAGATATTTTGATTCCTTCAACTTATACTGAATTAAATCGTTTGGGCTTGTGTTGGACGTGTATTCAAAATTTTATCTTTCATTATGTATCTTTATTCCTAAAATATAATGTCCTGTTTTTACTTTATTTTTATTTTGATAAATGATGAATTTACCTTCATAGTGTATTTGACCCTTTGATATCAGTGAATAAGTTTCACTATAGTACCTTTTTTTTTCGTTTTTTGACTAATGAATTTTTGACTTGATGCACTCTGAGATCATAGAAATAGTTGAATCACGTGAAAATCTGATTTTTATTTTTATTTTTATAATTAACCAATTAATAAATTATTTATTTTTTTACCTATATGAAAATGTACATGAGTCGGGGTCAGATTCATAGCAAAGGCCGTTGATGAAAGGATCACTATAATTAAGGTGGACAGGTAAAAATAAGATGTAGTCAATGAGACTCCACCTCAAGTAGTTACATTAGGGTAGACAAAGGAGTTTAGGTTCGAGTAAAAAAATCATTCATGAATCTCAAAAGAGACGGTCAGAATGTGAGGAGTGTAAGAAATATAAAACACAGGAAGCAACTAGAAGTGGAGAGATGATTTTCTAAACTGAATCATCATTCAATCCCACACAACTGAACAACAATTACAACCTTTAAATACTAAAAATATCCTAAAATTTATCAATCAACTAACACTAATGTGTCCTTGAGTTTATTTGCTCAATCAAGCCAATAGTTCCTATTACATAAAGATGACACTTCAAGTTTAATGACTGGAAGGTTGAACTAACTAGATTTTTCAGCAAAGACTAATTCAGCAACTTCTAACCTCTCTG
The DNA here is from genome assembly GCA_016808115.1 of Tetrastigma voinierianum. Classification (NCBI taxonomy): domain Eukaryota; kingdom Viridiplantae; phylum Streptophyta; class Magnoliopsida; order Vitales; family Vitaceae; genus Tetrastigma; species Tetrastigma voinierianum. Next base: position 250,486 of record JAEQBH010000313.1, on the reverse strand, counting down.
GATATGACAGTAAGTTTCAATAATTTATGACAAGGATATCCAACATTCTGACCATCTCTATGAATTGGTCACAAAAGTCTTTTTATATATATAGGATTAATGAACCGGTGACTCATATTCAAGTCTTCAGCTCAAAACAAGTATAAATTCTAACTAATACAATCTCTTTTAATATTAATTCTTAAGTTACTCAAAATTCTTAGTTTGGCTCGAATTGCAAATTGTTTCTTACGCTGAGAAAGTTGAAGAGGTGCGATTACGTACTAACAGAACCAGTCAAAAGTCCACACACAGAAAAGTTCCAGACATTATTGAAATGCCATATTCGAAAGTGTATATAGAAGAATTATTTAACTATTGGGTCCCATTAAGATGTAATTTCCATATGAATGAGTGTTTCCACTGTAATTTCCGCGTGACGGCACAAGATCGAATAAAACATTAAACACCAAATGACGCGCCTACAACATGAAACAAGAATGTCAGAAGACTATACAGGAGGTCAGAGCACTAATCGATGCCTGTCACATAAAACAAAGTGCTGGTCACTAGACAAGTGTTAAAGTACTAAACGTATTTGACCTATTCATTCACTATCCTGCCTTGCCGTGCCAACAATTATATGCTTTAGCTTTTTATATTAGTATTATAGTATCTGCTTAGTTTTTATAAAATAGAAAGCGAAAAATAAAGTGCAGAAGAGGCAAGAACAAAGTCTACCAAAAGACAAGTTTGTCGGCTAAGTGGTTCGCATAGCGTATGGTTCTCCTAGCGGAGCGCATTGCACATAAGACGTCTTAGAGTTCGCTAAAGTAACGTAATTCCCTCACCCAGCGGAAGAGGCTCACCTAGGCGAGCACTCCTTCGCCTAGGCAGAGACGTTGGTCTTCCGTAAATGAGGTATTTCTTGTCTTCATTCCATCGAAATTCTACCAAATTCAAACAAACCACAAAAGCCAACTCAAACCAATGCAAAAACACATTTAAGAGTTAGTGGTTTTCCTAATAAACATAGATACTAAGAATGAGTTAGATAGTTTCAACCTTGATTTTCAACTTCAACTTAGCTTCTCTTTCCTTCCTTCTTCTTCTGCTTACATGAACAAGTAAAGCCCTAACCAAGTGGAGATAACCACCAAGAATGACTTTCTCCCCAAACCGCATGCCCTAGTTCTCTCTTAGCCAAATGGTGAGAATCCTCATCCTGGGGTGCATGTTTGTCTTGTGGATTCAATTTCACATTTTTCCATTTTCATTTTTAGTCCTTCACATTCTATTTGCAAGTCAACTTATTAATATCCCATGTTAACATATAATCTTCTTATCTTTATGTCCTTTGAGTCCTTAATTTATAATTACCATTTACCTTTTCACACTCCTAGCACTTGAATTTTAAAAAAAAAAATACTCGATTCACTTCTATTATACCTTAAACATGTCATAAACTACTAGGTATAATTTGGGTTACATGTTATGCTTCTCCTAAGATCCTTCATATCAAATGGCTAAACAATAACTCCGCTTGTCTCAACCAACAAGTCAAGATCATCGTCATGGTTAAAAATATCATCAACATATAAAAACCAAGAATATGTATTTGCTCCCACGACCTCATATATGCATGCATTGATCGACGATGGTCTCCTTAAACTATTGACTCCGTGATGTCTATCAAACCAGATACCACGCCTAGAGCCTACTTTAAACCATAAGTGGATTTATGGAGCTTACAAACCATGTTTTCCTAACAAAGTTCCTCAAAGCCAATAGATTGAGACATGAAAACATCCGCAATTAAGTCTCCATTCAAGAAAGTTATCCTCACATCCATCTAATGTAACTCCAAATTGAAATGAGCCACTATAGCCATAATAATCTGCGGAGAGTCTTTAGTGGATACGGGAGAAGGTTTACTTAAAAGCAATACCTTCGCTCGACTATAACCCTTAGCTACTAATCTTGCTTTATATCTTCTCTACCTATCCCTAAGATCGTGGCTTCGGTCTTGAACACTCCATTTACACCCAATAGTTTGCAAACTATCTGAAAATCTACCAAGTCTACACTTTGGTATTCTTATAACATGTAGAAGTCATCTTATCTTTCACAGACGATCTTAAGTCGGGATTAAGGACAATAATGACTTCTTTATAGATTGCCGATATGATACATCACCCACATCATACCTGATCCCTGGGGCATTTTCAATGTAGTCATCTAAATTACTGTCATAAAATTTCTCACCTCCTTAAAGGTGGTATATCCATGACTACATTCGGGGCTACCAGATCTTCATCTGCAGCCACCGGATTCACATCCTCAATTGTCTTATTATTAGGAGTGGCTACCGGATGCCGGTCAACAACGTGTTGAGATCACGGAAGCAATGTGCACATGAATAAAACTCGGTGTTCTCTAACACAATTTCAAGCACAATTTTGATACTATACATCATCCTCAAAAATGATAGTCACATCCGACCAATCACTCGGGTGGTGTGCAATGGGCAATTAAACCCGAGCCCCTGATCCCACACACAACCAAACGGGCAACCCACTTATGGTTTTTGTGATCAAGTTTCTCGATTGCGAAGTTAAGGCCTCACTTCCAATCTTACAACCCCAAACTCGAATTGATGTAGACTAGGCTCTCTCCGTGACCATAGCTCATATGGAGTCTTAGAATAGGACTTATTAGGCACTTGGTTCAAAATATAAGTCACAGCATCACCCACAAGAACTCCAAGTAAAGAGAATTAATACATACATCGTTAATCATGAATCCAGTTGTATTCCTCCTCTCCACAATCCCATTCTGTTGAGGAGTACCAAACATTGTATACTGAGCATCAATGCCACATACCTGAACGTACTTCATAAATGGTCCAGTTATCCCTGGCCCATCATATCTTACCATAATACTCACCACATCATAGAATGAACCACTTGATCTTCTTCCCTGTTTGAGCTCAACTTTAGCTTCAAAGTCAGAGACGCCTCAAAAGAGTTAGACTTTTCACAAATGGGCTCGACAAACCACAATGGAAAATCATCAATGAATGTGATGAAATATTTATGGCCACCTATAGCTGAGGAGTGAATAGCCCACAAATATCTATATGAATAACCTTTAAGCAACTCGCATATGTCAACTCCGCATTCCTAACCTCTCAAGCGGTCACTTACCCTCGGAGTAAATTCACTCGAGGTATTAAAATATGAGTAATCAAGATTAAGAAGAATTTCATCCTTAATTAATCTCTCGATTATATGTCTATAAATATGACCCAAATGCTTTTGCCAAAGAGTAGAAGACTTTTCTCTTTCAATCTCAAACAAGCTGAGCTACTACAAAGATAACGTATGGTAGCAAAAATAGAAGACAAAGGCATAATCTAATATAAAGACTCTCACTATGTAGTTCAGTGCCAATCAATAAAGTGAATCTCAGATAATTCAACTTTACTAGTTCCAAAGAAATTATATCCAAGTATATCCAAATAGGTAATCGACATCATATTTCTCTTAATCGAGGGCATGCACGCCTACATCTTGCAATCCCAAAACCTTCAGTTAAAGCCTAAATATAACAACCTGTAAAATCAAGTCAGACTTTGCATCGCTCCATGTACACGTATTACTCCAAACTAGTTGGACTTATGCTTATCACCGCTTGCATAGAATTGAAAATGTGAATGGTGTGACTCCATTCCTGGGTGTTCTTGACTGCCCGTCAACCCGCGAATACCGTGGGAATATCCGGTAACCCCGACACCCACTGACGAAACGCAGTCTCCTTGTACTGGGAGCTCGCCTCTAGGGGTACTAACCCGTCCTAATCAACATCATAAGATATATACATGAGTAAAATGTGGCCACTAGCCCACACAACACTCATCACAAGATATCCAATATATTACATAGTTCAAGAGTTAATAAATTACCTAACACAAACACATATTAAAGGTTTACAATTTAATACATGTTAAACCCAAAACCATCAAAGCCACAACCCGACTTTCTTCTAACCTACTAAGATGAGTCAGTTTCTAACGCTCCTCGTACCAAAATGTTCCCTGGTTGTGGTGGAGCTAATGCCTCATTGTAATGAATCACCCTAAATGTGGTTACTCACCCATGATATGCAATGTTCTATATAAACACACATTCAAGCAAATACAGATCCTACTAATGTCTACATGCCATCCCATGTTCTGAAGTCCTCACCGACTCACCACACTTGCCTAAGCCATGTATAAGAAAAATAATCATTTTCAAACAAAACCTCGTTGTTGGCTGAAAATACACTACCGAATGCTCCAGAAATATAGCTGGACTACCCTCCGAGGCGAATGTGTCGGGAGAACCTTCGTAAAGAGTCATGGTCCTCATCCAAATGATCCGGCTTGACTGCCTCCCACCTCACTCTCCTGAATTCATCATGAAATTTCGCAACCATACCGCCGTAAATCCATGTCATGCACTCACACCTAATTCCTAAAGTTACCCCTGCAAGTATATGAAATGCATTATGCCATTTCATCATTTTCATACACAACACATGCAAATATATCATCATGCATATATTTACATAAATTATATCACACAAACATGTCATGTACTCTAATCAAGCAACTCCCAAATTAGCTCACTTGAACTAATCCATAATTCCATTTCCATTGTTTACAAACACAATTATATTTTATATAATTAGAGAATTATAAGCAACACATTAAAATCATGTGGCTAACCTACCTATTTTTGACTTAACCAACTCAAGCCATCCATATTTCACACCATTCAATCCATATACACAAAAATTAGCTCACGTAAGGAATTAATAAACACCACTTAACAATTCAATTTAATACTCATCCAAACAATAATTTCATTTAAAATATTTCATAGAACACTATTCACATAGAACAAGAAAACCCCTGGTGTTACTGTCAGCTGCCACATTATCTAACATCCGTTCCACTTCTAGAACCTGAATTCCATAGCCATTCCTTCGGCCCTCATACGCATCAAAGCATGATTTATTTCATAACCATAATTAAACCCCAAAACAGCTCCCTTACACAGCCTGGCTACACCGTCTGCGGATGTCCAAATGGTTCCAAAATTAACACTCCACCTCCCAAGCTTGGGACCGATCAAACGGCCCCTCACAACCTCATACAAATCTGAAGACCACAAACACTTTAATGAAAAGTAAACCAAGTGCAGAATGGAAACCCCACCTCAATGAGTTTATTTAAACTCCCAAATGAGTTCACTTAAGCTCCTTGCTGTTAGAACTACTTCCTTCTTGTCTCGAAGAATTCGACTATCTGATTTTGTCGGGATCTTAGAGAGAAGGTAACATTCTCTCACTCTAAAAGACCACAACCAGCCCTCACTGCATCTCCTATATATCCTCTTTTCTTCCTTCAATGTGTTGGTCTCAACAAATTGGGGAAGAAGACTCATTAGCTTATTTCGTTTATTCACCTTATGCCTTTCAAATCTTGGATTTAATATCGAAGACTACCTCACATTCATTTCCATCATTTTTCTACTCAACTATGACATGAGTATATGATGAGATAGACTTTGTCACATCACAATGCTTCAAGACTGACACTAGATAACAAAACAAAATCTCGACTTATCTCTTGACTGACGAAATTATATGGTTAGTTAGATTTCAATGAGATGATTCCAATGTAGAATCGTCAACATCCGAGATTCAGAGAATAAATTTCGGATTTTTACCTAAATTAATATTTTACCAGTTTTTCCAAAATCGAATTTTCTGGCCTACAGTAATATTTCACCATCTAACCACAAGATCAGATGACATCAATGATATTGGACTTAAAAACAAACATTCACCCAATTTATTTATTAGATAGCTCATTTTCTCCCATTCTTGAAAAAACTTGTACATTTTTTTGCCAACACAGCATATGGGAGCTCTTCATTCTCAATTGGGAATGTTGCACAAATGAACTCCAGATGATCCCCCATGATCACTAATCAAAACTAGAATACTCCACCATGTGACTTTTTTCTCCTTGGTAGAACTTCCTAACTGGGCTTCGGAGGTTTAACTTTCAAGGCCATGCTCGCTTCACACTGTCAAATTCATTATGAGAGAGATTTGAACCTACTGTTTGTAATTAGTCCTATTGGAAAGCCTGTGATGAGAATAACTTAAGGAAGGCCAAAGCTAAAGAATAAACAAGAGAGCAAAATAAAAACACATATAAAATAAAGACATGCAAATTATTCATTCTTCAAGCTACTAAACAGACCCACAAAAGTGGTCAAATGCTATAGTCTATATAACACAAAAAGACTCATACCGTAAGAGAAATTTTCACACCATTACAACTAAATTGACTAATTTCCAATCATAGTAAGAGTAAAATTGTAGAGGTTCATAACACTTTATAAAATTCTTCACTTAATCCAAGCATCCTATCATAATTTGTTAACGATAGACAATTTCAATATTCGTATGGATCTAGAAAATTGATGCGAAGGAGGAAGAAATTGTTGCAATACTCAATTCCTAAAATATCCATGCTAGACTCATGAGAGGCAAGTTCTTCTTGGAAGATTCAATATTTCTTAATTTTACCCAAGTTACAAGCATTTAATCTTATCCACAATATGATGATATATAATTACAAATAGTATTAACATAAATTAATTAAGCAATTTAAGAAAAGAAAACTAAAGAGTGATTGCAAAATTAGGTAAAATTCGATTTTTTTTATATTTTATATTATTATTATTTTTTTGTTGTTGTTCTACTATTACAAAATCCTCAGAAGTTGGAATTAGAGAGAAAACATTGAATATTGTGAATGCAGTATCTGATGGTAAATTCCAAAGACTAATTTGTTTTTTAGGATTGTGAAAAATACTTGTTTTTCTTTAGCAACTTTCCTTCCATAATCAGCATTAATCCACCCATGTTTAGAATATAAGATTTTTCTTGTTTAACAATTTCAGAATATCTATATAGTTTGTGGTGGTCTCCTTAATGAAAGAAATTATATTCTACCTCATTATTGGAAGGAGATTCAAACCTTGGAATAATTCAATGAGATTACAATTTCAGACGAGGATAAGTGGCTTCATGATTTACGTAATGAGATAAAAAAATATATTAATATCTTTATAACTATATTGACTGTATCAAACTTAAAAGTTCTATCGGTAAATTTTGATCAAAAACCATGAGATTCTTCTTCATCAAAAAACTTTTACCATGCTCTTTTACTAGATTAATCAAATTTTGATAGATTTTTTGTTTGTATAATCATGGGTATTTATTCAACCCAAAACAATTGACTTAATAATCAAAAGACACAAAAAAACACATTACAAAATAATAATTTTATGAATAAAAAGCATATAAATTATAGTGGGAAACACATACCCAGATGTGATCTGAATTCATTTACTACATTCCCAAATCCATAAGGATGAGATAAAGAAATGAGAGTTGAAGATTGTTATTTCCTGTCTCAAAATGAACACTAAACCTTTTAAATTATGTGACTCATTTATACTTATATATATATGAAGACAGTTATAATTCAATCGACTTTGTTCAATGGCTAGTCAAAGCAAGATATGGGATAAAAACCATGGATCTATAACTAGTTAATATTAAACCATCTCATATATTAATCATACTAATACAATACATAGTCCATAATAAAATAAATTAATCTAACTTAATCCATGGTAGATTTTGATCTTATGTTCATGTTTTTTTTTCTTTGTATAATTCAGCAACCTGAAAACATGCTTATTTTTATAGATCAGGCATTTTTTCTCAAAACTTTTTTTCCATTTGACAGCTAAATTTCTGTTCATTTATATTATACCAGTCTAGTTGGGCACCAACACTTAACCCATTACAATGATCTCTTGTCTCCAAAGAAATGCTTAGAACGTAAATCAACATCAGTGCCACAAACAGAAACTGGCTATTATAGTATGATTCGAAAATGCAATATTTTCCTGAACTGATGAAGGGTTACAACTCAATTTCATAAACTCTAATGTTTAGATGACAAAACATATGGCAATCTGGAGATGAAGATGCATGGCACTTATTTACACATAAATTAAACAAACTTGTTACAACTGAACTATATTAATTGCGTGATTCCTTTCTGATACTCATGGTAACTAAACTGTCGGTCTTCAACAGCGTATAGGGACACTTTTGAATATCCTCATAAACGCTAGTCACCCCATGGCTAATGCTGGGAAACATAATTGCATCTCAACCGAACTATGCCTAAGTCCAAGAAGATGCCCGGCTTCATGCACGGCCACCGTCTCCAAGTCAAATGCATTAGAATCGCACCCTTATTGCCCATGTTTCATCGAAATCATAATGAAATCTTCCATCCGTTGGGGCAAAAGCGCGAGCTACGTTCCACCTGCTTACCGGTGCTGTCTCCATGATTACGCCTATGAAAACCAATTGTCAGGTCGGCGCTTCCCTGATCTTGAGTTTCCGAGAATGTGAAGTGTGTTAAAGAAGCCAATTGGCTAAATGCAGCCGACACCGGGCACCTGGCCCTTACTGGGTGCCGGAGAGAAATGCATAGGTGAGATGAGTCTTGGAAGCTGGCCATCTTGGAGATCCTGGAAGAAGGAATAATGAGCTACTGTGTTGAGGGATCCATGGACATCATGGTGATGCCTTTTTTGCCTGAACACATCGAGCTTGTGCCGTTGACGATGTCTGCTACACCACAAGGAGGTTCAGCCATCTCGGCCACTGTTTCGAATCCAGACTTCCAGTGGCCTTGAGATGGTAATTATCTGGTAGGATTTGATGGCGGACTCACAAGATCATCAAAATCATCATCGTGGGCATGGGTTTTGTTTTTGGCATGGCTGTAGCTCAAGTAACTAAACTGTTGGAGGTAGCTTCTTGAGCTTATGGACGCCTTTACTTTGTCTCCTCAGACATCCTTGGAGATCCTTTATAAACTCAAATGCTGATGGTTTTTCACGCTTTGATGAGGGTGATATTCTTGCATGGGACGAGATAGGAAACAGGAAGAGGCATAGGAATATGATTAATGACAATACAGAAGAAAGTTTAGGTGCCATAACTAATGAATGCAGGGGTACAAGAGACAGGCACTCTTTGTGTTTTGCACATTCTCTCAGGCCAATTTATAGACACTGGTGAATGAATTGGAGTCATCGAGTCAATTTAGAAATATAGGGTTTCAGGATATCCCGATATACGTGTTCATTCTTGCCAATTCCACACGTAGAAATCAAAGAATCTCTTGGGATGGTAGAGAGACCAAGCATAGACATTGTTATTGTGTATGCCCGCCTAGTCATAAGCAGCATAGTTGACGGGTCATGACTCATAACGGAGTCTTCTCTTCTCTTTACTTAATCTTGGGAGATCCCTTTGAATCATATGATCATATGTCTTCGCGTGTAATTTGAGTTTGGAGTCATACGTAGAATCAAGTAGAAGTCTAACATGCCTTGGAGGCCAGGCTCAAGTGATAAAAGGGGAGGATGGTTTAAGGGAGGTCCTGGACTCCAAGTGGAAGAAGTCTTTACATGTTAATTTGCCATTAATGAATTAATTGAATCTTAATTTGTCATAATACAGGAATTACATATGCCTAAATTAACATATGCCATTGTGGCCGAATTTATGATCAGGATTCCGTAGAACCGGTATTATAAAATTGCATAATTAATATAACATATATATGCTATTATGCATCATGTCATCTATATTATTCATGGAATACACACTGCAGTAATCTGAAAAAAGTAGATGTCACTCATAGTACTGCATCAAAACTGAAGTTTTCTAATTCCATTTGAAATTCTCAACGGTTGTGTAAAATTTTATTTCCTTGAACGACGTCATGTGCATCAGCAACGTACAGCACTTACTGATAATCATGTTTCATAGACAAATGTATTCGTGAGAGAGCCTTACTATCATCCTAAGACTGCAAAAGTAGTAAATTTAGGTATATGCTGGGACTACTTTATTTGCGTGTCTTCTTTGAATAATAAGAATTAACACATGGGTATTGTACCTAAAATTAGGTGTCTCAGAATCGGGTGAAAGCGGTACCAGGATCGACCTTGCAATTATATTAACAAAAAGAGGAAGAATCGGGAATCTCCACAGCATGCATGAAGTATACAGAAGGAAACCCAGCCTATACAAAAAAGAGAATGGTTGCACAAAAAACCTACTACCCCAAAAAACAATCTTAGAGAATGTACAAAAGAATTCTAACAAAAGAATCCTCTCTCAAATCTAAAAGTCCGGCCCAAATAGAGAACGAGCTAAAGAAAGAGTTTTTAGCCTATATAGAGAAAGGTAATCTTTCAAAGACTATCCCAGCTCTTTTCCTTTCCAAATAGACCAGAGCAAAGAGGCTCTGCATTCCACAACTTTTTTAGCCTTTTCTATATAAGAAAGCGAGGCCATTCTAAACGAAGGTCCTTAATTAACAGCAAAAGAGCAGACCCAAACAAAACTTAGGACATAAATGAGGCCCTCCTAGAGTCCCCAAACCGCAGGGTAATGAAGTAGCAGATGGTTAAGGTTCTAGCTTCTCAAGCAACAAGGGGCTACTAACTAACTAAACTGCTCCATACTCGCTCTCCAAGGGCGCTACCGTTATGTTTGATTCACCTTCCAAGAGGGTAACATTTGCCCTAACTGAATAGCAGTTGTTTGAATCTCCCTTCCAGAAAAGCATGTCCTTCTCCATTTGGTGAGTTCTACTGCTATTAATCAAATTCAAATTCCCTAATCTCCCAGTCATTAATCAGCCTGTTGAACCCAAGCGACCAAGCTCCAACCCCTCTTTTATTATCTCAAACATCAGCCACTTTTACCCATTTTGTTTTAGTCGACATGAACAAAGTAGGAAATATATGACAAAGTGTATTTTCCCCTCACCAAGGATCCTCCCAAAATTTGACTCTAATTCCATCCCTAAGAGTAAAAATACAGTTCAACTTCATTAAAACAATCTTTTGTCATATTCTTTCCAAGGGGCTCCAACCTGCACTTTCATAAAAGTTATTGTAAACCAACCACCATCCTCCACCAAATATTTAATTATGATCTCATCTTTCCAAATGGTGCTCTCCTCCTTAGCAAACCTCCAAACCCACTTTCCCAAGAGGGCTTTATTTATTAGGGAGAGATCCCTAACACCCAGCCCCCCTCTTTCCTTCCTTGAGCAAACTGTTTTTCAATTCACCAAATGAAACTTCTTGTCAAGGGTGCCTCTTTCCCAAAGAAAGTTTCTTTGAATTTTCTCCAACCTATTTTTGACTCCCTTAGGTAAGCGGAAAAGAGACATAATGTAGATCAGGAGGTTGGAAATGGTGTTTTTTAAAGATAATTAATCTTCCTCCTTTGAAGATATACTATCTCTTCCAATTTGCTAACTTTCTCTTCAATCTTTATTCCACCCCGTCCCAAATTGAATTAGAGATGCACCTCTTTCCCTAATGAAGGCTTAAGTAAGTTGTTGGGAGGTTCCCCTTATTACATCTCAGTTCAAAGGCTAGAGAATCTAAATCTTCCACACACCCTACTAGCATAACAGAAATCTTCTCCAGATTAACATTCAGCCCTAAAATTGCCTCAAACCATAAAATAATTCAGCTTAAATAAGCCATCTTATCCCTTGAGTCCTTGCAAAAAACCAAAGTGTCATATGCAAACAATAAATGATTTATCTTTCCCCACTTATATTCACAAACTTATGGCCTAACAAGAAACCTTCTGAAGTTGCTTTCTCCATTGGAATTGAAAATACTTCCATACCAATGACAAAGAGATACAGGGACAAAGGATCACCTTGCCTTAACCCCCTTGAGTTTTTGATAAAACCACTAAGGCTTCCATTAACCAGGATAGAAAAAGTAGTGGTTACACATGTTTTATCCAATTCACCCATTTCGGCCTAAAACCTATCTTCTGTAGCACCCCAAACAGAACTTCCAATTTATGCGATCATATGTTTTTTCAATGTCCAATTTGTAGAGAATTCCCTTCTCCTTTTTCTTCGCCATGAAATCAATTACCTCATTAGCTATTAAGGAAGCATCAAAGATTTGCCTACCCCCCTACAAAAGCGTTATGAGCTTCATTGACTAGGTCGTTTCATCACCTTCTTTAGTCTATTTGGCAAGGACTTTGAAGCAACAAATATATATAAACTTCCCATCAAAATAATAGGGCTAAGTCCTCGGGAGTCCTTCAGCCTCCCCTTTAGAATCATGACTATAAACGTTGTATTCGTGACCCCAACAAACTTCCTAGCTCTGGCTGGAATTCCTAATATTCTCATTACATCCTCCTTGACTATATTCCAATCGAATTGCCAAAACACTAAGGTGATCGAGGCCATCTCACTAGGGAGCCTTGTCTCCTTAGATCAATACCCAAAGAATGGCGCACTTCTTCCATTGTAAAAGGCACCCACACTCGCAGCCTTCATCCTCATCAAGTCTAGAAAAACTAGCCCATCAAAATTTGCTCTCCAATCTCCCTTATATGTGAGCAAGTCTTTTGCGCATTCAATGTTTTGTCTCGTGGCTCTTTTCTATGTGGTCCATATACCATTTATTTTTAGCTTTCGGATTTGGTTCTGCCTCTTATGGGAATTGGCCATCATGTGGAAAAACTCTGTGTTTTTTTCCCATTATTTCAATTAATTTCCCTCAAATTTTGCCTATAGGATATCTCTTCCAGAATAGCTAATTTTTTGAACTCTTCTAGAGCCGTCACTTTAATTTCCATCCCCCTTGTAGAAAGACTTTCAGTTTCAATTTTTGTCCTAGCTGTCACCTTCCGTGGCTTCCCTTTTTTTTTTCTCCTCCACTCTACCAAAAACATCTTTGTTCTAGCTCATGAGCCTAATTTTTAAAGCTTTGATCCTTTCCATCATGATATAGTTATTTAAACTAGAGACCTTTGGACTATGCCACTAGTCCCTGATCAAGTCCTCTGAAGCTATCAGCTTTCAACAACATATTCTCGAACTTGAATGGCATTAACCGCAATTCCACCATATATCCCTCCCCTTTCTAACATCACCGGGGAAGGCTAGAAGCTGGTATGGGTAGCGTGCTTTTGGGTCAAGCACCTCCAAAAATAAGTCCACTCCATCGTTGATTCAGAAACCTATCTAGCCTTGCCATTCTTTGATTGTTCAAACCCCTTGACCAAGTGAAGCGTCCCCCTTGAAAGGGATGTCCTTGAACTCTAGCTCATCAATAACTTGAGAAAATCTTCTCATTCCTTCCTTCTCTGTTCTTTCCTTAGGGAATTGAATTATGTTGAAGTCCCCCTATGACCCAAGGTTCACCCCATAGGTCCTTTATCGCACCCAACTCCTCCCATAACAAATCCATGTTTCTTCACCTGGTGATAATGATTTCTTCACATCAAGACAATTCTATAAATTGGCCTCCACAGAATCAGCAAATGCAAAATCCAGCTCCTGCTCATTCATGGAACCTAAACCTTCTCCTATGTTCTCATTGATTCTTCTCTTTCTCTTTTTCTTTCTCTTCCTTCTACCAATTTCATCTCATGAGACGTTGTCACCCTCAGCATCTGGTGATCAAAAGCCAACACCATTTGGGTTCATCAAGGATCTACAGGGGTCCACTAAAGGAGACAAAGTAAATATGCATGCGGATGACATTGAAGGAATTAAAGCTTTATACAAAGCTTAATGATTTATCAACATGGAACTTCATATTATATAATATAGTATATATGCAGTGTGTACTAGTCCCATGTACAAAATAAGCGCCATGCATAGGGCTCTCTTAGAAATGCTGGTCTTCATGTTGAAGGTCTTATTATAATCCATCGACCAATTTCTGAACTAGCTAGAAAGATGATCCCGAAATAAAATACGCTGTGATTTTTTTTTTTTATATGTTACATTGCATGTGTTGACTATGTGCAGTGATGATGCAATATTAAGAACACATGCAAGGCCAAATACACTAGTCTTTCCATTAAATAAATTATACTCTTTATATACATTGTGATTCTTATTCTTCATAAGCTAAGCAAAACATTAGTTTTTTTTAATTAAAAAAGAAAATAATACAAATATGATTGGATAATAAAAAATTGTGTACAAATCATGAAAATGAAGTCTACATCAACATTAGATATATTTGATTCTAGGCTGCAGTTTTATTAATAATTTTATCCTTCATAATGCATTCTTATCTAAAATTATATATAAATTTGAATTAGTTTTATCGTATTTCACATAGAAATTGAGTTCCTTGTTATGTTGGTGGGGATCGAACTATTATATCAGTTTCCGAAGACGGAAAGGGATAATTCCCTACTTTATTTTATTTTATTTTCTAATAAATGATGAATTTACCTTTAACCCTTTTATGTTTGATATGATCATTTACCAGAATTAACAGGAAAGGGAGAGTTTCACTACATTGTAACAGTATAACCCGCGCGGTGTCATGAAGGACATTTTCTCTGTGTCAGGCGGGTGTATTGGAATTTGGTGGTATCCAGAGAAGGCGTCTAGAAATGACAATATCTCGTTTCCGACTGAGGCATCAACAATCTGGTCTATACGCTACAGGGGGAAGCTATCCTTCGGGAATGCTTCGTTGAGATCCGTGTAGTCTACACATACTCTCCACTTACTGCCCTTCTTTGGAACCACCACCACATTAGCAAGCCATTCGGGGTACTTTATTTCCCTGATGAAACCTACCTTAAGAAGGTTGTCTACTTCTGTCTGAATAATCTGATAACGGTTCGGGTGGAAGCATCTCACTTTCTATCTTACAAGCTTAGCCGCGTGGACGATATTCACTTTATGGGAAGCCAATACCGGGTCGATTCCGACCATATTTGAGTGACTCTAGGCAAACACGTCTAGGTCTTTTAATATACGCCTTGGCCACTACTCCTTTCTTTCTTGGATAGGAGAGTACTAGCATTATGTGAACTATAGCTGTCAGGCTAGTATTTCCATGGGATCCAAAGCCAATGGGTTCCTTTCTTTAGCCTTGATTTGGGCGGCAACATGTGATTACTATGCGGGGGTTTTATCTTTGAGGGGAAGATTTTCAAAATTCACCCCTGCTGCACACATAGACAGTGTCTTTCTTAGTGTATGGTAGGCTTGCTTAAAGGTCGACACGCGAGTTACTCAAATAGCTCGAGAATGGCGGCCAGTTTGATGGTAGAGTGGGGATAGCTTTCATCAGGTGAAATACGATCCGCCCCATTACATAGGTTAGATTTTAAATCTTTGACAATCGAGAACAAAATTTGGTGACTGGTCTGTGTACAAGGGGTGCGACATCCCCCAATGTTACAGTAGTTGCCACCAATTGCAGGCGAGGATTCCTCTGTTGAGTTCAACATTTTGGGGAAACTTCATTTGCACAGAGAATTTGGTTGTTGTAGTGAAATCTACCCTGCCGGGGGTCCACAGTACCTATGTACATCAAAACCATTAATATTGAGCACTAGCGCATCGTAGTGGGCCTGATGTGGATGGCGTTCACCACGGCGTAATCGTGGTACATTGTTGTTAATGGTTTCTTTTGTTGGCGGCTTGGTTGATGTGGTTATAAGACGGACCTTCAGTATATGGTTTAAAGGTGGTCACAGGTTAGAGCTAGACTATTACCTTGGCTGCGATTCTTTCTACATCTTGCCTTTAGTTCTGACCCTTGGTCGATTTCAGAGCACGTAACTCTGAGGTGCCGAACGTCAGCTTTTCCACCGGGAACTTTAGACTTGACACTGTCGATCCTACGTCTCACGGTCTCCTATGAGTGTTCATGCTTTGCCGGGTTTTTCTTTGGGAAGGATTCATTTGGATAGGGGTAGGCCATTTAAACTCTAGCAAGTCTCGAATGATTGACAATAGCCTCTCATAAGAGACTTTCAGGGGAAAGGGGGGGGGGGGGTGAACTATGGGGGTTCTCTCTTCTTTTGTGATTGGTCATGGGATCGCTTTTAGTCTCTGTTCGGACCTTCCATGGATTTGGAGGGCTATTTCCCAAACGGATTATTTCCTTAATGATTGAAATATAATCATAATGATTAAGATTTGCTTTCTAGATATATTGTCCTCCCAGGCGTGTGCTATCAATCAGTGCAATATGGATTCTTCCATCATTCTTTGGTGGGTCCTGGAGATAATGATTCTTTTGGAAGAAAGAGGAATTAGATGGCACAGAGCTTCTCCTAAAGTTTTAGAGGATTGCATCCATTCTATAAGACTCTATTTTCTTGATGGCTTACCCGAACCTCCTCGTGAAGTCATAGATTGATTATTCTTCCTGTTTGAGAATGGTTTGTAAGGAACTGATGTTTCTCTTTTGTCTCACCAAGAGTAGAATCTTGCTGATATGAATGTGACTACGTAGCTTGTAAGTAAATTTATTGAGTAGCGAGCTTATGAAACCAATAGCGATGACCTGGAAAACTTCTTAGGAATACTTTTTGTATAACAATCGATTGTTACTAGCATTCAGAGTCATTGTCTAGTTATAATGGAGCATATGGTCATAGGATCAGTTGAGCCATCGAAGGTGGTGAAAGCTGGAATGGAAAATCCGTGGGTCGGCTGGCCAAATCAAGGATGTGTTCCCTTTTTAAGGGTGGAGAGAGCATGTCATGGTCACTCAATTTAGGGTTCTTGTGATCCATAAAACATTGGCGTTGTACCAAAGGAAGGCTGCATGAGCGACATTGGTGGCAATGTGCCTAGAGTGGCTCTTAGTAGATACCAGGAGCTTAACTTAGGCGAGTCTTGTCTTACGCACTCTTTCTTTGCATGCGAGATTCACCGTATTCTGACGTCGTTGAAAGGTAGATTGAGGCGAAGGCCGCACATGATCCGGTCCTTGCGCTTTCCTGAGCATTTTTTGTTGGCGAGAGATTTAGGGATGGAGAGCTACCTGAGGACAGTTCATCTTCCTCTGGGGTGTCGTTGTCGTCAAGAGGAATGGCCCCTTTCCCTTTATTTAGGGTGATCGGTTGCGCATAGCGGCCGCTCTCCCGTGCATATTTTCAAGGATCACGACTTTTTTCAATCTGGGCCCCTAACTGGTCATTCTCACGTTGTAAGCGCTCGACCTGATACTGTAACTCTTTCATCCGTCTTGCTTGTTCCTCTTGCTTTCTCTCCATGTCCTGAAGCAAATGGAAGAATTCGTGTTCTGGCGATTGGTTCATCAGAATGCTCGTCTTTGCGATTGCCTTGGGTGAATCATACGTAGAATAGAGGATCCACAGAGCTTTGGGTGATAAAGGGCTACTTTACAGCCTTTGAAGCCAAGCTCTTGCAGCCTGTAAACGAGACTTTTTGTTTGATTACCACAAACGGCGCCAATTGTTGTTTCCTTGATCGTCTTACCTCAGAGCTTCTGATGCAATGTGAACTGCGGGAATGTCAAAACCGACTGGAATTGAATTTAGGCCCTTCTCTCTGATGATTAAGTGATAAAACACGGAAGGAAGAAGGGTTCGTACAATTGGGATTTGTCTCACATTATTTGGGAATCCTCTTAGTTTATAGGGTGGTTTTAGGAGAATCCCTCATTTTCTCCGGAAAGAATCTTCCTTTCTTTAGGAATGAAATCTCTTTTTCCTTATCAAAGACTGATTATTAGGGATTAATCTTCCAAGAAGTAAGGGATTTGGAAGCTAGGAAATTCGGGGATAAATACCTTTTGCATATTTCTTGCTTTTATCCATTTGTCCATAGCGAACTTTCCATAAGCGGGAGGATGATCGGTTGGGGACTTGGAACTAGATATGAGTTGCCTTGAGGCTGACCTTTGGGAGAATACTTCGACTTTCACAGATGGGCATTCGGGTTTCCCTTCTAGGTAGTGCCTACCAGTATTGATATGGAAGGTGGGCTTGGGCCTCTTCACATTATGGGCCAAGCGGATCATGGATTGAGCGGGCCGGGCCCTGGGCTCTTCGAGTAATGGGATTAAGACCCATGGTACTCATAGACATAACGATTAGTTTTCATCGGAGAGATCATGGAGATGGGTCTCCATTTGACGGCCGTGGTGGAGTCATAGCTCATGCTTCTCCATCGACACGAAGAAGGTTTCATTACGATGCAGAAGGTTCGCAGTGGGTGTAGTTCGAGGTGCATTTGACTTTGAGATCGTTGCCTGGCATGAAATTGGTCATCTTCTTGGACTAGGTCATAGTGAAGAGAGGGATGCTATCATGTTTGCTAGTATTGCTCGAAGGACTTGTACACAGGGTTTGCATGGAGATGACATTCGAGGAGATTAAGGCTGCAGTACGACGGGAACTAAGAATTGGAGAGTACTCGGAAGGATCAAGGGTTTGCACGGAGATGACATTCGAGGATTAAAGCTCTGTAAAACAGAACTAAGAATGGAAGCTTAGGAACCCCAGTCATTGGGGGGAAATCTACATATCATATATACTTACAGTGCTGACTTATTTTCCTTGTACGATTAAATTGCCATGGTGCCATTTATTTTTAAGCATAAAAGGGTTTTGCGGTGTTAGATTTTATTATTATCACAAATCCTACCTATCGATATATATATATATATATATATATATATATATATATATATATATATATATATATATATATATATATATATATATATATATATAACATATTTTGAGAATGATGCAACGATATTAAGAGTTTTGCTAATTGGAACCAATTTCACCGATTAATTGAGAATTTCATCCATGAAGACTACATACATACATGTGACCAGAATTTTTTTGCAATTGGGGCTTGTTCGGCTTATGTACCATCATTAAGTAATTTTAGTGAAAATCACATCTTCAATATACCATATTGTTGTGTTATATGGATGTATATTTCGAGCTCCATTGAAAATGACATACATTTTTGATACGAATATCCTTCCAGTAATACATCTACATAAACTATCTTCCATGTTACATCATTAATCATACTCCTCTTCCTCTTCGGATGTTACCTATCTCTTCTCAAAACTCACCAAATGATGAACAGACATCACCATCACAGGTTTATATATGTGGGAATCTTCGGGCATGTCACCGAGGACAAAGTAGAGAGCTTGCATCCATAAAGCTCAGCTTGTACCTTGATCGAGCACAGTTTGAGTACTTGATGAGCTATATATATGCTTAATCAACGACTAAACACATTGTTGTATTGAATAATCATAATTAACACCAATGTTTTGTTTTTCTTTAAAATTAAAGGTCCCTCTTCCTTGGGATATTGGAAGAGTGAAGAGAAACGCCCCTTGGTAGAGGGCTCGAAAGGGAGCAACCTAACATTTGGAAATTATTAACTTGGAATGGTCACTATTTGGATATACTTAGAAGAAAACTACTAAGTCTTTGCTCATTAATTTACGAAAATTTTTCTCATAAACCAAATCTTAAGTGACTCAAAATTCTTAATTTGCCTGGAAAATTGTTTAGTCACGTTGAGAAAGTTAAAGAGGTGCGATATATTACTAACAGCACCAGTCAAAAGTCCTCCCACATGTAGGCTCCTAAACATTCTAGAAACTTCCATATACAAGTCAATAGAAGAATAGAAAGTCAAAAACTTTTGGGTCCCATATATTAAAGACTTGATTTCCATAGCAATGAAGTGTTTACACCTTAGTTTCTAGGAATTTACATTAAAGACTTCTGGGAAGAAATTGGAAGTCACTAAAGGGTATAGAGTAAACACAATTCATAAGATTAGAGGGATTGATGGGAACTTAAAGACCGGACCATAGGAAGACTCGAGTCCCACGCTCAGAAACAAGTCCGCCATACCTCTCGTTTAGGCGTGAGTCATCATGCGCTTCATTGCTAGGATATTCGTAAATTGATCCATCTAAGAGTCTTTTATAAATATATAAAAGAAATGGGAACATATAGGGCGGTAGCCCCGAAGAATCCTTCTTCGAGGGCATATTTCTGCGGCACCATCAAGTTTCAAAAGCACTTCGGTGAAGTCCGTGGCGGAGTGATCATGCTTAGCCTGGATGAGTGATCGTATCAAGTCAGGTACCGGATACAATACAATGCAAACTGGTAGTGAACCGGTAAACGGATGATTTGGCTTGAATTAGGGTTAACTCGGTCTTCTTAGAAGAGAAAAAGGTCGATTCTGTACATTCTCAATTCTTTTCTACCCATTACAAAAAAAAATAAAAATAAAAAAAATTCAATTTTTAAGATAAATATGAGATTCCTCTTCAAAAGTACCGAAAATCAACACTTTTTTCATAGTCTTACCAACAACACATTTTCCTAACCCTAGCTGTGTCGTGACTGGTGAGTCAGGCTGTTGTTACCTTGATCGTTGACCTCCGGGATTAGCGGCCTTGTGTAAACTGCGGGGCGATTTGGCAATGGAGGGCCCACCTCCTCTCCGATGATTCAGTCAGCAAAAATACGGAGAGGAGGAAGAAGGAAGTTCACACAGTTCTGATTGCGTACCTCTCATCCTGGAGATCCTCCTGATTTATAAAGAGTGGTTTTGAAAGAATCTCTTATTTTTTAGGAACCATATTTCTCTTTCCTTATCAAAGACTTATTCTTCCTTATCAGGGATTATCCTTTCCTTATCTAGGATTATCTCTCCGAGGAATAAAGATTCGGAAGTTGGAAAATTCGTTGATAATATAGCTTTTACAGATTTTCCGCTTCTAGGTGGTTATTCATAACAAATTTCCCACATGGGATAGGATTTCCTACTGGGGAACTTGAAATCCCAAACAGACCGCCTTAAGCAAGCCTTGGAATAGTTTGACCTTACTTTCCTAGACGGTCTCTTTGGACTCTCTTGTTTGGGGAGTGTTCATCTGGTTTTGGTGAGGCGAGTGGAATTGGGCCATTCCATAACATAGGCCAAACGGGCTCAGGGCCTAGCGGATCTTAAAGATCATGGTACTCACAATCCCCCATTTTTCTCCAGTTGGAGTTTTTGTGCTGTTTCAGTTAAGGGAAAATATTGTTGTTTCAAATGTTGAGAGTTGAAAGGTTTGGGAGGAGAAATGAATTAAGCGCATTAATCACGTTCGAGAGCGATGCTCACATGTGTTTAAGGTGCATGGGAGACTCACGCCTCCTAATATGCATCTTGCGCATCTTGTTCTTACGACCATTTAATGCGCCTGATGATGCCCTACCCCTATAAATAAGGATAGTGGTTTCACGAGTGGTTTCTTTTATGTCTTCTCAAGAGCTTTTTGGTTTCTGCACTTCACCTTCCTCTACGCTTCTACAAATTTCTTTTCAAAGGACCCATTGGAGACTCTTGACGCTTCGACGACTTTTGATTTTCCAATGAGTGTTTGCAACTCAAACCTTTTTTGTGTCGCTGGTTTGGTTGAGTGTCTTTGTTGTTGGAGGTGTTCTAATGGTTTATGTGAAGGTTTTTGGGTTTTTGGTTTACGTTCTTTAGGTTTTGTCCTTGGTGGGTTGTAAAATCTCCAGGGGAGATTTCTTTTTCCTTTTGAGGGTTTTTCTTACTTTATGGACCTTAGGTTGACTCCTTCTTCTTTTTTAATTTTTTAATTTATTTTAAATTTTTTTATTTTCCTGTAGAATGGAAGAGGCCACGAAGAGGTTTTGACCAGTTAGGTTAGGCGTAGGAGGGGTACTCCTCGGGAAACACCTACTGCAAGCAGTCTAGTTTCTGTCATGTTTGCAAATGAAATGAGGTTATACAACCAAATTCCTATTGAAATCATTTTGGAGAAGTCAGATGGTGCAGTGCCGGATTCCATCGATGGTAATCTTTGTCTACTTTACGGGGCGTTTGTTGTTGTTGGGAAGCCGCCTTCAGTTCTATTCTTTGGTGAAAGCGGTTCCTCCGTTTACCAGTCACCCTCCCGCTCCATTCACGCTCCAGAGCGTTTTTAGGATTTTGATGGGTTACAGTGTGCTGAACTCTCTCTACCAGCTGGATATCTCGCTGGTGGAGATATGTTTCATTTACACTTTGAAGCTAGGGATTAGGGGCTGCTTGTCCATGTTGGCTCACGAGTCCCAGGTGCAATTTGTATAGGGCTCCCTTGACTCCCCGAGATGGGGGCGAAAGTCGTCACAGTTAAGGAGCCCGTGGTATGATACCCCCAGCTCTCTAGGGTTTCCTTTTGATCTGAACCAGTCCCTTTTGTTCCTAGTTGTCTTCGTTTCTTTTTTTAATATGTCTCATATTTCCCTAGGTTATGGGTGTATTGACATACCTATTTTCTTGATGATTTGAAGATAGGCACAGGCAAGGCCAGCTGGGTAGAAAAGGCGAGGCTGGATAGCATCTGCCGGTTGCTTGAGATCATAGAGAGGGCACACCATCATGAGCTCCTTCTGTCTATGAAGAATCTATAGGAGTTGGGCGCTAGTCCCTTCCCTTACATAGTGCCTGTTCTTCCTCGTCCTTTGCCCAGCGAGGTCGTCAAGGGCGAGCACTTTGTTCTTATGGACCCTCTGAAATCATTGCCAAGGAAGGTCCTTAGGGGCGGTAGCTCGAAACCCTTTGTCCAGCCATATCCTTGCCTTTAGCGGAGTGCGGACCGAAAACCCGATTCCCCAGGGCGGCCCGAAGAAAAGAAAGAAGGCCAGAGTGAGCGAAGGCTGCTGGTGTGAGATTTGAGGAGTTAGTGGACTGGATGAATTCGGGAGTTAGCGAATCGGTTGAGGAAGAGAAGGTTGAGATGTTTAGCCTTGTTTCTTGCTTTGCTGCGAGGATGCGCAATCTAGAGACTCTCAAGGGAGCGCCGCATGGCTGCAGAAGCACTTTGCGGAAATCGTCAAGCTATTCGGCTAGAATAATGACCATTTGATGAGTGCGTGGGCTACCTAGACCTAGCCTTCGATGCCCAGCTGGCTTTGGAGGATGCGCCCAGGGGGCTTGTAGAGAGGCATGTGCTGCCGGGAGGTGGAATCAATAGGGGATCTCTTGGTGTTGAAGGGCTACGGTGGAGGCTCAGTTGAGTGAGCTCATTTGCTCCGTCGTTCTTGTCTAGGCTAGTAAGTGTCGGCCCTCGTAGGCCAAGGATGCCTAACCAGTTGCTGCTAAGCTCGTATGTTCCCCAGCAAGAGTGGGTCCATCATTTGAGTGGGCTGTCGCTCCTAGCTCGGAAGGGCGCAATCGTGTCGTTAGGCCCCTTGACAAGAGGAGTCTTCGGTTACGCACATGCGCGACCTCTACCCTACTCTCCTTCGGGTGCTGGTGGCTGCTTGTTCTGAGTAGTGTTCTATCTCGTTTCCCGGCTACCTGGATAAGGAGACCTTCTAGCGCATGGCCGAAGACGGGATCCTCATCCGCAATCACAATTTTCACAAGTTGATTGAGGTAGTAAGTTTTGAATTTTTATACCTAATTGTTAATTTTGCGATTTTCTTTTGACATCTCATCTTTTCAAAGCTATGACTGCTATTCATAACATGGCTCGCTAGCATAGGGAATTCCAATCCTAGATCGACGATGCTGAGAAGCTACAGCTCTATGCTCAATCGACCGTCTCTAAGCACTAGGCTTTGGATGCTTCCTTGGCTAAGGCGAAGTCTAGGTCGAAGCACTGGGAGCTAGAGGCTAAGGGAGAAGATTGGACGGATGGAGAAGGAAAGAGATGAGAGGCAAGGAGGCCAAAGGTGGCTCGGCAGCGAAGAAGCTGGTACAGCGCGAGGCGATGCGGGGTAGGGCGGGGATGGCACGCTGGGGTTTAAGACCACTGGCGGCTGCGGAGGAAGGCGAGGTGCAAGGCCCGGGAGGCTAGGGCCACCCGCTAGAGGTTGAGCAGGACACATCTCTCTGCTGGGAGGCTCGGGCGACTAAAGATGAGGTGTCCTCCCTCCATTCTCAAGTGGGCAAGGACAAAGAGGCTATGGAGAAGAGTACTAGAAGGCTCTGGAGGTGATCTTTGTCTATGGGTACGAGTGTTATGTATTCAAACACAATATCTGTTGAGACTATCTAGAAGTCCTAGATGAATAACTCATTTCAGATTGACCGCGCCTCCTGAGTTCTTTACGAACCTAGAGTGCTTTCCTGTCCAAGCGGTTCCCAAGGCTACAACTACTGAAGTACCTCTGAGCGAAACAACCAGAACCGTAGACTCGCTGCTGGGACAGCGCGTATACAATCCTCTTTTCATTCTTATTTTGTAATTTTTCTTTTTGAAAAGGGCATTGTTCGGCCGCCTTCACTTGTGTACTCTCTAGACGCCATTGGCACTTTAATAGAAATACCTCTTTTATTGTGCTTCTACCATTGCTTATTTTATTTCTTCCTTTTTCATTGTTCAATCCCTTTCCTCAATTTGGTTAGGGTGGTCACTTTAGGGCGTTAACGTTAAATTAGGGGCTGGAAGGGGGTTCGCCTTTATTGCCAGTAGACAAGAGCCTTATCTTTAGACTCGGTTGTAGCTAATAGGTCAAAGACCACCATAGGGCTTGGTCACGTACCAGTAGGCTGGAGGCCTTGTTAGGTTCTCTTTTAGAATTGCCAATAGGTTAAGAGCCTTGTCTAGTCTTTTGAAAGTGCTAACAGGTTAAGAGCCACATCTAGCCTTTTGATAGTGCCAGCAGGGTAAGAACACATCCAGTCTTTTGTAAGTGCCAACAGGCTAAGTGCCACATCCCGGTATTTTCGTAATAGATACGTGCATGCTTGACTCAGGTTTCTTATAGGTGCTACTTGTGATCGGGGAGTTCTTTGGATTTGACAAGCATATCGTTGATGTAGACTTCCATGGTCTTGCCCATTAGTGGTCGGAATATCTTGGTCACTAGCCTCTAATAGGTAGCTCTATCATTCTTCAAGACAAAAAGGCATTACATTATAGCAATATAGTCCGTGCGGTGTAATGAAAGTGGTTTTCTCTGCATAAGACGGGTGCATGAGAATCTGGTGGTATCCAGAGAAAGTGTCTAGAGATGACAACATCCCATGCTCGGCTGAGGCATTGACGATATGATCTATACCTGACGGGAAGCTATCTCCCGACATGCTTACCGTTGAAATTCGGGTGTAGTGTACACATACTCTCCACTTACCACCCTTCTTTGGAACTACTACCATTGGCAAGCCATTCGGTACTTTACCCTGCTTAGATGAAACACGCTCAGATTATCCACATAATACGAATAATCGGTGGTGATCCGGGTAGAAGCAGCCTCTTGTCCAGTCTTCTTGGTTTGGCGGTAGGGATAATGTCCGGTTGTAAAGGCCATCATTGGTCGGTCTGATCATATCACGAGTGATTCGGCGAACACGTCTATGTTTCTTAGCGATACCGCGTTAGTCGCTCTTTTTATTCATTTGAATGTAAAGAATGGAGTATGTGATCTTCTCAAGAAGCCGCTGCTTTAGTGTCTCCGGGGATCCGCGGCCCGATGGGTCATATCTTAGCCCTAACTTTGGGTGGTGAACTATGGTTGTTACGTGGAGGTATGATCTTCGAGGAGAGGACTTCCTGAGCTCTTCTCTCTTTTCTGTTCCTGTATGGATAGTTGATAGCACTACCATGTGGTCAGCTAACTGCTTAGAAGGTCGAACTGCCCCATGTTGGTCAAATAACTAAACATTAGGTGTTATGTTGAAGGGCGACCGTTGAGTGCGACCAGTCGGGAGCTACTATGGCATTGTAAAGGCCCTGAGTCTTCGATGGCCAGGAAACGACACTTGTTGGGTGGTAGTCCTGCTTGTACAGGGAGCATGAAGTCTCTTAGTGTTGTGGTTGTTACGCCGTTGAAACTAGAGAGGATTTTCCCGGCTGAGTTCATCACTCCTATGGAAAGCTTCATTTGATTGAAGGCCCAGTACTGCCAGTGGCAGTGTTTGCCCGGGGATCTGGCACCTGTGCACATTAAAACCGCTAATACATAAGGTGAGTACTAGTGCATCATAATGGGGCACAATGACCCTGTTCGGGTTTACCGGAGGAAAGGATATGGGGCCATCTATCGGCTTGGTTTCTTCATAGGCGCCCGTAATGGATACTTGTTGCAGGGCCTTGATTGGTAGCGCTCTCAAGAGCTTCTTCTGTTGGTTCTTTGATTGATATTGGTCATTAGATGGGCCTCCTAGTATATAGTTTATGGTTGGTTTGGATTCTGATGGGACGGTCGCACCGACTGTAATTCCATCTGTTAGTGGCCCAGATTCTGTCCTGCAGTCAACTTCCCTAACATACCTTATGTGCCCTTCTTTGATAAGCCCTTCCACCAGGAACTTTAAGCTTCGACACTTGTTGGTCTCATGCCCATGATCTCTATGATAATCGCACTGCACGGATAGGTTTATCTGAGAGGGTTCGTTTGGATCGGTGCAGGCCACTTGAAATCTAGGATGTCGAGAATGAGGCGAGCGACCTCGTATGAGATGTTGAGTGGCTAACGGGGGCTCCTTCTTCACACATGGCCCGATCACGGGATCGCTTTCGGTTTCTGCTCTGACCTTCCTTGAACTTAGACGGCTTCTTCCCTGCTGGCTTGTTGCTCTCAGTTGGTTGGCTTGTAATCATGACAATTTGTGTTGCTGCGTGGATATTGCCTTCCAACGTTTAAGGTACTGTCTGCCCTTTGTATAAATCTTACATGGTCATCGGCGAAGTCAAAGGCAGTGGAGTGGAAGAAAGAGTCGCAAATTACGAAGCTTCTCTTGAAGTTACGAAGATTGCATTCATCTTTATAAGCTTCTACTGGTGGACTGACTTGAGCCTCCTTGTGAAGTCTCGTATGGATTCCTCTTAGGTGCTTTGAAGTGATGCAAGGCTAATGTTAACTTCTATCGTATTGAACAAAGATAATAGTAGATGAATGCAGCCCAAAGCTCATTGAACGAGTTTATTGAATTACACGGGAGCTTATGAACTAAATTTATAGGCCTCTTAAGATTTGTTAGAATACTACGCCGCGATAGACGGTCGTTGCACGGTGTTTGGTGTCATTGCGGGTGCCAGTGGAGCATGTGATCATAGAAATTCGAGTTGGAGCCATTGAACGTGTTGAAAGTTGGAATGGAAAACCCGTGGGGTGGCTCATAATCAGGGATGTGTATCCCTAGGGGTGAAGAGAGCATGTCATCGAGTCTCTGAATGAGGGCCGGCAGCAGTACGTTGAAGGTTGGTGCTGTACCAAAGGCAGGATGCACGGGCGACACTGGTGGCATTATGCTTGAGGGTAGCACCAATGGGTTCTCTAGGAAATTTGGACACAGTCGGTCTTGTCTTACTTTGCTTCTCTCCTTGCCTTGCGAGATGCGCCACTAATAAGCGTCATTGAAGGCGGGGTGAGGTGAAAGGAGCCCCTTTCCAAAATGATCACTGGTCCTTGTGCTCTCCCCCAGTATTCTTTCACGAACAAGAGATTCAAGGATGGGGAGTTGCAGGAGCGGCTGGCCGTCCGCTGGGGGTATCGACGTCTTTAGAACGGCGGGTCGCCCCACTTTATTACGGGCGATACATTGCGTATCGCGGCCATTATCTTGTGCATTTGACTTTTTTCGATGATATGGGCTCGCGGTGATTCGTTTCTTGCACGTGGCAGCAGGCGGGACCTTGACTCTTTCATGTCTTACTTGTTCTTCTTGCGGCTCCATTGTCTAGCTTGTGCCATTGGCGATATACGTACACCATCAGAGACTGCACATGCTGGCTGGATTTGGAATCTAAACTTTCGGTGACCTTGAGATGGTAGTGTGGTTTAGTAAGTTGATGGCGAACTCTACGAGGATCATCAAAATCATCATCGTGGTTTGTGTCCAGGCGATGGGCTTCCTAACTTTCCTTTATGTGAAAAGGCTGGATGCTTTGGCGGTGGCTACACTTGCTGTCCTGTACAAAGTCGAGATCAAGTCTTTTCTCTACTTAAGCCCGTACACGATCGTTTTCATTTGGTGCTCATCGAGGAGTTCCATAGAATTCCTTCATCTGTCTCCTTGCTCCTCCTAAAGCGCTTCTCTATATCTTGGCTGTTGATAAGAAATTGATCTTCGAGGGCGGATTTGGATCCCATTTGGGTTGCCTAGTCAATTACCCAGGGATTGACGAAGGTGTAGGAATGGGAATCGTCGGAGCTACTGGTGGAGAAAGGGTTATTAGAAAGCCGTTGGAGCCAAGCTCTTGCACGTCATCGATGGGAGCTTTTATTGGGTTCCGGATGCCGGGTTGTTTAGTGCCTGGTTCGTCGATCTTCGGGGCATCAATAGAGCGACGTGAACCTGCAAAAAAAAAAAAAAAAAAAGAAAGAAAAGGGTCTAGTGGTAGTGTGCCGCCTGCCTCTTCGATGCTTAAGTTAGCAAAAGGATGGAGGAGATGAAGAAGAAAGTGCTAGGTGGTGCTACCTTTCCCTTATGGGGAGTTTTGTTTTTATTCTTGAATTCTCCTTGATTCTTGGAAGAATAAATCTTTGTGATTTTGGTGATGGAATCTCTCCTTCCTGTAGGAGACCAATTTCTCGATTTTGGAGATAAATATCCACCAGAAACTTAGTGATAAAATTTGTCTTTATTTATCAAAGACCAATTCTCCCTTATTTAGGATTATTGTTTTGAGATGTACTGAATTAAGAGATCCGTAGATAAATATGTTGTAAGGGGTAGGACGGTCGACTAGGGGACTCAGGACTTCAGACGGGATGTAGGTCTTTCCGTTTGAATAGTTCTCACAAATATGGTTTTGAGATAATGCGAGGCTATTTTGGGGCCATATTGGGAACTGAATTAGGCAATGGGCGTAAAGATACTAGGCGCTATTAGTGAGTGGGTTTTGGGCCCAAGCGAGTGGTACTCCACCAGTAAAAATTAGATTACTTCACTTTGACTTCAATTCATTTTCATAACCAAAGAGAATTGTTTTTCTTGATATGTCATTTCATAATGTTTTCTTGTTACTTAACAATTTTTGTTTCATCATTGTCTTTTCAATTTAGGTTTTTTCGAAGAGCGAAGAGTCTTCTTGAAAGTGTGCGAATAACATTTAATACCTGAAAAGAAGCGATAATTATATCGAAATTTAACACCTTAGGTCTGCTGCTCATTTGCATGAGAATATGTACTTTTAATTGTTTTGTATTTTTGGACTTGTACGGGTTTTTCGGGTTTCATATGTTATTCTGAGGGTTCGTGTCTCGGGAAGCGAATATGGATCATTGAGGATGATGTGGCAAGCAGGTGAGTTTCGGAAGTCTGAAGCAATCTTTGGGGAAATAAGTCTGCGAGGAGCAGGTGTCTGGGAGTACACCCTAACTATCACTTGGGTACACCCATACGAGAGAAAAGCACCGTTAGCCAGCTTTGTCTGGGAGTACACCCTCGGCTTTTGTGCCGTGCGCCCCATGCGAGAAAAGCACGATAGCCTGACACATGCAGGGTACATCGCTAACTTTGTCTTTGAGTATCGACATGTAAGATTTAGGGAATTGAAGCGGGAATAGTTCTAATCTGAGAGATGCGATGGATCCGCCCGGCCACCAGCTCGAGGGATCACAATGGAAAGGGTATAAAAGCCTTGAAAGGTGCGAGCGGCTTTGGATTCCAGGGGTTTGGTTTTCATAAAAAAAGTGTGTTCTTTTCTCATGTTTACAGGCTAGGGTTTATAGAGTAGGGTTGAAGACTTCCTTTTGCGATTTTGGATTTCAAGTTCATGTAACCTTTTAGGTTAGATCACACGCTAAGTTGTCTCCTTCAATATTTCATGTTTTGAATAGTTGGTTTCTTGATTAGAAGTTTGAATTTCTCAAAGTTCCTTTCATGAATAATTTCTCATCGATTATGATTTGCTTATTAATTTCCATGAAGTTCTAAACTTTTATCTTTGGGTTCTACGATTGGAAACTCACCTGATCAGGTAATAACCCTGATTCCTGCTTTTATACTTCAATGGGATTGTGCTTGATGTTCTAGCACTTTGTAAAAAACTTTATAAAGCCTTAGTTAGGCATCACTCTTGACAAAGTGTGAGCTAAGAGAGATCCTGGTACACGTTGATCACAAATGCAAGCTAGCGTCTGAACTCATTATTGAACAAGTGTTTTTAAAATCCTCGTCGTTTTCATTCAAGAGCGTTTAAAGAAAATCTTAAAATTCGAGAGGCCATTCATCAATGGCTCCTAGATGAGGTCGTAAACTAGGAGGTGGGAATTACGTGATCGATAATTGAGTGAGAGCCTAAGAATCTTACTTGTCATCTTTATATTTTAACTTCAGTCATTTAATCAATCCACTCCCGTCAACCTACAATCCATAATTTACTTTTGAATATACAACTTTTGGAGAGCCAATACCAGGATCAACTTCAAAGACCACTCCTGTGGAGATGACTGTGGACTCTGCGCGGTATTACAATGCTAAGAGCTGACCTTAATTCCCTACGCTTGGGAAAAAGTAAATTCAGCATACGAATAAGAGCGAAGCATTTTTGGCGATTCTTCAGTGGATGTGAGCAATCTAGTTGATACGAAAGCTACGAATGATTTGCAATTGCATTGCAAATTCGGTATGTTCTCTACTTTTCATTTTAATTTGTTTTTGTAGAATCTCGGTGGGTGTCTACTTGGAGGAGTGGATTAATTTGTATCGGTTTAGGCTGTAGCGAGCAACGCAGACTTGTAAGAATCGTACCTCCAAGAAATTCTGAAGAGTCCATAGTAAGTCAAGTGTTTCAAGATAACCTTACAACTCAAATGGACCATCCCGGGAGTCAACAACCCCTTTTTAACCAAAACGCTCAAGGGATGCGTAGCCGTGAGTTTCCATGAACCTCCACACAACGAGGAGATGGTGTTGCACTCCCGATAGCACCGTGATAGAAATGTGGTACCAGCGAAGTCAATAAGAGTTACACACTTTGCTTTACCTAATGTGGAAAGAACTCAGAGATCTTGCGACCTCGAAGAACTAGGCTTGACTCATGTATTACAGCTGCTGAAGAGGCTAATCAATTCCTCATGAAGTCGGAGATGATTCGTCTTCTACCTGTGTATCAAGGGGTTGATTCTAAGAACCCCTACTCATTCATGAGAGACTTTGAGGATTATGCATGGTGCATTCTTTCATGGATCTTTCTCACATAATTACTAGTTCTATTTCCTTTTGCTTTCTGAGGAAAAGAACAAAGTGAGTTTCATTAACTTGCACTAATTGATCTTTACTTGGGAGGGACATCGAGTGAATTCCTTAACAGTTCCAACTTCCCTCCATACGTACTAATTCTCTCATGCGAGCAATTCAGAATTTTTCTGAAAAGCCAGGTGAACCTTTTGTTGTAGTATGGGAAAGATATAAGGACCTCCTCCATGCTATCCCTCATCATGGTTTGGATGTGGGACAAATCTGTGCGTATTTTCATCAGGGGATATCCTTGAATAATAAACAATACATCCAAATGATGTGTGCGAGAGAGTTTTACGAGAAGAGTGCTGGGAGCAATTGACTCTTTGACACCATAGCGAAAATGCTCGAACATGGGGCCCCAGCCACCTCGTGAACCTTCTTGCAGTGCATATGGTACACCACTGGGGGAGGAATCAAATCTTAGAGAGAATGATGATTTGCAGTAAATCGCCAATTTAACAAGGAAGTTGGAGGCTATAGAGTTGAAAAAGGTGAGCAGAGGTAACTGAGTGTATGCCTCAAGTACCCTCGGTACCTATTGGACGAGTGAGCCGCGCTCATCATATGCGATGACCTACGCACTTTCATTGTGCTTGCCGAACCTTCCTCAAGTTAAGGGAGCAATTCAAATAGAGCAAGCTAATGCCCTTAACTACCAAAGGAAACCTTTCAATTCTCCATATTCTGAAACATATAATCCAGGGTGGGGTAAGCACCCTAATTTTAGTTGGAGAAATGAAGGAGGCCAGCATAACTTACCCAAGCAATCAAGGTCCCTTTGAAACCAAAGGTTTTTGAATCTAGTTACTCCATTTTGAGAATCAAAAGTCCCCGAGTTTCATGTGAACCCTAATCAAGGTTTCCATCCATCGAATCAAGGGAATCCAAACCCACAGCCTTATCAACCTCCACATAAGAGAAGTTTGGAGGATAGAGTGACACAGTTCGTATAGACCCAACAATCTACAAACACTGAATTTCGAACTGCCTTGAATGATGTGAGATCCCCGAATCCAACTAAAGCTAACCTCTTATATGGGCAATTTTTCAACGAGAAGAAACTCCCATCTCAAACCATCCAAAACCCCTAAAAGTTAGGAAGCAGTGTTGGGTTTAGGTCCAGTGAGGTGCTATTTGAACATTGCGAGGCTGTCTCTCACTCTTGAGAGTGGTAAGGTGAATTGACAAAACTATTCAAACCAAGGAACGATACAAAAAGTCTCAAAGTGAACTGGTCCAGCGCGAGAGATGATGAGGTGTCGGACAAGCCTCTCATGTTCCTAGGATAGATATTATTGATGGTGAGCCAGAACAGAGACAAGTTTGCCTTATCCCTCGACTCCATACCCTCATGGGTTGGGGCCCAAAGAGAGTGAACAATCATTCTGAGATACGCCAAGGTTGTTGAGCAAGTGAAATTGAACATTCCTTTACTAGATGCCATTAAGAAAATTCCGTCATATGCCAAGTTTCTAAAGGATTTGTGCATGGTAAAAAGGAAACTAGGTGTCAACAAGGAGACCTTCATGGTAGCGATCTACACCAGCTAATTGAAACAATTTGCCCCGAGATACAAGAGACCCGAGGAAGCCACACTATTTCCATAGTAGTAGGAAGGATTAGGACATGCTTTAGTGGATTTAGGGGCAAGTGTTAATTTGTTGCCTTACTCAGTATATGTCGATCTAGGGCTAGGAGAATTAGAGCCAACTAATATCACCCTCCAATTAGCTGATCATAGTGTGAAGATTCCTAGAGGGATAGTGAAGGATGTATTGGTACAAGTGGATAAGTTTTATTTTTCGGTAGATTTTATAGGTGCTTGACAAGAAACTCCACAGAAAAACTTTGTGGTGAACCAAGGAACTCAATTTCCAGTGATTCTTGGTAGACCATTCTTAGCAACTGCTAATGCCATCATACACTGTAGGGAGGCTAATGACACTATCATTTGGTAACATGACTGTTAATTTGAATATCTTTAATGTTATCAAGGGAATGGGAGATGAGGAAGATGTTTGTGAGGTCAACATGGTTGACTCTGTGGTGTAGAAATATTTAGATAATGTCTCATATGATGACCCTCTCATGTAGATTGCTAGTAAGCCCAGGGTTGGGATGAGGAAGTGACCACATTAGAGATGAGGGTTCTCCACTCCATAATTGAACACAATGAGGTATTGGAAGTTAATGGATGGGCACCTAAATTTGAACCATTGCCACGATTGAGGAATGAGGGGCATTACCTTCGGAAGAGAGACCTAAGCTTGAGTTTGAAACCTTTACCGCCACTTTTTAAATAGCCATTCTTAGGGGAAGAAGAAACGTTTCCAATAATCATATCTTCGTCCTTAGAGTTAAACCAAGAACATAAAATTTTGGAGATATTGAGAACCCACATAACTGCTCTAGGATGGACAATTGCAGATATTAAGGGAATTAGTCCCTTAATCTGCACACATAGGATTCACTTGGAAGAGGATGTTAAACCCTCTAGACAACCACAAAGACGACTGAATCCAATAATGAAAGAAGTGGTCAAGAAAGAAGTTCTAAAACTCTTGGATGTAGGAGTTATTTACCACAATGCCGGATAGCAAATTAGATTCGATGACCTAAGATTTTAAAATGCAGATAGCGTGGTCGCGAATGAAATAATGAGCTAATTCCCTTTCGTGTCACTCCCGGTTGGAGATATTGCATAGATTATAGGAGCTTAATACGGGTACTAGGAAAGATCACTCCTCTACCGTTTGTTGATCAAATGTTAGAAAGAGAGAGTTTGCGGGCGTGAATTTTATTGTTTTCTCGATGGGTACTCGAGTGCAATCAAATTGAGATAGCTTTAGAAGATCGAAAACTACTTTCACACATCCTTTTAGTACTTTTGCCTTTAGAAAAATGCCATTTTAGTTATGTAATGCAGCTAGCAGTGCATGATGAGTTACAGCGATAGATTTGAAATCATTTTTGGAAATTTCATGGGTGATTTCTCGGTTTTTGGTGACTCATACGAGGGTGTTTGGAGGAATTTCACGTAGGTGCTAGAGAGATATGTCGAGAAGAACCTTGTGTTAAATTGGGAAAAGTGTCATTTCATGGTGACCTGAGGATTGTCTTAGGCCACATAGTATCGAAAAATGGAATTGAGGTGGATAAGGCCAAAGTCGAGTTGATTTCTAACCTACCTACTCCTAAGTGTGTTAGAGAAATAAGGTCATTCTTAGGACATGCTGGATTCTATAGGAGATTCATATAAGATTTTAGTGCTATAACAAGTCACCTTGTACTTTGCTTGCCCAAGGATGTCCGCACCGCATGGGTCACGGGCTTGTGAGGCCGCCTTTGCTAAACTCAAAACTATGTTAGTGTCGCCTCCTATCATGCGATCTCCTAATCGGAACCTTCCATTTGAGATCATGTGTGACGCCAGTGATTATGCTATAGGGGCTGTTTTAGACAAAGGGAAGACAAAAAGGCTTTTGTGATCTACTATGCGACAAGACTCCTGGGTCAGCTCAAGCGAACTCTGCGACCACGAAAAGAGTTTTTAGCCGTCGTCTTTGCCTTAGAAAAGTTCAGGTCATACATTGTAGGGTCTCCTGTAACCATTTTCACAGATCCGTAAGCTGAAGTTACCTGCTCTCTAAATTTGGATACCAGAAGCCTGGGTTGACTAGGTGGATCTCTTGTGCGAGAATTTAATCGGTATTAAAGATAAAAAGGGAGTCGAGAATGTGGTAGCTGACCATTTATCTCGGTTAGTTCAGAATCCGAGTTCTCATGGCGGTACCCACAGCGGCAGGTTTTCTGATGGCTGACTTTGCTCTTGTTCATTGCCATGGTGCTGTTGACATAGTAAACTACCTAGTATTTGGTCGAGTGCCGATGGAATTCTCAACAAAGGAAATTTTGGTGGACATTAAGAAATATTATTTGATGATCCATATCTGTTTTAAATATTGTCCGGACAATTGATGAAGGTGTGTACCAATGATAAATCAAGTGGGATACTTTCACCTTTGCCATTCAGAAGCTTGTGGAGGGCATTTCTCTGCAAGGAAAACAACAGATAAAATTTTGCAAGCTGGTTTTTACTGGCCTACACTGTTTAAAGATTGTTTTGAATTTTGCAAAACTTGTGCTCGGTGCCAACAATTAGGAGGGGTCACAAAACGGAACATGATGCCTCTTACCCCGATTTTAATCATTGAGATCTTCGACTGTTGGGGTATAGATGTAACACCGAATCAGGAATTAATACGGTATGATACTTTGTAGGGGTGTATAAGAGTACAAGTGTCACATTGTAGTATTTTGGAGACTAAAGTAGGAAATGAAGGGGTTATGGAACCCGGGTTTGTGTACATGAGAACAAGGAGTACAATTGTCATTTAACCAAATAGGACATGAATATGAAAATCATTAAGTGTAGAGATGGGCCACCCAATCTGAGCGAAAGGCATGGGAAGTTGGAGTGATGCCAAGAAGGAAAATTAAAGAGATGAGGGTCAAATTTCAATTAATGAAAAGTTGATATTATAATAATGGGAAAAACAAAAGCCAAAATCATATTTTGGTCTCCCAAAAGCTAGGGTTCACGTAGGAGGAGAAGGAGAGAGACAAGAGAAGGAAGAGGAAGAGAAGGAAGAAGAAGGAGGAGGAGGAGAAAGAGATCCAAAGGTATGTATGTCTTGAAATTAAGTGTATTTTGATGTCTAGGACTTTTAGTATGAATTCCCATGGAGAATTGATGCTCCTTTAGTCTAGGGTTTGGTGGAAAGATCACACAAACCTTTGAATTTTTGGGGTTATGAGAGTAAAACCCCAATTGGTGTAAGCAGCATGGAATCATCAAAAATATGTGGTTTTAAAAAGAATTGGTGGACTTTAGGGTTGAGTTCTTGGATTTTCACCTAGGGTTTTGCGGTTTGAGGTTCGATACTTTCAAATTCAAGTGTTGTGAAGTTGTTTTTGGATGAATTCCATGTTGGTTTTGAGGAGTGTTGTAAAAGGAGAATGTTGGGTTTTAAAAGGGAAGTGTCAAAATTTGGTAAAACACCTGTTTTTGTTTTGGTTATAGATTAAGTTATAATCGGCTCAAATGAATTGATTCCAATTGGTAAGACCATAAGAGATAGGGATACAAATGTATGGAAGGAACCAGGAAACAGATTGTATATAAGGCTCCCAAATACTGTGAATTTGAAAGAGTCTGAGCTCGTGTAGCTCAGCGATTATCTGCCTCTGTTTTGGGTATGATTGTAGTGTTTTGGCCATAAGTGGAGTTTCACTCATCCAAATTGAGTGATTAAAAATTCTGGGTAAAATAGACTTCTAGAGGAATAAGTTATCTGAAGGAAGTGTATGCAAATTGTGAACCCAAAGTGCCCATAAAATTTTCTAAGTGGAGCTATGTGCAGATTATGTTCTGCCAATTTGAGTAATCTAGATATAAAATACAATAACTTGAGTTTTGGTGATCCAAATTGGGTGATTCCAATCGGAGAAGAAACCTTAGAACCATATATTTAAATGAGTGAAGAAACCATTTCCAATTTATGGAGTTAAGATCCCAGAAATCAAGGATAACAGTAGGTGATTCAGTGAGTTTGGAATAAAAAACATGCTGCAGCTTGTGTTATGGTTGAGGGGCACTTAGAAGGAATTTTATATTAAAATTTTAAAGAGATGTCATTGGATATATAAAGGACTGATATGGAGAGTTTCATAATTTTTGAAGACCTTTTGAATAATTTTTGGGTAATAAAGTCCATAAAGTGTTGTTGGAAAAAGGTTTGCCAAAATAAGTGGTTTTTTTTTATGGGCTTTTTAGTGCTCAAGGGTAAATTGTTAATTTGACTTTATATGAATGTTGTGTGACCTTAAAGTGACTTGCGTGTGATGTACGTTAAGTTTATACGTTATACGTAGGTGATTAATACGTTGCCGTATTCGTTTGAGTATGTAGGCTAAGCGGGAAGTAGTAGTGGATTTGTGCTGGGATTTAGGAAACAAAGAGGTGAGTGTTCTAAACCCTATTTTCCAAATACTAGTGTATTATTATGAAGCTATTTTAGTAATTTAAAATGGTTTTGATTGTAAACCATGTTTGAAAGGCAAGCAGCTAAGGTTTAACAAGCAAGCAAAGCGGTTTTTTGATTTTAAACCATATATGAAAAGAAAACGTAATGGTTTTGATTCAGTTTCAACCATACTTTTAAGCGTAAACAATGAGTTTAGCAAGCAATGGTTTTTAACTATAAAACCATATTTCAAAAGAGCAAACAGCAAACAAGAAGTCTATTTTTGTGAAATAGAGGCCTAACCAAAAATCCCTGATGCTTGTGGCTTGTCGGTCGGAGGTATTCGTCGTCTTGCGGTGGTGTTAGGATTTCATACATGCATTTTAGATTACTGGTCGGAAAACTTGAACATGCATCATACATTTAAAAGGAGATCATGGCACGTCTTTGGAACTATAAGGTTAAGAGCTTTCTAACTAAATTATGAGTGATGGGGGCTCCCAGGTCAATTCCACCATATTTACCGGAAAAGGTTACGTGGGCCAAGGCCCTTGCACCTAGGTGATGTGGACCCAGGTCCTTCCACCGGCACGGTCGATGCCCAGGCTCCCGTGTTCACTAGGGTACAACTATTAGGAAAGGCCTCCAGTGGTTGATGATTTATAAGCATGTTTATACAGTTTTAAAAATCAACCATTGGCGCACGGTTGAGCCCAGGCTCCCGTGTTTGAGCAAACGGTCGAGCCCAGGCTCCCGCTTTTATTTTAAAACAAACGGTTAAGCCAAAGTTCTGCTTTATTTCAAAGACATGTAGCTGAGCCCGTGTTTATGAAGTTTTGAGAAACTTTTGAAGCAAAGGTTTATGAAAAGTTGAGCAACTTTTAAAGCAAGAGACGGAGAAAGTTTTAGAAACTTTTAAAGTAAGATAAAGCAAGCAAGAGATTTTTGAAAGGTTTTATAACCATAGTGAAACAAATAAAAGTTTCGTAAACTTAACAATGTAAAGCAAAGCAAAGAAATAAATATTTCTAGAAAATAATATCATGTAAATGAATATAGCTGATGTTTTCCGAAAAAACAAAACATTTAAAAGATATACTCACTGAGTCTAGGGCTCATTATTACAAAACTATTTTCTAGGTATAGTACGCTGTAGCTGGAGCACAATAGAGTCCTTGACACCAAAGATAAGTGCTTCGTATAAATGTAATTTTGTATGGAAATACTGAATTTGGTGGTAAAGGAATATATGTATGTACATAATGTATGTTTATGAAAATGTGTGGAGGCTGCTGGTTGCCATGTTTGATATAGTGTAAATTGTGTATGTGTTTGGGAGCTGGTCTCATACAATCACATGAGGCGAAATTTATAAATCAAGCAATTTTAGAAAAGAAAAGTATGCCCAGATCAAAGTTGGGTTAGACGCTTTCGCTTCATGTACCTTTCTAGTCGTTAGAGTAACGGCCGGGATTGGGTGGAGGACCACCGCACACACCGCCGAGCAGGGGTGGGGTGACAAGGCAGACGAGCATAAGTTGTTATTACATCAGAGCTGTGATGATACACTATTTACACTATCGCAACTATGAATTTTCCACCAAAGTACATACTATTATGATTCCCAAGTATTAAATAGTTGATTTTTTTTTGCAACACAGATACGCGAGGACGCCGAGGTCGCCCTAGGAGAGAGTCATTCCGTGAGGTTTCGAGCGCCCGAAGATCGGCACAGGATAAGTACATATCGTTCCATCGCTTATGAATCGCCTCCAAGAAGAAATGTCGGGACTAGGCCCACATAATGAGGGAGCTCATGCCAGATTGTTGACGAAGAAAGGTGTGGCACAGACAGTAATAAGATAGGTAGCCATAACGATTTCGCCATACGCAACCTCCACCACCACCTGCAGGAGGCTATTGAAGAACCCTGGCCGATAGGAGAGGTACAAAGTCGGGCGCCGTTTCATATGACGGCAATGGTGATCCGTATGCACCGGGTTATGGCTGTAATCGAAAATAAGGTTTATGGAGTTACGCTGCACCATGAGCAAAGGTCTTGTTTTCCGCTTCACGCAAGACAGTATAAGGATTGGCAGTGGGACGCCGTGGAGAGGAGGTATCCTAATGGCATATCATGGGACCACTTCACCAAGAGTTCACTGATAGGTTCTTCCTCAAAGTCAGATCTGAATCGAGAGTTCTTCAAAGTTAGAACGTAAGAATGTCGGTCAGATTATGAGAAGAGCTAACTAGTTGATTGGTTCCACATACAAGCCGATGAAGCCATGAAGTGCAAAAGGTTTTTGGCCGGATTGCAGCACCGGATCAGAGTGCATTTGTTTCATGTTCCCATTGTAGATTCGGGATTTAATGAGGCGCCCGAGAGTCAGCAAAGCACTACAACCATGCATCAGAGAGATGGTGAGCAAGAGTAAGAGGAGGCACCAGGCACACGTCCCAAACAGCTTAGGACAAGACAAATGTAAAAGAAAAGCAAGAGCAGTTGGTAGAGGCCGAAAGTGTCGAGGAGCTATCTCTAAATGGGATCGCGAGGCCCCCGTCAAGCAGCGCTGGCACCCAGCATTCCTCCTGTATGTCACATGTGTTAGAGGCGACATCATGGGGAGTGTAAGAAATTTAGTACAGGGTACCCACTGTGGGCCAGGTTTCATTGGTGGAGTGTCCTCACTGACAAAGTGTAAACACGTAGAGCTACCACAGTACCCCGCACTTAAATTACACACAGGTCGTCTGGGAGAGGTTTCCCCAAGCAGAGACAAGGTGTACCGCAGTAGAGGGCGTGCTATGAAGAAGGTGAGGTAGTGGCCCGTGGAGGACATGAGACCCGCACTCTCAAAGCCGTGGTTTATGATGTGATCGCATGCAGCCCAAATGTGGTTACTGTATTATTTCTATCCATCATGATGCATACATTAGCACCCAGAGCTACGCATTCATTTGCATCCAAGCCATTCTAGATCGCAGTTTTCTGGTAGAGACCCAGCCATTAGAGGTTGTATGCCTTCCAAATCGAGATCTGCTTATGACATTTCCAATATGACAGAGAATGTAGATAGTAGAGTTCTAATCGAGGACAGGAGGTTCCTACAAATGGATCTCAGGGCCTTAGGTACGAGGGATTTCGATGTGGTTCTCGGCATGATTGGGCTATCTCGGCCAGAGCTGGCCATTAGATTGTTATAAAAATGAAGCAAACTTTACAGGCAGGAACAGAGGTTAAGTTCAGTGTGGAATATGTAGAGAGTTATCTCCAAGATGATCTCTATGACAAATGCTATAGAACGCCTTCAGCAAGGGTTGTCAGGTTATCTCTAGCTTATGTGGTGGAAACAGAAAGGAGGGGACTGTGATGAGATTCCGGCCAGTTAGAGAGTTCCCAAATGTATTCTCGATGATATCGCAGATTACTTCCAGAAAGAGAGGTGGAGTTCAACATTGATTTGATCCAAAGGATCAACATTTCATTCCTCCTTATAGATATCTCCCAGAAGCCACAGAGAGCTATGCCCAAGAGAAGAATTGTTAAGTAAGGGATTCATTCACCAGCATATCCCCATGGGGAGTCAGCCTCTTCGTGAAAAGAAAGATGGGAGTTTTTGCGGCCGTGTATAGATTACATGTGCAAATGAATGTTACCATCCGCAATCGGGATTCACTCTAGATCAAGGAGTTATTTGATCAACCTGTCCGAGTGTACCCAAGATAGATTTGAGGCTCCGGGGTATCATCGCTGAGGGAAAAAGTGGAGGGTGATGTTCCTAAGACCGTATTCAGATACTCGCCACTTTATTACTTATGCTGGTGATGCCGCTTAAGCCACTGATGTTCCGGCAAAGGTTTATGAATTTGATGAACCGGGTATTCCTAACAGATTTGGATAGGTTCGCATCTTTGTTATTATGATATACTTAGTATTCAAAGTTCGAGAACATTCAGAAAGGCACTCTAAGGATTGTATTACAGAATTTAAGGAGAGATGCCAGCTATATGCCAAGTTGAGCAAATGTCATTTTGCTTGATGTGGTGGTACCCTAGGTCATGTGATTTAACACTATTATGGATGTGGATCCCTTAAAATAATAGAAGGCTAGCAAATTGGAAACCACCAAAAGAATGTCGAGGTCAGGCTTCCTAGTTTAGCAGATATTACGTGAAGCTTGTCAGAGTTCTCCAAGATATGTTTCCACCGGCCCATGTCGATAAGGTGATCATATGATCGTGGATGCCCCACGTGAGCTTTCGAGGAGTTGAAGGATAGATTGACTTCAACTCCAATTCTAGCTTTGCCTAATGGAAGAGATGGGTTTATGTTTATACATGCTTCTGCAGCCTTATTGTGTTTTGATTAATGATAGTAGGATTATGCCTCAGACACCGGCTAGCTACTGAGGAGAATTACTCCCACACATGACTTAGAGCTATACTGTGGTTTGGCTCAAGATATGGAGATAACATTTATGGTGTTCTCGGCAGATCTCTTTATAGATTGGCAAGAGTCTTCACATATTTTCACCTGCAGCATGCTAAACCGAGGCAGCACGCTTTAGCTTGATTAAGACTACTTAATTACTATCAGTACCATCCAGAGTTAATGTCGTAGCAGATGCCTTGAGTAGGCAACCGTAGAGCTCTCTTGTCTATGAGATCAAAGTTATCTTCCACTCACAGGATCCGAGAGCATTAGGGGCCATACTTGGAAGGCTG
The DNA here is from genome assembly GCA_016808115.1 of Tetrastigma voinierianum. NCBI lineage: Eukaryota > Viridiplantae > Streptophyta > Magnoliopsida > Vitales > Vitaceae > Tetrastigma > Tetrastigma voinierianum. The sequence goes on along the minus strand of JAEQBH010000313.1, from coordinate 208,549 downwards.
AGGATCAGAGCCCTATTAGCCACGCTTCATGCCAGACACGACTTCTGACCGTATTCTAGCAGGCGCCTCACCTGATCCAACAGATGATTGCTTAAGGAAGATAGAAAGGAAAGAAAGCAGAGTTTCAAATCGTAGATGATGGTATGATAAAGGAAAGGACAGAGAATGTGTGCCAGGCTTAACTAGAGATATTGGAGAAGAAGCACATTCATTCATGCAGATGCTATGCATCCGTAGTACCAAATGTACGTGACTTTGAAAGAACATATCGTGGAATGGGATGAAGAAAGAGATACGAAGCCTCGCTTTCTAGGTGCCTAACCCGTAGCGTGTGAAGGCGCAGCATCGGCCCGTGGAAGATACAAGCATTCCTTATTCCAGCGTGGAAATGGAGAACATTATGGATTTTGTGGTAGGTCTTCCACAGACTCAGAGGCAACAGATGATATGGGTAATAGTTGATCGATTGACGAATCATTTCATTTCTACCAATTAATGTCGAGGATTCATTGGAAAAATGCCAAGTTATATGCGAGATGAGATAGTACAGACTTGCTAGGGTTCCAAGCCTGATAGTTTCCAGAGATCGAAGACCCTAGGTTCACATCCAGGTTTTGGCCTAGTTTAAACAGCCGTTAGTACCACATTTCTCAAAGACAACATTTCATCCCCACTGGATGGTCAATGAGAGGACTATCTCAGACGTTAGATATACCAAAGCTTGTGTGATGGAATCTTAAAGGAAGTTTGATACATACTGCACTAATGAGCTTTGCCTACAACAATGTTTTCATCGCTTGATAGAAATGGCTCCATTTGAGGCAATCAGATGGTAGGAAATGGGACTCCATGTGCTGGATGAGGTTAGAGAAGACTAGTAGTTCGAACTAGCATGCCAGATCACCTTCGTGAGAAAGTGAAAGTTGTTCTGTGATAACTTCAGAAGATAGCAAGATAGACAGAAAAGTTATGCACAACCGTCAGAGAGACCTTGTAGTTTGAGATAGGTGACCAAGTAAAGATTTCACCTTGGAAAGGTGTGTTGAGATTTGGAAACAGGCAAGCTTAGTTCGAGGTATATCGACCTATGAGATTGTGAGCAAGGTGGGGCCGTAGGCTTACAAGTTGAAGTTACCCCCAGAATTATCTACGATCTATGATACTTTCCATGTATCAATGTTGAGGAAATATATTCCGGATCCTTCACATGTATTGAGAGAGCAGCCATTGCAGTTAAAGGAGAATTTGACCTATGAAGAGACACCGGTACAGATTGTAGATCGCAAGGAACAGGTGTTGAGAAGCAAAGTGATTCCATTAGTTAAAGTCTTATGGAAGAATCATGAGAGGGAGGCAGCTACTTGGGAGCTGAGGCTTCATGCGCCTCGTCGCATTCTCACTTATTTTCCACATGAGTATTTTCTCCTTTCCTTTCTTTTTTGAGTTTAGTTATCTATTTCGAGATGAAATGTCTTAAGGGAGGGATTTGTAACACCCCGTCTTTGAGAGAGTGTACACAAGATACGATAATCGAGGGGAGGTACCAAGTGTGTCACATTGTAGTATTTTGACCAAAGTAGGAAATGAAAGTTTAGGAACCCGATTTGTGTATGCGAGAACAGGTACTTGTCATTTAGCAACAGACATGAATATGAAAACTGTTAAGTGTGTAGATAATACAATACAACAAAGATAAGTTACAATTGAAAATTAAAGGTGATGAGGGTCAAATTAATTAATGAAAAGTTGATATTATAATAATGGGAAAAACAAAAGCCAAAATCTCTTGTCTCCTAAAAGCTAGGTTCACGTAGGAGGAGAAGGAGAGAGACAAGAGAAGGAAGAGGGAAGAGAAGGAAGAAGAAGGAGGAGGAGGAGAAGAAGATCATGTATGTATGTCTTGAAATTATGTATTTTGATGTCTAGACTTTTAGTATGAATTCCCATGGAGAATTGATGCTCCTTAGTCTAGGGTTGGTGGAAAGATCACACAAACCTTTTGAATTTTGGGGTTATGAGAGTAAACCCCAATCGTGTAAAGGCTACTGGAATCATCAAAAGTATGTGGTTTTAAAAAGAATTGGTGGACCTAGGGCTGAGTTCTGGATTTTTCACCTAGGGTTTTGAGGTTTGAGGTCTGGGAGGCACCAATTCAAGTGTTGTGAAGTTGTTTTGGATGAATTCCATGTTGGTTTTGAGGAATTGTTGTAAAAGGAGAATGTTGCTTTAAAGGAAATTCTGTCAAAAGGTAAAACACCTGTTTTTGTTTTGGTTATAGATTAAGTTATAATCATCCAAATGAATTGATTCCAATTGGTAAAGAACCATAAGAGATAGGGATACAAATGTATAGAAGGAACTAAGAGCAAATTGTAGCTCTAAGGCTCCCAAATACGGACTGAAAGGTGAGCTCGTGTAGCTCACTGATTATGCTCTGTTTTGGGTATGATTGTAGTGTTTTTAATATAAGTGGAGTTTCACCATCCAAATTAGAGTGATTAAAATTTGCAAATAGACTTCTAGAGAAATAAGTTATCTGAAGGAAGTTTATGCAAATTGTGAACCCAAAGTCATATAAAATTTTCTATGGAGCTTATGCAGATTCTGTTCTGCCAATTTGAGTAATCTAGATATAAAATACAATAACTTGAGTTTTGGTGATCCAAATTGGGTGATTCCAATTGGAGAAGAAACCTTAGAACCATATATTTAAATGAGTGAAGAAACCATTTCCAATTTATGGAGTTAAGATCCCAGAAATCAAGGATAACAGTAGGTGATTCAGTGCTTGAATAAAAACATGCTGTAACTTGTGTTATGTGGTTGAGGGCCTTAGAGAAGGAATTTCAAAATTTTAAAGAGATGTCATTGGATATATGACTGATATGGAGAGTTTCATAATTTTGAAGACATTTTGAATAATTTTTGGGTAATAAAGTCCATAAAGTACAGTTGGAAAAGGTTTGCCAAAATAAGTGGTTTTTTTTATGGGCTTTAAGGCTCATGGGTAAATTGTTAATTGACTTTATATGAATGTTGTGACCTTAAAGTGACTTCCATGATGTAATGCTGTTTACGTTATACGTAGGGTGATTAATGTTTATTCGTTTGAGTATGTAGGCTAAAGCAAGGAGGCAAAGAAGGTGGATTTGTGCTCAAGTTTAGGAGACAAAGATGTGAGTGTTCTAAACCTATTTTTCCAAATATTGTATTATTATGAACTGCTTTGCACTGGTATTTGTCTGTTTTGATTGTAAAACCATGTTTGAAAGGCAAGCAATGCCAATAAGCAAGCAAACGGTTTTGATTTTTAAAACCATATATGAAAAGAAAATAAGTAATGGTTTTGATTCATTCAACCATACTTTTAAAAGCAAGCAATGAGTTTAGTGGGCAATGGTTTTTAACTATAAACCATATTTCAAAGAGCAAGCAAGCAAAAACAAAATAGCATAACCAAAAATCCCTGTCTTAAGCATCCCACGAGGTATTCAGACGTGCGCGGTGGTGTTAGGATTTATACATGCATTTTAGATCGCCTGGTCTAAAACTTAGAACATGCATCATACATTTAAAGGAGACCGGCACACCGGAGCATATATTAAGAGCTCTAACTGAATTATGGTGATGGAGACCCAAGTCAATCCCACCATATTTCCGGAAGGACGCGGGCCAGCGCCCTTCCACCTAGTGATGGACCTGTGCTCTGACCGGTACGGCCGATGTCTTACAGTTCCCGTGTTCACTATTAGGGTACATCTATTAAAGAGTACACTCAGTTGGTTGATGATTTATAAGCATTTATACGCTTTTAAAATCAACACTGTGATATTGTTTCAGTTCATGTTTGTTTTAAAGCAAAGGTCGGCTTCTCCAGTTCGCTTTCTTTTACTTAAAAACAAACGTGTTAAGCTAGGCTCCTGCTTACCAGCATGCGGTGGAGCCCAGTCTCCCGTGGTTATGAAAAGTTTTGGAGAAACTTTTGAAGCAAAGGTTTATGAAAAGTTTCGAGCAACTTTTAGTGCTAAGAGATTTGAGAAAAGTTTTAGAAACTTTTAAAGTAAGATAAAGCAAGAAGCAAGAGACTTTTTTTATAAACTTTCAAGTAAGCAAACAATAAAAGTTTCAAAAACTTTTAATGTAAAGCAAAGCAAAGAAATAAATTTTTATGGAAAATATCATGTAAATGGAAGTTTTACAGTTTTTAGATGTTTTCTGAAAAAACAAAACATTTTCTAAAAGCATATACTCACTGAGCTCGTTTAGCTCATTATTTTCTGTTTTAAAAACTATTTTCGAGGTACAGGTACACACGAGCACAATAGAGTCCCTTGACATCGAGAGATAAGTGCTGTGTATAAATAGAATTTTGTATGGAAATACCTTGGAACTTGTGTAAAGGAATATATGTATGTACATACGTGGTTTATGAAAATGTGTGAAAGTTGGCTATGTTTCAGATATAGTGTAAAATTGTGTATACAGTTTTGGGACATGTCCTATATACAAACAAGAGGTTTAAATTTTTATAAAATCATACTTTAGAAAAGAAAATTTTATACTAGATTGAAGCAAGAAATACGGCCGCTTCTACAGATGGTAGTCGTTAGAGGTAACGGGCCGGGATTGGTGGAGTGGAAAAGGCCACCCGCCGATAGTAGGGTGGGGTGTGACAATAGACTTATGGGGCCTTTTCCTTCTTGTGGGGTGCTTACATTCTGTTATCCGTCACTACGTGTTTAAAATGGCCGAGGCTATTCCAACAGAACTAATGACCACAAGGTTGTTTTGAAATTTATAAAAGAACATATTTTTCTCTATTTGAGTACTGCAGTAATTAGTGATGGCCTCCATTTTGTAATCGATCTTTGAGAATTGTTTGAAAAGTATGGAGTCACCCACAGTTTCAACGGCATGCCATCCACAAAACCAATGTCAAGCCGAATTAGCTAATAGGAGATCAAACATACTTTGGAAAACAGTTGCCCAAATCGCAAAGATTGGTCGCTTTGACTTCACCAATGCTCTTGGGCCACCGTGATCGCTTTTAAACTATTCTTGGTATGTCTATATAGGCTTGTTTATGGAAAGTCAGTGATCCACTTTGCAGAAACTTGTTAATAAAGGTATATCGGGCTATTAAAACTTTTAACTTAATCTGGATCAAGCAGTAAGGTAGACTGCTGCAGATGAATAGGCTTTGAAGAATTGAGGGAGTCGTATTATTGAGAGAGCTCCCTGATTACAAAGAGAGGCTCAAGTCAGTTCCATGATAAGACCATTGCGTGGAAAACTTTCTTTTAACCTAACTGGGCTGTGCTGGGTACCTTTACAACCACGTTGCACATGTTTCCATGTAAACTCCGTCTCATGGATTGCCCATTCGTTATCAAAGTAGTTTTACCCATATGGTGCAAAGTGGAGATTGAAAATCCGTGAATGGGAAATCCTTCAAAGTCACGGCCAACGTTTAAAGCCATTTCCTCGAAAGCACTTCGACCACAGAGTAGGGTAGTGAGGACTGCAATCCTACCAGATACTCCATAAGAGTAAATTCTACCCAACCTTGTTGTATAGTTTTTATTTTTATTTTTTTTTCTTTCTTGCATTTCCTTTTGCTTTCTTTATTTCAATTGCTTTAAAAAAAAAAAAGGATTTCCCTTGAGAAATTCTATGTGCATTGAGGACAATGTTTGTTTCGTTGTGGGGTGGGTATACACCAATCTAACTATGCGCATGTTACATGTTCCTATAGGTATGGCAAAGATTTTCAAATTGTGGCTCTTGGGTATAGTACTGACCAGAATGTATGTGTTCGATGATTTTATACACACTCCATCCTTCAATGAGTATTTACACACAATAACAAGCATGCACAAAATCTCTATGTTCATATCAGGGACCTTATTACTCCGACCTCGCTCTACTCCCTACACAAAACCACGACCTTTACACTATACTGTTTTTCCTGCCAGTGCTTCCACCGTGCATTATTTCGTATGCCATGCTAACTTCCATGCATCTTATTCTTTGAGGAACATCATGCATAACTGGAAAATGATTGGAGGCCATCACTTCTATGTTATACTTTATGGAATCATTTTGTCTTACCCCTTGCACCTATTTTGAGCCTTGAGTTGCCAATTTGGTTCAACTAGAATCTTCCACCCCGCCCTTCCCTCTGATCACAACAAATACAAGTGGCTCCAGGTGTGAAAGCAACAAAAGAAGGAAGTACAATTGTCAACTCCGGGAACACAGTTAGTTTGGGCAGGATATGAGCAGGGAGAGAAATGAGTATGCAAGAAACTGGAGGTGATTCAAAGGATATTTACATCAACACTACTGTTCCCAACCTAAAAAAAAAAAAAGTTAAAAGAAAAATCGACACTGCGAGCTCTGCATGCCCAAAAAGAGGCAAGAGCCAACTGCACTCAAACATTAACCGTGACCGGTACAACCGAGCGCTTGGTAAATTAGGGTTTTAACCCATTTTTGCACTCCTTTTTATTTCCATCTCATTCACTTTATATAAACCAAACTCCTATTCTTTTGCTTCACACAAAAGAAAATCCAAGTGCCCCGTTCTCGCTAAGAGCCACAAATGACCCACATTCTTCTACGCGCTCAGCGCATTTAGACGTGGTGTAAGCACTTTGCAATTTCTGAGCGTTGTTTTATGGTGTTATATCGACTCATGGATTTGTTCAAGTATTTGGATTGGCAGTGCATATTCGTCATAGGATGAGGGCTGGGCTAGTGGTATGAGAAGGTTTTATCTCGATCCGCACGCCATTCGGTACTTATGGAGACAGGTTTTTGGATAATATTTTATATGTTTAATTACATTTTTACTATTCTGCTGTCTAAGTAAGGTCTAAGAACATCGAAAGGGCAGTTTGCCTAGGCCCTCTATGGAGCTGGTCAGAAGAAAAGAAAATCCCACACCACAAACCGATACAAAGAAAGGAAAAGAAAGCCATGAGATCATCTTCTCCGAGAGGAGGAGGCATCGGACAGTTGATGATGAGGAGATCAAGACCATGTTCGATGAGGCTTCTCGAGCCTGTAATGTAGAAAAATGAGCTCAATCGATCGCGAAAGAGGGGATTTCATTATGAATGGGTGAAGGTGGACAAGCCATTTTGTTCACCATCTGTCAGCCATCATTGAAGAGCATGCACTTATAGTTTGTGTAGCCAAGGCAAGGGATATCTACCTACCTTGTTCTGAGTTTACACTAATTTAAGGGAAAATCAATGGGTAGATACCTTACTAGAGACCACTGTGATGGGTAAGCAGTTGAAGATCACTCCTGATTTGATAGCTCACTCTTTATAGTATGTTCACCCTGCCGCTTCGGATCGACCTTATCCCCTTAGGGCCATTACTTATTTCGACGCCCATCGTTTATGTCGAGGCTATGCACTCATCCGTAAGCGCCAAAGTGGTTTCAGACGCAAGGAATTCGCGCGTGAAGCTCAAGCCGAATACTGATGAATAAGATTTATCATGATAGAATCGGGCCAAAGGGCAACAAGAAATATCCAAGCAGAGAAGAAATTCAGTCTTTATATGAGGTGATGACCCAAAGCTTATCGACTCATGCCTCGTCATATGGCATTACGTAGGGACTTCCGCAGCTCCCCGACCGGAAGTAGGCATGGTTCCATTCCCATCTCTAGTGACAAATCCATGGAAACCGCGGGATGAGGGGAGTGGTTAAGTGAAAAGAGGAGTTCTTCCAAGTCAGCCCATTACAAGCCAAACGGAGGCCAAGAGTCGAGCTGCATCTACTAGACCCTAGCCTTCACATTCCCCGATGGCTATTCCCGGGGCCTCTTCGTCTACAGCACCTGCACCTATGAGCACATCTCCGTTGAAGAGAATGGAGCGTCGGATTAAAGTGTGGTTCAAATGCATTTTAAAACAAAACTCGCTTGACTAGAATGCCATTAATGGTGGAGAGTCTGTGATTGAGACATGCCCCCTCCCACTTCCTGAGGGAGATTCTAGGAGTTGTGACACCGCGTCGATGAGGACGCCGTTTTCTTTCTGACGCCACACGGGGAGACATTGAGTAGAGCATAGTGGCTGATTAGGGTGGTGGTGTTGGAAATTGGCAAAGAGACCTCAACCATGTCGTGCCAACACCCATTTTGTTCATATTGCCCTATTTCAGGTATTTACGTATGTTGGTAAGCCTTAAAGGCCTTCCTTTTGATTTCAGAAGCAGTTAGTTGCTCTTTTGACTTTATGCATGTAGCAAGTGTTGCTAACCTATTCTTATAATATGCTCATTTCAAGCCACATAGTTTTGCATGACAGCCTTTTCTTTCCTCAATTCCATGCATGGTCCTTTATAATAGCTTGGTTTTCATGATAGTTTGTTATGTTCATTGCTTGAGACTGGTTTTGGTTTCACCTGAGTCACATGTGCACACTATGTCGTTGGAAGCAATACTATGTTTAATTTTTGCCCTTTTGAGAAACTTGCAAAGCTTAACTACACCTAGCGCATGTGTTGGAATTCATAACAAGTAGGTGTCACTAGTTTAAATCTTGCTAGGGACTAGCAAGATGCAGGTTTGGGGGTGTGTTGAATACACAAAAGAGCAATAATTATATCGGAATTTAACACCTTCAGGTCATACTTTGCTCATTTTGCATGAGAATAGGTAATTTTAATTGTTTTTGTATTTTTGGACTTGTACAGGTTTTTCAAGTTTCATACATAATTGTTACAAGGGTTCGTGTCCAGGAAGCGAATATGGATCATTGAGGATGATGGCAACCGCTTGGTGAAGTTTCGGGAAGTGCAAACAATGCTGGGAAACATGCAGAGAAAGGTGTACCAGGCCTCTAACCCTGCATGTGCACACCATACGTAGTGCACCAATGATCAACCTATATCGCAGATGACCTCTAACTCAGACTGTGACACCCATGTAGAAAAGCACTAGTAGCTAACCTGTACCGGTACCGACATGTAAGATTTGAGGGAATTGAGCAGGAATACGATTCTAATGCAAGGGTACGATCGTCCTTCAGCCACCAACTCGAGATCACAATGGAAAAGGGTATAAAAGCCAAAGGAAAGGTGGAAAAGGCAGCTGATTCCTAGTGGCCTGGGTTTTCATAAAAAGTGTGTTCTTTCTCAGTTTAGGCTAGGTTTGTAGAGTAGGGTTGAAGACTCACTTTTCTCGCAGATTGATTTCAAGTTCATGTACATTTAGATCACACAACTAGTCAGTTTCCTCGTGATTCTGTGTTTTGAATAGTCGGTTTTGCAATTGAAGTTTGATTTTCTCAAAGTTCTCCTTTCATGAATAATTTCATCGATTATGATTTGCTTATTAATTTCCATGAAGTTCTAAACTTTATGCAATGGAACCACCCCGATCAAGGTAATAACCCCCAATTCCTCTTTTTATACTTCAATGGGATTGTGTGGATGTTCAAGACTTGTAGAGAAACTTTATAAAACCTTAGTCAGGGCATCCTTGACAACGTGAACGTAGAGATCCTCGGTACATTGTACTTGATCACAAATGCAAGCTAAGCTGCCTGAACTAATTATTGAACAAGGTCAACATCCTCGATCATTTTTCATTCTAAAAGAGCCGCTTAAAGCAAAATCTTCCGGTCGAAGACCATTCATCAATGGCTCTAGAGATTGTAAACTAAGAGGTGGAATTACGTGGATCAATAGTGGAGTGGAAACCTAACAATCCCAAAGAATCATCTTTCTATTTTAAACTAGTCAATTTAATCAATCTTTCAACTACCAATCCATAATTCTACTTTTGAATATACAATCTCAGAGAATAAATTCTAAGGATCAACTAAAAGACCACTCCCTTGGAGATGACTCCACTCCCACAAGATACAATGCTAGACAACCTAATTCCTACGCGCTTGGGGAATAAAAATTCAGCATACGAATAAGAACGGTTGTGCACCATCGCACCACCTTATTTCCTGTCCGGTCCTAAAATCCATTCTTAAAAATGATTCTATTCCTCGCTTTCAAACTCCATTCCACAATAAGCACAAAGCATCCCACTTACACACCTTCCGCCTGTCTCTTACCTCCACTATGTATTACCAGTAATCTATGGGATCAATGCTTTTTCATTTCGCCAGGGCTACCTGCATCATAGAGCGAAAGCATATCATGAAAATGTAAATAATATAAATCTATGATCCAAAACCAAGTCGTTCCTCAAAATCTTTAGGCCAAATAGCTTCTTTTTCTAGTTTTGTCAAACTCATTTGGTGTGTGTTTAGTTATGTGTGTTTTCAAATGGCGCGTGCATGCATTCTCGCATCTATAACATTTGGTTACACCATCTATGCTCTCATCATGCTGCCGTTTTGTTTCATTTTCTGCTATATTTTATATCCACATTAATTATTACATTTAGATAGGGCCACTGACCACAGCCATAACCTCCCTATCTTATAGGGAAGTATCATGAAAATGGTCTGCATCAACATTAGATATTTTGATTCCTTTCAACTTATATTGGATGAAATCGTTTGGGCATGTGTTGACGGTGTATTCAAAATTTTTTCCTTCATTATGTATTCTTATTCCTAAAAAATATAATGTCCTCGCTTTATTTTTGTATTTTTATTTGATAAATGATGAATTTACCTTCACAAATGTGGTATTTGACCTTGATATCAGTGAAAAAGTTTCACTATAGTACCTTTTTTTTTTTCGCTTTTTGACTAATGAATTTTGACTGATGCAAATATCCGAGATCATGAATAGTTGAATCGCGTGAAAATCTTATTTTTTTATTTTTTATAATTAACTAATTAATAAATTATTTATTTTGTTACCTATATGAAAATGTACATGAGTTGGGCTTGAGATTCATAGCAAAGGCAGTTTGGGATGAAAGGATCACCATAATTAAGGTGGGACAGGCAAAATAAGATGTAGCCAATGAGACCTACCTCAAGTAGTTAAGAGCTAGGGTAGACAAAGGAGTTTACGGTTCGAGTCCAAAAAAAATGCGGCCATTCATGAATCTCAAAAGAGACGGTCAGGATGAGGACCGGTAAGAAATATAAACACAAGGAAGCAACTAGAAAGAGATAATTTTCTAAACTGAATCGTATCATTCAATCCTAATAACCAAATAATTACAACCTTTAAATACTAAAAAATATCCTAAAATTATCAATCAACACTCTACAATTAACGTGTCTTTTGAGTTTATTTGTCAATCAAAGCCACTATTCCTGCTACAGAAAGATAACATCGGGCTGAATGAATGGAAGGGTAAAACTAACTAGATTTTTCAGCAAAGACTAATTCAGCAACTTCTAACCTCTCGGATATGACAGTAAGTTTCAATAATTTGCGACAAGGATGTCCAATATCTGACCACTACTCAATTGGTCACAAAGCTATATATAGGATTAATGAACTGGTGATCATATTCAAGTCTTCTTCAGCTCAAAACAAGTATAAAATCTGAATCCAATACACCCTTTAACATAATTTTAAGTTACTCAAAATTTTACTCGTTTGAATTGCAAATTGTTTCTACTGAAAAGTTGAAGAGGTGCGGACACGCATCAATGTAACCAGTCAAAAGTCCAGCCACATGTATGCCCCCGACATTATAGAAAATGCCATATTCGATGTATATAGAAGAATTATTTAACTATCCCATTAAGATGCAATTTCCATGTCATCGGGAGTTCCTCGTAATTTCCAAATGCACGTATAGCACCGAACGTATGTCATAATCGAACAGCATGCCCTGAGAACACTAAATGGAGTGCCATAGTTATCTATACAGAGTGCCGACTCGTGTGGGGACGCAGGTTCGCTTACCACAAAACAGAAGTGTCGTTGCACTAGACATGAGTGTCAAAGCACTAAACAAACGTGCCTATTCATACACTATCTAGTTTTAAGCAGACCTACAGTTATATGCGTTTCAGAGCTTTTTATATTAGTATTTATAACATTCGTTTAGGCTTTATAAAATTAGAAAGCAAAACAAGCAGAGAAGAGGCAAGAACAAAGTTTTCCAAAAAGATGAGTTCACACTGGAGAGAGCGGTAATTCTGATAGGCGAATGCATCTTTGCCTAGGCGGCATACAGCCATAAGACTGGAGTTTCAGTTCGCCTAGGCAAATAGATCCTCGCCTAGGCGAAGAACTTTGCCTAGGCGAGCACTTTTTCGCCTAGGCGAAGAGGTGTCGGGCTTCAAGAAATGAGGCATTTTGCCCTTTTCCACCGGAAAATCCCAACCAAATTCAAAGCAAACCACAAAACCCAACTCAAACCAACCTAAAAACACATTTAGAAGAGTTATGGTTTTCCTAACACAAACATAGACAAGTAATGAGTTAGGATAGTTTCCTAACCTTGATTTTCTTGAACTTCAACTTAGCTTCTCTTTTCCTTCCCTTTCTTTTTCCTTTTTACATGAACAAGTAAAGCCCTAACCAAGTGGAGATAAATCCCCAAGAATGGCTTCTTCTTCTCCCTAAACCGTATGCCCTAGTTCCCTTCTTAGCCAAATGTGGTGAGAATCCTCATCCTAGAAGACAAGTGTTTGTCTTATGATTTAGGCTCACATTTTTCCCTTTGCATTTTAGTCCTCCACTTTCATTCTATTTGCAAGTCAACTTATTAATATCCCATGTTAACATATAATCTTCTTATCTTATGTCCTTTGAGTCCTTAATTTGCTAATTACCAAAGTACAGAGACTTCATTGGGGAAAGAGGCTTCAACAAATGGGTTTCCCCATTCCAAGAGCTGATATAAAGCAAGGGATAACATATATTTTGTGAGCACAAGGCTCCAGGATTTGTAGATGTGGTGAAGGAGTTCTACTCAAATATGGTGGGGATGAAGAATAAAACTATGTACGTAAGAGGAAAATGGATATCCTTCAGCAGAGAACAAATAGATAGCACATACAATCTTCAGGAGAAAAAGACTGGGTCGAAATTCAAAAGACTGGTGGAAACACCTAACTACCAGAAGATTGTAGACCTGCTTACTGATGGAAAAGGGAAGTAGAATTCCACTAGAAAAAACCCACATGAGTCCATCGCCAGAGTAGCACTGACTAAACCAACAAAAGTCCAGTTTTATTTTTTATGTTCAGTCATGCTGCCTTCCAAACACCTATGCACAGTCAGGGAGAAAGAGGTAGTCTTATTATATGCCATCCTTAAGGGGTATAAATTCAATGTGGGCAAAATAATAGAAAACTCAATTCTGAGTTACTACAGAGGAGGATACAAAGGGCTGCTTCCTCACCGATCACTGATTTCAAGACTCTGCATTTTAGGTGGTGTTTAAGGAGATTGGGAAGAAGAGGAAAACTGCCCCAAGTCATCGCCCCTGACATTAATAGGAACCACAAAGGGGCCTAAAAACAGAAACAGGGGAAGACAGGTGGAAGCTGTAAGGGAAGAAGAAGAACCATTAGAAAGACAGCAGCCCTAGCTTGAAGATGAAGCACTAGAGCTACCACAAAGGTAGAGAAGTGTGAGCCCAATACTGACCTTCTCCCATGAGGTGAGAAAAGTCCACCCAGAGCAGGCCGAAAGCCCAGAGCCTTTAAATAGAAATGCTGCAGTGCTAGACTTGCTGAAGGCCATGAAGCAAGAACTAAAAGAGAGGGACAGCCAGCTGAAGCTTTAACTACAACTTAGAGATGAGTACCTGGAGGCTGAGTTGAAAAGAATGGATTAATACTTGGAAGAAGCTCTAAACCAGAGAGATGAGGAATGGAAGAGTAGATGGGATAGAAGAGAGTATGAGCTGAGTGAAGAACTAAGAGCAAGAGAAGATGCTTTTCTCTCAGACTAGCTCAGAAGAGACAGTGAGCTACTCAAGATCATGAAAGAGAAGGAGGATGCTATGGAGAAGAACTTGTTGCAGAAGGTAGATGCCTTGCATTCAGACAAGGAGCACCAGAAGGAGATAAGAACTCTAATTGAAAAAAGGGACAAAGAATTGGAGGGCACCTTGAACTACAGGGAGAAATGTTGGACTGAAAGCTTAGATACGATCAACAAGAACTTGATCAAAATGTACTCTACCCAAGGTGAGTTTGAGGGAACCCTGAATTCTATTGGGCAGAGACAAAATGAAATGATCAAGCAACTAGCCCTAACCATGGAGTGGTCTGTACTAAACAGAAGTGGAGAAGGCAGTAAGTCAAGACAACCATAAGTCCAAATCCCTAAGTTCTCACCTTCTGCAGCTGGGTATAAATTAGACTCAGTTAACCTACCTCCCTCCCATAGGCATGATAGAAAAAGAAAATAGCTCTACCTGCTCTTCCATATTTTCTCCCTCTCTGTACATAATGTCCACTCTTGAAACATTCACTGAAATATAAATTGTGAAATTTTTATGCTAAAATTGGTGTTCACTGTTTGTGAAAATTATTGTGTTTATGTGCTTTCCTTCTTTGTTTTTACTTGTGAATAAGTTTGAATTTATGAAGTTTTAAGGAATAATTAGTTGAAATAATTGAGAAACCAACTACCTGGATCTAATTGTTAAATTGTTGCAGCATGTTTGGTTGAATGAAATTGATGAAAGAATGAAATTGTGTTGTGTTGGATTATTTTGAGCTGAAAGCATGATTAAAATGAATCTCATGAATTGTTAGGAAACACAACAACAAATCTCAAAACCAAACAAAAATCTGATAGATGCATTGGGGTAGGATGAAATGAATGGAAATGGAAAGTTTTAAGGTTATGAATAAATGTGTTGAACTTCAAGATTAAGGAAGGCTTTAATAAATTGATGGAACATATAAGACTTATAATTTTGTTTGTGTAAACAGTTTGGTTATAAAATCCTGATAAACTATACACATGGTCAACAATAACTCTGAAAGAAATTGTGCCAAGACTAGGAACATCTTCTAGGATCCATCACAGTAAGCTCTCAAATGTCCTAGAACTTGTTAGATTATTAATCAAGGCGAAATCCTAGGTAATACCACTAACAGAAAATGATTTAAGCCATCCTTGGAAGTTTGAGCCTTTCAAAGCTTGCACTTTTTATATGCATAAGCATATACACTAGTTCATTATTTGAGCCTACAACCAATCTCATCATCAACCAACAAATGAGAAGCCAATTTTCTTCCCTAAACATAATCCTACAGTAAAGAACCCTTATTTGCCCAGATTATCAGACAAAGTACATCAAGGATAGAAAAGGACAAGTTTGGGGGAATATTATTTCAAGTTGTAGAAAATGATGAAAATGGTTGAGAAAAACAATGCAAAGAAATAAGAAAAGATGAAGAGGATTATGAAAGAAGATGTGAAAAGTAAAACATCAAGGAGGAATGAGTTTGGTCTTGTAGTCTTCCTCCCTTGAACCATTAAGTTCTTAGGGGTGTTCAACACCTAGTACCCTAATGCCATTTGGTATGAGAGTTATTAACCTAAAGTTCGTTAAGGGTGGAAAGCTTAAAAAGACCAACATTGCACCATTCCATAAAACTTGGCGAGAGATAAAAGTGAAAAGGGCTTTAAAAAATAAGGAAGAGAAGTTATCTTCTTTGTGTGGGAAAGGAAAAGAGAAAAAGATACCATAATGAAGAATATGCAGAAAGATGCACAAACCTGATGGGAAGGTTGAAAACTTACAATCAAGAGAAATCAAGGATATATCAAGAAGGCAAGAGTGTAAGTTGTTAGTGAAATCTGGGTACAATTGAGCCTAAAGTGTCAAATTACCCACCCAATTGCCCAAGGCACACATTACAAGCCTAAAAGACCTATTTGATTATGAAGGTGGTGTTATGCCTACATTAGTGGAGATTAATATGATAAACAAGCATATGAGACTTTAAAAATGAAAGATAGTATGCCAATTGAGTATTATCCTAGAAGATTAACTGATTTGCCAAAGAAAAAGAGTAAAGACCAGCACACACAATAAATCATGATTGAATGATTAAATTGTTACACCATATGAATGATTTGTTGGTTCAATGAACTTAAAGTAAAATCTTCTCGATTCTAGATTGGAAACATGTTTAGAAGTAATTTTACAACTGACATATGTTTCCTACCCAATTGAGCTTAAACAGAAAAATGTCCTTAAAAATAAAAGGCTAAATTGTTTGAGGACAAACAAAAATTTATTTTCTTTGCTTGGGGACAAGAAAGACTTTAAGTTTGAGAGAATTTGATGAGTCTTAAACTCATCTATTTTTAATCCATTTTTCTGGCATGTTTTTAACAATATATTTTTATGCCAAATTATGGAACATTCACCAACTTTATGTTTTGCATGTGTTATTTGAAAAAAGAGAGAAAACAAGCAGAAAAGAAGCAAAAAAAGGTGGAAAATGCAAAAGTCTTTGTCGCGACATAATTTTCGTATGTTGCGACACAAAATTCAAGCAGGCTAAAGGAACTATGTCGCAGCCAGCAACTAAATGTCACAAAAGCTCGTATTAACTCAATGGTCGAAAAGAGAAATTTTGTAGCGACAAAGAATTTTTATGTCGCGACATTATTGAAGAAGATTGTGAAGAAAAATGTCGCGACAATCCTTAAATATGTCGCGACAACGATTAAAGCAGAGAGCAAAGAAGCTGTGTTGCGACAATATAATTTATGTCACAACATAAAAAGCTGAAGACTAACAGATGAATTCTATCGTGACGAAAGACAATCCTGTCTCGACAGAAATTGCTCATATTACAACACAAGTCAATTGAGACAAGTGTTTTTATGTCGCGACAAAGTTTTTAGCATCAAGCCAGCAAAAGGAAGAATTGATGTTGCAACAAAGAAAATCCTATCGCAACATAACATTCAGGATTCACAACCAAAAGCCACAAAATCTCTATCGCGACAAAGATTATTTCTGTCGCGACAACCAAAACATGAAGGAGGTGAATTCCCTATCGTGACAAGAAGCTGAAGAGCAACATAAGAAGGATGGCGATAAAGAAATTCTTGTTGTGACATGATCAAGAGTTGAAAGCAAAACCTGTGTCATGACAAGGAAGTTTTCTGCCGTGACAATAAAAGCTATGGAATGATAACATTCTGTCGTGACAAAAATTGAAGAAGAACTGAGCATAGGCAAGGCAATTGTGTCGCAACAAATAATTCTATGTCGCAACACTTAGCTTAACAAGCTAGAGGAATTAGAGAAGAAAAGTCTGTTTCAACCAAGGAGTTTCCTGTCGTGACAAAAATTGCTAAGGACTCAAAGAAATCCTGTCACGATAGAGAAAACTCACGCGACAGAGTTGACAAATGAAAAGGTAAATGCTCGGTCGTGACAAGGAAAATTATGTAAATGATAAACCTGCATGACAAGGACATGAGAAGCTGGTTGCAAACAGGTTGGGTGTCGCGACATAAGGCATTCCTATCGTGGCAAGAACAAGACTACTAAATAAAATCTATGTCGCGACATTATTAAAGTATGTTGCAGCACAATCCAGGAGCAAGCCCAGAGAACAGGTTGTGATAGAAAACAAGAATTCTATGTCGGGACAAAGAGACCAATTTGGAGAAGGCTTGCAATATCCTATCTATGGGGGCAAGAATTCTTTAGTCCTAAGATTTGAGTATGAAGTATTGAAAAGGAAAAATACTTAAATCTTAGAAAGAAGGTTACATATTACAAGTAACTAATTAGAATCATGTCTTAGAAATGAATATGAACCTTTAATCAATGAAAAGTATGGTTAAGGGAAAATCCAAACTATACTACTTTGCATCTTTGACAAACTCAATTTTCCAATTTATGGTTGAGCTATGAATCGAAATGATATAGAAATTGATTATTACTAATTGATCCATGTCCACTTTATTCACTCAAGTGGAATTCTCAACCCCAATTTTATTAAACTTTACTCAGATATTAAAGATTTTAGTCTAGACTACATTATTAGTCCTCTTATCATAACAATGGAGTTCAAGTAGTAATGATCTTGAGTAGTTGGAGAAGCTAGTCTTTGATTTATCATCCCGGTCGCTGCAACGATATTTGGACTTTAAATATCCACTTTTATTACTTGTACGACTTGTGCACTTGCAGTGATAAAAACCACACACACAAATTTTAAATGAGTCATTTTATAAAAAAAGAACAAATCCATCTTTTCATGTATATAAAAAATGGTCTTAACTAGTTTTTGCGCCTATGGGGATCAAAGTTCCGAGGTGGCAAAAGATCGAAGTTTGGCATACACTGATCACATCAAACATTTTGGACTTAACACTGAGTGACTGGGCCTGCTATTACAGGGAGTGCGACATCCCCTAATGTTACGATAGTTGCCTTGTTGAAGCCATAGAGGATTCGTCTGGCTGTGTTCAGCATTTATGAGGAAAGCTTCATTTGCTTGAAGGCTGGTAGTTGCAATAAATCTGCCGCACTTCCAGGTCCACTAGTACCCTGTGTACATCAAAACCATTAATACAGAGAGTGAGCACTAGCGCATCATAGTGGGGCATAATGACCTTACTCGGGTTAACCGAAGGAAAAGATATAGCCATCTATCGCTCGCCGCGACGGTTGCTCCCGTGTGGATGGCATTCACCCTGGCCTTAATCGTAGCTGCTCTAAAGAGTTTCTTTTATTAGCACTTTAATTGATACTGGTCATTAAACGGAACGCCCAGTATATAGTTTATGGCTGGTCTAGGTTCTGACGGGGCTATTACGCCGTCTTCTATTATGTCTGCATCTTGCCTTGGTTCCGGCCCTTGGTCAATTTCCCTGACATACCTCCTGAGGTGCCCCGCTTTGATCAACTTTTCCACCAGGAACTTTAGACTTCGGCACCTGTCGATCTCATGTCCATGGTCTTTATGGTAGTCATACCGCAAGGATCTATTTCTTTGGGAAGGATTCGTTTGGATCGGGACATGCCATTTAAACTCTATCAAGTCACGAATGATTGGAAATAGCCTCTCATAAGAGACGCTCAAGGGTGGTAGAACTATAGGGTTCTCTCTTCTTTGTGATTGGTCACTGGATTGCTTTCTGCCTCGACCCCTCTGATTTAGAGGTTCATTTCAGACGGATATTTCCTTCACCGTTAGTCAGGACCATGATACCGGGTTGCCGTGACGGATATTATCCTCTAGCATTGAGTACCTATCAGCCAGTCTGTATAATTCTTCCATCGTTGCTAGCGGGTCTAAGGACAGTGACTGGAAGAAATTAGTAGAGCCGCAAAGCCTCTTAAAGTTTCGAGGATCGTATCATGGTACACGACTCTATTTGTTGGAAGGTTTCCCCGAACCTCCTTGTGAAGCCACAAATTGATTCTTCTTCTTGTTTGAGAATGGTTTGTAAGGAGCTGATGTTTATCTTTTTTTGCACCGAGCAGATATACTGTGATATGAATGCTGCTCATAGCTTGTAGAACGAATTTATTGAGTAGCATGGGAGCTTGTGAAACCAAGCCAACGCCGGCCCTTGTAAACTGGCCTAGACTACTTTGTATAACAACCGGTCATTACTAGCATTCAAAGTCATTGTCTGGTTATAATGAAGCATATGGTCTTAGGGATCAATCGAGCCATCGAACGTGGTGAAAGCTAGAATTGAAAACCCGTGGGACGGCTTGTAATCAAGGATGTGTTGCCCTAGGGGTGAAGAGAGCATGTCATCGGGTCTCTGAATTAGGGTTACCGGCAGTGTGTAAAAGTTGGCGTTGTACCAAAGGCAGGCTGCGCGGGCGACACTGGTGGCAACACTGGCGGGTCCCCCAAGGCTTGACCCGACCGGTACTCTCTCCTGCTTGCCTCTCTCCCTGCCTTACGATCGCACAAGGAAGTTGGGTGAGGCGAAGGCCTTTTTTGCAGGACTGGGTCCTTATGCTTTCCTGAGCATTATTTACCGTGATTTAGGATGGGGAGCTACCCGAGGATAGTCTATCGCCTCGTTGGGTGTCACACCATCGAGGAATGAGCCCCTTCCCTTTATTGTAGGTGATAGGTTGCACATAGCGGCTGCTCTCCAGTGCATCTTTTCCAAGATCGTGACTGTTTTCAATCTGGGCCCGTAACTTGTCATTCTCACGCCTTAAGGGCTTAGCCTGATCTTGTAACTCTTTCATCCGTCTTGCTTGTTCCTCTTGCTTTCTCTCCATGTCCTGATGCCAATGGAGGAATTGGTCTTTTGGTGATTGGTTCATCTAATGCTCGCTATCAGACCGCCTTTAGAGAATCATACGCACTGTGGATTGACAGAGTTCGCATGAAGGGCTACTTGATACTGCTGAAGCCAAGCTCTTGTAGCTTATAAACAAGACTATGGTTCACTCCTACGCACGGCAATTGTTGTTTCCTTGATTGTCTAACCTCCAGGGCATCAACGACTCAATGTCAACCTGCAAAAAGGGTGATCCGGTGACGATGGGTCGACGTCTCCGATGATTGGCAGCAAAAACACTTGAAAAGGAAGAAGAAGAGGAAACCAATTGGGATTGTATACCTTCTCATCGTGGGGATCCTTTGATTTATAGAGGGTATCAGAATCCATTTTTCTCCGGAAAGAATCTCAATTTCTTTAGGAATGAAATCCATCTTTCATCAGAAGACTGTCTTCCTTATCGGATTAATCTCGTAAGAAGTACAGATTTGGAAGTTAGGAAATTCGAGGATAAATACCTTAAGGTATTTCCGCTTTTATCTATTTGTCCAAAGTTTCTAACTTGCCATAAGCGGAGGTCACTGAATGGGACTTGAACTCTAGACGGGTCACCATGGTCGACTCTCCTGAGGATACCTCGACTTTCACAGATGGGCGTCCGGGTTTCCTATCTAGGTAGTGCCTACTAGTTTTGATATGGAAGGTGGTCTGGGTCACATCGGGTCGTACCTGATCATGGACTGAAAGGTGCCAGCCCCGTCCATCGAGCAGTAGGTTTGGTGACCCATGGTACTCACAGACATGACGATTAGTTTTCACCGGAGAGACCATGGAGATGGGTCTCCATTTGATGGCCGGTGGAGCTGTTAGCTCATGCTTCTCCAATCGGATGGAAGGTTTCATTACGATGCAGATGGAACCGTCTACAAAGGTGCGCTTGGAGGCATTTGACTTTGAGACGGTTGCCTGGCATGAAATTGGTCATCTTCTTGGACTAGGTCATAGTGAAGAGAGGGATGCTTTCATGTTTGCTAGTATTACTCAAGGAAGGACCAAGGGTTTGCATGGAGATGACATTCGAGGAATTAAAGCTCTGTACAACAGAAACTAAGAATGGAAATTGCTCAAGTAAGGACTGGCGCTTGCATGGAGATGACATTCAGAATGCAAAGTGACTCGTACAACATGAACTAAGATTGGAAACCGGAACTTCAGTCATTGAGGGAAATCTACATATCTATATATATAATACTGCAGCTTGTTTTCCTTGTACCAAATAAGTGACATGGTGCAATTTATTTTTAAGAAAAAGAGGTTTTGCAGTGTTGAACTTTATTATTATCACAAATATATATATATATATATATATATATATATATATATATATATATATATATATATATATATATATATATATATATAACCTTTTATTTTCAGAATGATGCAATGATATTAAGAGTTTTCCTGATTAGGAACCGATTTCACCGACTAATTGAGAATTTCATCCATGAAGATTATATACATACATGTGACCCAGAATTTTTTGCAATTGAGACAGATTCTGGCTTATGTACCATCATTAAGTAATTTTAGTAAAAATCATCTTCAATATACCATTATTGTTGTGTTATATGGATGTCCTCTTCTGCCTAACTCCATTGAAAATGGACATTCACGAAGTACAAATATCCTCTCAAAGTAATACATCTACATAAATTATCTTCCATGTTGTCATTAATCATACTCTTCTCTTTCAGATGTTACCTATCTCATCTCAAGTCTACCAAATGATGAACAGACATCACCATCTGGGTTTATATATCGAGGGATCTTCAGGCATGTCACCAGGGACAAAGTAGAAGGCATCCATAAGCTCAACAATACCTTGATCGAACAGTTTGAGTACTTGATGAGCTATATATATAGCCATTAATCCAACGACTAAACACATTGTTGTATTGAATAATCATAATTAACACCAATGTTTTGTTTTCCTTTCAAATTAAAGGTCCCTCTTCCTTCCGGATATTGGAAGAGTGAAGCGACCCTTGAGGTCGAGGGCTCCAAATGGAACAGACCTAACATTTGGAAATTATTAACATGGAATCTGGTCACTAACTGGATATATAGAGAAGGAAAACTACTAGAAGTACTGCTCATTAATTCAAAGAATTTTTCTCATAAACCAAAATCTTAAGTTACTCGCACTTTAATTTGGCTCGGAAAATTCTTTAGTCACGCTGAGAAAGTTGAAGAGGTGCGATATACTACTAATAGCACCAGTCAAAAGTCCACCCACGTGTGGGTTCCTAAACATTCTAGAAATTGCCATATACAAGTCAATAGAAGAATAGAAAGTCAAAAACTTTTGGGTCCCATTAAAGACATTTGTTAGCAATGAAGTTTTTACACCTTAGTTTCTAGGAATTTCTGTTAAGGCTTAGGGAAGAAAATGGAGATCACTAAAGGGGTATAGAGTAAACACCAATTCATAAGATTAGAGGATTCAATGGGAACTGAAGACCAGACCCCGCATACAAGAGAAGACTCCGTCCCACACACAAAACAAAGTCATTATACCTCTCGTTTGGCGTGAGTCATCATGCGCTTCATAGCTAGGATCGTGCGTCAGTCAATCCATCTAAGAGTCTTTTATAAATATATAAAAGAAAAGGGGGAAACAAAGAGGGGCAGCCGCCCCAAATCCTTCTTCTGTCGGCACCTTTCTCTGGCACTATCCTGGGTTCAAAACCTCGGCGAAGTCCGGTACAATTCTGTCGAGTCGTAACCACCTCGAAGGTGACCGCACCGAGTCCGGTATCAAATATGATACAATCACAAACTCGGTAGTGAACCGACCAAACTTGGATGATTCAACAAAGATTCCGAGTTAACACGGTTAACTCGGCCAATTCGGTCTTCTTAGAGGAGAAAAAGGCCGATTTCGTACATTCTCAATCCGTTTCTACCCATCACCAAAAAAAAAAAAAAAATTTAAGATGAATTTGAGAATATTCCTCTCCAAAAGTACCAAAAATCAACACTTTTTTCACAGTCTTACCAAGATCAACCTGTTTTCTAACCCTAGCTTGTGTCGTGATGGTGAGTGGAAACTGTTGTTACCTTGATTGTCTGACCTTCGGGGTATCAGCGGCGCAATGTAAACCTGCAAAAAGGGCGATCTGGCAGCGAAGGGCTGATCACCTCTCCGATCATTAAGTCAACAAAAATACAGAGAGGAGGAAGAAGGAAGTTCACACAGTTCTGATTGCGTACCTCTCATTGTGAAGATCCTCCTGATTTATAAAGGGGGTTTGGAAAGAATCTCCTTTTTTTTAGGAACCAAATTTCTCTTTCCTTATCGAAGATTAATTATTCTTTATCAGGGATTATCATTCTCTTATCCAGGATTATCTCTCAAAGGAGTAAGGGATTTGGAAGCTGGAAAATTCGCTGATAATATAGCTTTTGCAGATTTTCCACTTCTAGGTGCTTGTTCGTAACAAACTTCCCATATGGGGTAGGATGGTCGGCTAGGGGACTTGAAATCCCAAACGGACCACCTTAAGCAAGCCTTGGAAAAGTTTGACCTTGCCTTCCTAGGCGGTCTCCTTAGACTCTCTCGTCTGGGGAGTGTTTGCATGGTTTTGGTAAGGCGAGTGGAATTGGGCCGTTCCATAACACAGGCCAAACGGGCCCGGGGCCTTGCAGATCTTAAAGATCATGGTACTCACAATGCCTTATTTTTCTTCGGCTGGAGTTTCTGTGTTGTTTCAGTCAGGGGAAAATATTGTTGTTTCAAATGTTGGATGTTGAGAGTTGAAAGGTTTGGGAGAAATGATTAGTGCATTCAATGCGTCTAGAGGCGATGCTCATGTGTGTTTAAGGCGCATGGGAGATGCACCTCCCAATATGCATCCTTCGCATTTCGTTCTTTCGGCGCATTTGATGCGCCTGATGATGCCCTACCTTATAAATAGGGGTAGTGGTTTCAAGAGTGGTTTCTTTTACATCTTCTCAAGAGATTTTTGGTTCTTGCATTTCACCTTCCTCTACGCTTCTGCAAACTTCCCTCTAAAGGAGCCACTGACTCTCGACGCTTCGACGACTTTTGTTTTTCTGATGAGTGTTTGCAACTAAAACCTTTTTTATGTCGTTGGTTTGGTTTAGTGTCTCTGTTGTTCGAGGCGTCCCGTTGGTTTATGAAGGTTTTCAGTTTTGGTTTACGTTCTTAGGTTTTGTCCCCGGTAGGTTGTAAAATCTAAAGTGAGATTTCTTTTTCCTTTCAAGGGTTTTCTTCTTACGGACCCCAAGCTTCCACTCTTTTCCCTTTTTTTTATTTGCTTATAGAATGGAAAGAGGCTCAAGAGGCTCTCTCGACTAGGTCAGTCGGGGTGGTGAAGGGGTACTCCCCGAAACACCTACCGCAAAGGCCTAGTCGGGCCGTGGTCTGGGCAGAGGAACTGAGGTTATACAACCAAATTCATGTCAAAATCAATTTAGAGACGCTCGATACAAGCACAACTACCTCAACTCCGTTGTGAGAGGTGTAATGCCATCTTACTTTACACCTAAGTAGTTTATCGTTGTGCTTTGGCCTCCCATTCCATTGTCAGAAGCAGCCTTCCATTTCCCACCTAAGCACTCCTACACTCATTCATTCGAACATTTTTCATATTTTGATGGGTTGCAGTGTGTTAAACTCTCTCTACCAACTGGATATCTCACTGGTGGAGATTCATTTACACTTTGAAGCTTGGGATCGAGGTCGCTTGCTCCATGGCCGCCCATAGTCCTCGGTTGTAATTTGTAGCTAAGCTCCCTAACTCCCCCAAGACGGAGGCGAAAGGGGTTGTCCTGATTAAGGGCCCGTGGTATGAGACCCTTGCCTCCAGGTTTCCTTTGATCCAAGCAAGCCCTTTCATTCCCAAGTTTGTCTTAGTTCCTGTTTTAATATGTCTCATATTTCCTTAGGTTTGGGTGTATTGACATACCTATTTTCTTAATGATTTAGATGTTGTGCAAGCACACCCGCGGGTCAACTAGGTGGAAAAGGCGAGGCTGGACCACATCTTCCGGCTGCTTGAGATCACAGAGAGGGAGCGCCATCACGAGCTCCTTATGTTTGTGAAGAATCTGTAGGAGTTGGGCGCTAGTCCCTTCCCCTATATAGTGCCTGTTCTTCCTCGTCCTTTGCCCAACGAGGTCGTCAAGGGCGAGCACTTTGTTATTGTGGACCTTTTGAAATCATTGCTAGGAGGTTCTTCCTGTGCTCGGGTCATTTAAAACCCTTGTCCCGCCATATCCCCACTCAGCCATGCAGAACCTTGGCCAATCCCCCCCAAGCCAGCGGCGAAGAAAAAGAAAAAGAAGACAGAGCAGGTGAATGCTGCTAACACAGGATTGGAGGGGTTTGTGGACTAGATGAATCTGGGAGTTAGCGAATCGGCTGAGGAGGAGGAGGCTGAGATGTATGGCCTTGCTGGCTTTGCTGCGAGGATGCACAAGTGAGTAGCTCTCGCTCAGGGGGAGACTCCGCCCGCTCAAGACTCGTGAAAGCTCCAAAGTCAGCCCGACCTGCATGAAGAGGCCCAGAAGAGCCCGTCAGTAATTAACATGGACTCCCTAGACTGAGCATTCGATGCCCAATCGGCTTTAGAGGATACCCCCCAAGGTGCTTGCAGAGAGGCTTGTGCACCACCGGAGGGTGGGATCCCCAACCGGCGGCATCTCCTTGCGGCTGGCGAGAGCCGCACGAGGCCCGCTAGGAGGTAGTACCGCCCGCCGTTTTATCTAGGTTGGTGCTGCCGTCTCTGTTAAGAATGCCTAAACCAATTGATACAGCCCAGATGTTCCAGAGTGGGTCCATCATTCGTAGACACACAAAGTACACCCTCCTTTAGCCCGAGGGCGCCTGGGAAATCATTAATCGTTAGAGCCCCTTCAACAAGAGTGAGTCTTCGGATATGCACATATGCGACCTCTACCCCACTCTTCTCCGGGTGCCGGTGGCTGCTTGTTTTGAGCAGTATTCCATCTCGTTTCTTGGCTACCTGGAAAAGGAGACCTTCCAACGCGTGGCCGAAGATAGGATGCTCATCCGCAATCAAGATTTTCACTAGTCGGCTAAGCTGGTAAGTTTTGATTTTTAATAATTGGACAGCATCACGATTTTCTTCCGACACTTCCTTCTTCCAGTTGTGATTACATTCATAAAATATACTCACTAAAGATAGGAATTCCAATCTCGCTGGATGATGCCTTGCTTATAACTCTATGTTCAGTCGGCCGTCTCCAAGCACTAGGCCTTGGATGTTTCTTTGGCTAAGGCGAAGTCCAGGTCAAAGCATTGGGAGCTGGAGGCTAAGGTCGGTAGGGAGAAGATTGCACGGATGGAAAAGGAAAGAGATGAGGCCAAACATAAGACTAAGGTGTCTCGCTTAGCGGCAAGTACAACAGGTGATGGCAAGGCTAGGGCGAAGGAGGACCTAGCTAGGGTCTAGTCCGTGGCTGCTGAGGAGAAAGCAAAGATAGCTGAGAGCAGCGATAACGGAGGCTAGGACTGCTCGCCTAGAGGTTGAGAGGACATCTCTCCTACTAGAGCTCAAGGAGATCAAAGATGAGGTGTCATCTTTCCATTCTAAGGCAGGCAGGGATAAAGAGGCCATGGAGAAAGAGTATTAGAAGGCTCTAGAGGTGATCTTTGCCTATGGGTACGGGTGTTGTGTATTCAAACACAACATCTATGGAGACCATTTAGAAGTCCTAGCTTATATGCCTGACTCCGCCGACCCGCTGCCTCTTGAGTTCTTTACAAACCCAGAGTACCCTCTTGTCTAAGCGGTTGCCGAGGCTACAACGATCGGCACTGCAGTGAACAAACTAAGAACCATGATATCGCCGTCACGAGGACCAACACGCACTTAGTCCCTCTTTTTTTATTCTCATTTTGTAATTTTTCTTTTTGAAAAAGGGCCTTGTTTGGCCGCCATTGCTTGTGTACTCTCTAGACGCCATTGGCGCTTTAATGAAATACACCTTTTTTTTTGTCTACTTCTACCATTGCTTATTTTTATTTCTTTCTTTCATTGTGCAACCCCTTTCCTCAATTTGGTTAGGGTGGTCGCTTTAGGACGTTAATGTTAAATTAGGAGCTGGAAAGTTCGCCCTTGTGCTAGTAGGCAAGGCACTATCTTTGGGCCTCGGTTGTAGCCAATAAGTCAAAGACCACCGTAGGGCTTGGTCGTGTACTAGAAGGCTGGAGGCCTTGTTAGTTTATCTCAGCAACTGCTGCAACAGGTTAAGAGCCTCATTCAGTCTTTGAAAGTGCCACAGTTAAGAGCCACATCTGGCCTTTTGAAAGTGCACAGGTAAGCACATCTAGTCTTTTGTAAGCGCAGCTAAGAGCCACATATGGCTCTTTGTAAGTGTCGCTAAAGCAAGAGCCAGATCTCGTCTTTGTGGCGCAAAGATGCTAAGAGCCGCGATCCGGCCTTGAGAAGAGTACGCAAAATTTTAAAATATTTTAACGATAATCGTTATTGATAGTGATACTTTCAAAGGAAATTTTACTGGTCATACCTCTTCAGATGCATGGCATTCCACATTCTGGGCACTAGAGTCCATTTTAGCTTATTCAACGCGTATGATTCGACTGCCCCCACTCGGACTACCGTGTATGGCCCTTTCCAGTTTGGTTGGAACTTCCCGTCTATTAGGTTAGATGTGTTTTCAAAGACTCTTCTCAAGACTAGGTCTCTGTCTCGAAACATAGATGGTTTTACCCCCCTGTATTAGAGGTTTATCAATCTTTGCTGGTATGACGCTATACGCATAGCTAGAAGCCATGGAGTCATTTGTCATATCTCCAGTTATTAGTACGCTTCAGCATTAGCCCTTAAGGAATTTCATCAAGGTGGGCATCCTAATTTCTGTGGGGATTATAGCCTCCATCCCGTATAAGGCGCGAACGGAAACACTTCCTAGTGCTGGGTTTCAGCTTGGTCGTTCAGCCCATAATCCCCGGTTGTTCATCTACTAATTTTTTCTGGGTCGAATGCGTGCTTTTTCAAAGCTGTTAGGAGAGTCTTGTTGGATGATTTCGCCTGACCATTTCTTTGTGGGTACCGTAGGGTTGAATATAAGTTCTTGAATTTAAACTCATTGTAAAAATTCATGTATACCCTGCTATCAAACTGTGGCCCATTGTTAGTCACTATTGACTGTATTCAACCTGCATCGATGTTCTTCCGCATAAATCGAAGATATATTTATGTCTTTGATTGAGGCAAAGGTTTCAGCTACCCATTTGCTAAAATAGTCGGGCTGCTACCAATAATAGCCTCTTCTATGTCAGCTGTGAGGTAAAGGGTCCAATCCATATCTATTCCCCATCGGGCGAAGGGCCGCGCCCATATGGTCATCAAATTCATGAGTCGACACCCTTGAGATGGGGCCACGCTGGCGCCGATCACACTTCTCGACAGAGGTTGCATCCGCTTCACGCCGCCGCAGAGCCTCGTACGGGCCTGCGGCACCAAAGTTCTACCCCGATGGGTTTCTATTCCTTCATAGAGTTCCGCCAATGCATACTACCCATGTTGGGTGGTGACGCATTTAAGATATAGGCCATCTAGTGACCGTTTGTACAACTGCCCATTTACAAGGAAAAATCAAGCCGCCTGAACCTGAATCTTATGGGCTTCGACCCTACTAACCGAGAGTTCTCTCAAGCTCAGGTAATGGACTATTGGAGTCATCTAAGAGGGATATGCTTCTTCTATCTCGCTTAATGTGTCAGAGTAAATTGAAGACCCTACTAGTACAGACAGGAAGATAATCGCTTTGGTTGGTAGAGATACGGGTTAATTACCGCTATGATCCGCCTTTTCATTTTCCTGAATCCTTAGATATGCCTGCTTCCAAGCCACGGCTTCCCAGCCGCAGCCAACTGGTGCATACATACTCTGGTCAGCGCGCGCTGGTCCTACATTTCATATTCCTTTGCTTAATTGGGCCCTACCAAATCGGTCACTTTATTATGATCTTTTCTCGAGGATAACAAAATTGTGAGGTCTATAACAAGTAGATTTCTTCATACACTCATTCATTATCGATTTTTGAAGCTCCAACCGTAAAGCTTACTCTATTCTTTCTCCTGTTGGGGCTTCAAGTTGCAAGCTAATAGCAGCTCTCGTTTGCCGAGAAGCGTCATCCACATTAAGGATCCAATTAATTCCATTACCCATCCCAACTTGTTAGGATTTATGCTAAAAAAGTCCATAATACTCCGTCTTATTGTTAAGAGGGGTTTATACTGGATACTGAACTCGCTTAGCTCAATGGCCCATCGGGCCATCCTTCCTGAAATGTTAGGGGTTTATGTATGGTGCTTCGCAAGGGAAAATTGGTCAGCACGACGATAGGGTGTGCTTGGAAGTAAGGGCGTAGTTTTTTAGCTGCCACACGGAGAGCCAGCACCGCTTGCTAGAGACGGGTATACCGAGTTTCTGCTTCAGATAGAGACTTGCATAAGAAGATACTGGTCTTTGTTTCCAGTTTTCATCTTCTTTGAACAAAGCTGCACATACTAAGACATCTAAAACTACTAGGTAAAGATAGAGCGTATCACCTGCTTCGGGGCTAGCCAGAACTGATGGTTCAGTGAGATACTACTTGATTACCATGAAAGCCTAGTCGCATTCCTCATTATAGCCGGTCAGTTTGGCTCCCTTTAGAGTGGTGAAAAACGACTTTGATCGGTTTGTACAACGAGATATGAACTCTCAGAGCCAGCAGACCAACTGGCCACAGACCTTCTTTTCTAGAAGTAGAGTCTCGAGATTCTCAGAATAGCTCTAAGATGAATAGGATTGGCCTCTCATCCTCTCTACGCCACTACAAGCTTCTAAAACTTGCTCGATCCAACTCTAAAACACACATTTAGGGATCGAGTTTGGCGTTACGGTAGTAGCCAAAGGTTTCTGTAGGTGTTGCTTGTGATTAGACGTTTCGATTTGAGCAAGCATATCGCCAATGTAGACTTCCTGTCTTGCCCATTAGTGATTATCTTCTCGTGTTCGTAGTGTTCGTAATCAACAAATTTATAACCTAGATTCTCATTACTAACGAGTAAAGCTACCGCAGTGATAAAATGTCTGTGGTCGAACACAGGATGGGTTTTCTTCGTGAGAGGTTACAAGCATTGAAAATGGTGCTTTCTCCTGATTATGTTGTAAAATAGTGTGTGAATGGTTGCAAACCGAAAATAGCTTTGAAGTAAAAAGTTAAAAGAGAAATCCTCAAGTCCTGCCACCAGGGCTTAGTGTTCTGCTAACCAACATGTACTTTGGCCTATCTCTCCTCAGTGATTCATGACATATAGTCATTTCCCGAACCAAATCTTCTTTTAGCTTTAAAACCTAAACCCTAAGAGCTTTCTTTTTTGAAAGATAACATTTCATTAGGAAAAAATGTCCCTAACAGTTAAAACACATCTCAAAAACCCTACCCCACGATAACTAGCAGGAGACAACTAACTGAGCCTCAATGGATCTAGTGAAAGTATCCATTGAACCCAAAAAGCTTGCCAACTACACATTAAAGAGAGTATGCTTACAGATTTTAACTCGTTGAAAAGCAAGTACAAATACCCTAAAATACAAACATGAAGTGAACATGAGAACATGCAAAATAAACTCTAAACAATACCCACGACCTTTCCCTTCAAGGATCGGGAGATTAGGTTGCCATCCCTTGATTTGTCATCATCAAGGGTGTTTGGCAACCAAGAAAATGCGTAAGAGCAAAGGGGGAATAAGAGAAAATCAAATAAAGAAGGAGGGAGGAAGCTTCGTGCTTGACTGATTGATTGAATGAAAAGATGTCTCTGATTACAGCATGGTTGAACTTATATAGGCTTAGTAAAGAGGAAATTACAAAAGTGTATTAAGGAATCAAAATTACATAAGGGTAAACTTGTATAAAACCACCAATAAGTGGATCAAAAAGCGTATAATGTGCATGTATGACAAAGAGTTCGTGTGTCAAGGGAAAATCGTAACCAAGGAATTTCATACAGTGTTGCCAAATTTTGCAACCCCCAAATTTACAGCCTGGCTTCCTTCAATATTCAATAAATTCGCTCCGAATTTCCACTGATTTGATCATGAGTCTTCGAATTCAGCTCAGGTTCATTGTGCTCGAGTCAAATTGAGGAATCATGAGGCTTTTGACCTGCAAAACTACTAAAATAGCTACAAAATGTGATCAATAGCAAAAAGCTTCTGACTCCTAATTATGTCAATTTTTGAGTTATTGGAAGTCGATTAGTACACAAAAAGCGCATAAACCCGCTATAAACAAGGCTCAAACGCACTATTTGGGTACTAATCACTCCCAACCTAGATATTGCTAGTCCCTTTAGCAATAACATCATGCAAAGTTATGTTTTGCAAAAATGGATTGTCTGTTCAAAAAGTATGTGCAATTAATGTCTAACCTTTAGTATGACAAATTGGAACTCAGAGCAAAGACCAGTTTGGAGAACAAATCTATACAAGAATAAGTTTCAACGCAAAGATATATTCCAAGGAAATCAAATTTCGACTTCCACCAAACTTAAGTGTTTTTAATGATCGCTTAAACTAATATCGTAAACTACTCCCTAACTAAACCCGTACGCCAAACCTCGGGACATGCTGACCAACCTAAATAGATTAAGTTCCTCACTTATTTCTATACTTAACGTATTGTAGGCGCAATGTCGTAAAATCTCGACTTCACCAAAGTTCGTATGATCCAATCGATGACTCCTAAACCAATTAAGGCATAAGGCACCAAGTTGATCTTTCGACCACAAACTCCTCAAGCTCTCAATTCGACTTCGAATGATCCTCGAGAACTACACCTACAACTCGCTAAACTCTACCCATCCACCCACATGCAGCATTAAGTCTGCGACTTAACCGGGCCTGGTTTAGGGCACCAAAGTTTTAAAGGCGCTATATACCCTCTCGACTGTAGATCGGTTTCAAGGCAAAGCAAAGGACTTTACTTATCTATTTTCTTCTTCTTTCTTTTCTTTCTTTTTCTTTAAGACACATTGCCCTTCATATTATAAGGAACTCTAATCTATTAAAGTCACAACTAAGCTTAAGGTCAATTTTGTAAAGCAAGAGAGAAACAATTTCTAACCTATCAAGAAAACTAATGTGAATTGTGCGGTGTGGGTTGGGATATGGTGGAAGACGGGTGATTACTGTGGTCATCAATCGACCAAAACTCATCATGAATGAACCATTTAGCATTTAAATTATATAGTGCACCTCAATTTACGTGAAAGCGTAAAATCGCAAATATGGTCAATGAGACAAAAAGTAGGAAAATAGATTTGTATTATATATATTAAGGTGAATTTACAAATTTTACTTTTGCAACAAGTAAGCAAAGAAGCCTCATATAAACACAAAAGGGCTTTGGTCGGGCATGAAGGTTAAGTAAATCAAACTAAAGTATGAACATCACTTCCAACACTAACTGTCCCGGCAACGGAACGAAAGTTAGCGGAGGAAGTGGTACCTCCTCAATCGCTGGCTGAGAAGGTTCATCTCAGCCTCGGGCAGCCGAGGTGCCGTGGTGAAGTGGTCGGATGCCGGGCCTAGCTGCCACATCTAGTGGAAGCCGGGCAGGCCGGCGGCGTGAGGTGGCCGATCTCGTCGTGAGAGCGGATACGGAGGGCTGCGTAGTGGGCCTCGAGAGAGATATCGTGAGGCCTGGCGGGCTCTAGTCGGCCGACGCCGCCCCCGGATTCAGCTTTGGCGGTGGCTTCGGTGCGGTCATTCTTCGCCGAGCGGCCTGCGAAGTCGCAAAGAAGCCGTGAGCGCTGAGAAATGCGCGACCGTCTATGAGAGCCAGAAGTCCCCGCGACGGTAATGCATCATGGGCCAGGAGGTGCTCGACCCTACCATATCAGACCAAACCGTGGGCATGGAACCCGAAGTATGTGGAGAGGTAGAGGGTATCGAGGCTTCACAGATCAAGCCGGAGCTACTGAGGAGTGGTCGCGGAGGTGGAAGAGACTGGAGGGACATTAGCGACACTGGGGCCGAGGCCCCTGCCGCGTTTCAAATATAGGGGACAAGTCCGGCGCGACTATCATCATCCTCGCTTCGGCTCCTGCCTCGATTCCCTAAGAGGAAGATGAAAGCTCGAGGCTCGCCCGCCATCGTCATCGCAAGGGTGGCCCCAGCCGCACGACGCCTATACGAGGCTCGGCCGAGAACCCGATATGCTCAAGCACCCGATGATAATAGGGCGAGGAAATAGAAGAAGTGGACTCAAACTTGGGCAGATTCTGGCTTGTGAGACCGTCCCTAACTGAATAAGAATGATATTGGCAATCACCACGGGCCGAACTGGGGTGAGTCCTCCTAAATATGATATAGCACCTATAGGATAGCTCCTCTCCTCTATACTATATGCTAAAGTGGAAACATATTAGACCTCAAAACATGGTCTATCATAAGCATACGCTATGGAAGGTGGCGCCTGAACAATACCGACCCACCAGTAGCATCCATAGAGAGGATCCGGACCATCTCCCGGTCGTAAGGATTTAGCCATCACATAACCGTCGCGGACGCGAGGACCACCGCAGATGGAGGGTCATGTGATATTGAGGCCCTGGCGTATCCTTGGTATTCGCCAATAGAGAAATGAAGAGACTGGTTATTTCTCGCCGATGTCATCGTGATAGAACTCGTGACGACTAAGGATAATAATAATGACGCGCACCATGAACGGCTCAGATGGTATCATTGGGATGGCGAGCACTGAGTCTCTGAGCCTGGGTCAAGAAGAATGCCGCAGATCATAAGACACTTATGAATTTATCCTCGGCAATGCACATTCCTGTAATGGGGTTGCAGGGAAGTAAGGTCGCCTGATGATGGACCCCGGAGATGTTTGGGCTCAACACTCGGACAGCGGAGAGGGCTGCGCCGGATCTCGATGCATGACTCCCCAGCCTACATATCCAGCCCTGCAGGGACACCCTCCGGCTGGTCTAGGATGTGAAGGGGCCGTGTGACCCAACTGAGCATGATACCTCCTCCGGGCAAGGGCTGAGAGGAGGAACCTCAAGATCACCAGCCAGTGGCAACACAGTAGGGCAAAGAAGCAAGGGCAAGGGCACTAGGCTCAAGGCCGTCGCGATGCAGGGCGGCGGCAACAGGAGGGGCCCCCCCACAGGGAGAGAAGGGCTCCCGCGCACCTACGACCAGGAGTGAGTTTCGCTTTGCCATCTTCGATCTTTAGGAAGAACAGCTAGAGAGGAGATGATGTTTTCTGAAACAGAAAGGATGATTTGTGAGGTGAAAATGAAATGGAACAAGGGTTTATAAAGGGGAGGAGGGGTAGGTGGGAAGATGTGAGAATTAATGGTTTTTAATGACCATTAACTACTTGGCTCAAAAGATTAGAAAATTTAATTTCAAGAACATCAAACGGAGGGTCAGTAGATGCTAAAGAGTTGCAGAGTGAGGAGATGAACACATCAAAGTTGCGACTTTCGCAGTTGTGAAAATTTTCACAACCTAAGAAACTTAGTATATTTTGCCTCTAAACTAACTTTTAGCCAAAACAAACTCCTAGAAAAACATAGAGAAGTTAACCATATAAATGAAAATCCTAATTTAAAATCAAACAAAAAACAAAACAAAAATCAACTAAAACTGAGGGTTTCCTAAGTTCCCGAGAGAACCCCCGCGATGTTAAAAGATCTGATGGGATCAAAGAGAGAGCCCTCCGTTTGGTAGCAGAGGTGTTCTGGCTTGAACCTAAACTTCTGCTCGATGCCAATGAAGCATCCCGTGGAGCCAGGCGCGCAGCGAATGTGGAGGTCGACCGTGCAGCTGATCCTCATCAACCGCTGCTCACTCACTTCACGTAATTAGAATATTAGCTTCACTTGAAAGCCACCAGTGCACTTTCATCATCGCCCTCACCGCTTTATCCTGCCACCAAATAAAAATGTTGAGCTCCCAAAGTCATGTTGTTAGCGAGTCGATAACTCATCTCAAGAATATTATAGTAATAGTCGTGGCAAAAATGGCCTCCCAGATGATGGGAACTGCGGGAATAAGTTTCGCCACTGGCATTCTGCATCGGCAATCACAATCATCAATAATAGAAGTTATCCAATCTTTACCAAGACAAACCTCAACTAACTTTCAGAGCTCTTCGCACGATCATCCGCTACATAAAGTAACGTTGGCAGGTCGTTCCGGCAAACCTAATCGGGTCATACTGGTGGCAAATGTAGTTACCAATTAACTCCCGCAAATCCAGCAAGTCGGTCGCGCAGAACCCTCCAACGTTACTGAAACGGTGTAATCCCGACTTGTATTTCAAGGTTTTGCAATCGATGATAGAGCTTCACTGTCACAGAGTTTCCTCTATTAATGCCCAACCCCTTTTTGACTGTACACAAGTCTTTGAGAAATTTTGCATAAGTTGGAACCTGTTTGATCATATCAAGCAAAATGACGTTCACTCACTGTCTCACACCTCCTAAATGCTTGCAGGTTTTTGCTTCTCAAAATGCAGGTTGTGGTGGTGCATGGCCCCTTTCTATTAATCTTTCTTTGACATTATGTGTGTTCAGGCTCCCTTCCTCCTGTCTCTGCTTTCCATAGGTTTAGACACTTGCTATCAATTTCTTACTACCCAAAGTGATAAGGGCTCGACTTCATCCATTTTGGGGCCGCCCGCAGAAAGCAGGTTCATGTACTTCTGATTGGGTAGTGTCCCGAAGGGAACCTCCCTTTCCTACATGCTGATTATTCAGGCTACTGATGGATAATTGCATGGTGTCAATTTTCTGATTTAGGGCTGTAAAAGTTTCAACTTTTTGCCTGCGGTTTCTACTTTTATATCTTGGTTTATCTGCATTTGATATAGTTTTCGCTCCTCCACAAAAATTCCTACCAACTGCTCTTCTAAACTACATAGCTTATCTACGTGATGAAGTTGGTATCGCCACGGCAAAGTGAAACCCACACTGCTGTTACTTATAAAGCCCCTGTAAAAGATATATCGGGGTTTAAAGCCTGTGCCAAGTTCGTGTCTTCATTGGATTATAAGTGTTACCATACTCTGGCATCATTTATGGGCCTTAATTTGGCCCACAACATTTGCATTTCTTTCTACCATTAATCCTTAATGAGGGGGAATTAATGAAGGCTCCCTTTATGACCAAGACTGCACTAAGGCTGGCTCGCTGGCATGCCCACCCACCGCCCGAACTCCCGGTGGCTTCTCTACCCAGCTTCGATCCTTCCGTTTTAGGCGGATGCCAGCTTAATTCATCTGGGCTTCGCTGCATAAACAAGCCTCCCAAGCCACCGGTTGGTTTCATCCTCTCTACCTCGATTCGCCTCTCATCCCATCCTTTGGAAGTTTCAAATTGTCGTGACCAAAAGTCCATGGTTTCCATCGATTTTTGCTAAAGAAGTCCACACATGGTTTGTGTTGTCATTGAATATCCATCGTGAAATGGGACTCAACAAAGATCCATGTATCAAAGCCGCCACAGGGCATGCACCCATGGTTCCCGCATGTTCTTCCGCGATTGATAACCTTTCACCGCCATGAGCCGCAGCGGATCTTCCTTCAGTTGTTGGTCTTATGAGCATTGAAGGAACTCTCTCAGTAATTCCTACCCACGCCTCATTCCCATGGTCCCTGCCTGAGGCACTTGGTCACCTGGCTTTATCTTCAGGGTTAAAGTGGAAAGCTCCAGCCTGGAGAAACTGACACAAATGCACCCCTCCTTGAAAGCAGTGCAAACCTCCTTGAAACTAACATGTCATGACTTTCATTTTCCATACCATGAAAAGCCTGGAGTGTGAATGCCTAAACACGCCTCACCGCTACTCTCCATGTGGTGGTATAATGCATGAGGGCACTCACCCTCGGGTGGGTGAATGTGATCCCTCATCGACCAGAAGTATCAAGCCCCATGAACTCTGCCGCTGCGCCGTTCTCAGGTGGAGTCTCCATTTTACTGGTGTGTATTAACTTCACAACCTCTTCACCGAAGCACCCAGCCTCTGACCTGCATGCAAGCACTTCTGCCCACTCACAAACCCGTGATCACACCACAAGAAAGAAACTAACAAAACTGACCACAAAGGTTATTATTGAAGAACCAAGATTAACAGTCCGTATATAAAGTCTTCAAACTCATGTAGGTTTTTAATTCCCCAAAGTGAACTCGCGGAAAACGAATAAAACTCAACAAGAAATGACAGCACTAATGTTTTGAACAAGGTGAAACACAAAACACTGCTTTTCTTCTTCCACTAGGGCAACGATCCCGCAACGCGCCAGAATGATTCACTCTTTAGGTTCGTAGTGTCGAATCAATAAAACTTATAACTCAGATTTTACATCGACGGGAAAAGCATCGCAAAGATAAAGGCCCTTGTGGTCAACACTGGATGGGTTTCATGAGAGAGGGTTACGCAATGAAACGGTAAGTCCCTGATGGTACAGGAAACGCGTGAATTAATAAACCAAATAACAAGCAAAGGTGAAACTTTAAAGTCTGGCCACTGGGCTTAGTGTTCTGTTAACTAACATGTACTGGGTTTATCTCTCAGATTGTATGGTACGACATATAGTCATTTCCTGAACCAAATCTTCTTTTGCTTTAAACCTAAACTCAGAGTTTTTTTTAAAAGGAGCAACATTTCATTAGGAAAAATGTCCTAATAATAAACACATCTTAAAACTCACCACTGCAATTAGCAAGATAACTAACTGAGCCTCAATGGATTCAAAGTAAAAGTAACTACTTCTGAACCTGGGGTGTTTCGCCAACATGAATAATAAAAGAGAGGTGCTGGGAGATTTTAAACTTTTTAGTGAAAAGCAAATAAACATCTAAAAACATAAACATGAAGAACATGAGAACATGCGTTTAAACCTAAAAAACAACACCTAAGGGCCTTCCCTTCAAGGATCAGTGGGAGATGAAAGCTACATCCCTTGATTTGTCATCCTCAAGGGTGTTTGAAACCAAGAAAATGCAAGAGGTAAATGGGGAAGAAGAGAAAATCACAACAAGGAGGGAGGAAGTTTCACGCTTCAACGATTGATCAATGAAAAGATGTCTCCACATACATAGCGAACTTATATAGGCTCAGAAAGAGGAAATGGCAAAAGTGAATAAGGAACTAAATTACATATGGTAATCTATAGATAAACCACTAAATAAGGGATCAAAAAAGTATAAAGTGCATGTGTATGAGCAAGGTTGGTTGGTAAAATCGTTGAACCCAAATTTGTAAGTTCTCAAATTTTAAACTCTAAAAATTTCAACAAATGTTCAATCTTTCGAAGAATTCGCCCCAATTTCCAATCGATTTAATTAAGGTGAGTCTCAATTCAAATTTCAGTTCATTTAGCTCGAAATAAATTGAGAATCATGAGGTTTTAAATTTGTAACTACTTAAATAGAATACAAATGTGATCGTAGCAGTTTTGACTCAATGTTTAATGAGTGATAGGTTGATTTAATGGCCAAAAAGCGATAAACTCAAGAAGGTCAAACTGGATTGGTTTGGTAATAATCAATAATAGTGGCTTTAAATTTTCTGGTCATGTAGTCAGGTGCACCGCAAGATATACACAATTTTATATTACCATATCAAAGGATCTATTAACGACTTTGAATCACAAAGGCCAAAATCTGTTGAATACTTCAAAAGATAATGATACAAATTTATATATTATTACTAGTTGACGGTTATCTGACCATGAATCTGCCACAAAACTATAGAGTAGCACTAATGATGGTATGGAGCAGCTGTCAAGGGAGTGAGCGGTAAATACTCGCAAACTAATTTGAAAAAGTGGCAGGCAGCTCAAAACTCAATGAAAAGTATTATCGAACACTCAACCCTTTTCCAAGTGTATCGGTCATATGGTAATAAGGGACTGAGAAACTGATATCATCCAACAGATTGAGGTTCTTCTTGACTGAACTGACTCCAAGGCAGGCCTTCACCTTATTAGATAACAAGGGATGTCAATAAACTAATTGAATTGGAAGCAAAACTTAATAAAACCAATCCAGTAATCACTCAAATAACAACCATTTAAATTTTAAAAGGTAAGATATCATCAGGGATGGGGATAACATTATGAAAACAAATGCATTTCCTAAAGGCAATGATTTTGAGCGAAATGTTGATTTGTCCCGGGGCACAATGTATGAGTCTGATTTGACACACTACATTTAATATCAATACACCATAATCTTTTCGTGATAAATGGGTTCAAATAGCCACTGTGTAATCGGCATTCTTTAAGATTTAATGTTTTCTTTCAATATCAACCATTTTCTTAGAATCATAAATTCTCACTCCATAGAGGATAATGCAAGTAAATGCTCTCCTCTAACAATTGTATCTGTCTTCAAAATTGAATGTTATTAATTTTTCATCTCCTGATTAGATCTGTTAACACTTAATCAAGATCCTTCATCGTACTATGAGAAACTGAATCCAATTGATACATCATTCAATTAATCTTGCTGCCCATGAGTTAATTAAAGGATCTAATAAAAGTAATTTTTGAAAAAACAAGATCTCAAGATATTATCAACACATCTGAGCACGCTTCTTACTCAGACTCCCATCTCTGTCACTCCAGGCCTCCTGAAATCAGATAAAGATACAACCTTTTCAAGAAGATTAATATTCTAACAATCATTATATGAACTATATCAATGAGTATAATTCACTAAACCCAAAATAATCTAGTACTGTAATCCAATGTTCACACTGAATCCTCAACTTTGGGGAAAAGTTTGATCTAGTTTCATTATCAGATTTCATCCATCACGAACAAACAAAAGCAAGAAATGAAGAAAGCAATCTATAGGAAGAGAAAACTCAGATTTTGTTTTAAATCTTCATCTCATCAGTAAATAAATGAATGGCCTGAGCATGCACAAAAAACATAATGGAAATAGTAATAGTTTCGAACTATTCGAAGATCTTATTAAATAAAACTGCAGAAACACGTAAGAAAGGAAAGAAAGAAAGAGAAACTAGGAAAATCGATTTTAGCCTTAACTTTATCCAACTCAGAAATCAATCTCATATATTGTTAGACTGTAATTCCTTCAATATAAACAAAATCATTTAAATCATTTCAACTTAAACAAATAAAATTCATAAAATGAAAATTAAAATGGAGAGAACTTTAAGATAGGAGGTCGAATCTTCCATGCTTCATTTAAAAACGAGGGAGATGGGTCCTAGTAGAATGGTTTAAATTAGGTCAAAATCTCTAATTTTCGGGCCTTTTCAAGTTTCTCTAAAGATTCGTCACACAGAGTTTTCTGGCCGCGACATCATTTCCTCACACGCGATGATCGGTCATGATGATACTTCAGCGCGCACATTCATTACTACGATACTTGTCACATGATACCTCCACACAATAAATCTTCACAGCCAACCGGTTTTTCTTCAACTTGTCATGAATCTCTTCTGCTTTTTAACTCTGATTTTGATAGCAGATGAGCAAATGGAAACACTCATCTGAACCCGCGCCATTCATTTTCAACACTTACTTATAATAATTTATAGTTTTTGCATGATCCCTCGATTCCAGGTTCTGGTGGTTACAGTTCATCGAGCAAAGAGCAAAATGAAGGCTGGAATGAATGATATATGTGAAGTGGATCAGCCATTGCCTGATTACTTCACCATCGTCAATACGCCACACGTCATGATTGCACCCACGTCACGATACGCTTCGCTTCAATGCTCATGACTGGCCACCATCGCCACGACGCCTCAACGTCATGAGGCTGTCACACGCCCTATCACACAACGCCACCGTAATCCTTAATTTCACTCATTAAAGCACTTATACTCAAATTATGCATTCTTATGCACAACAGAAAAACAAGTTTCCTCACACAGAGTGACAATCACCTATAGCGCCGAATTGTAAACGCTTTCACTATTATTTTCTGATTTTATAACAATGTTTCCTTCTTATTGTCAGTCATCTTTCCATTATGTCTCAGATCTTCTTTGCCATCAAACTCATTATACAATTTAATAAAGCCTTGATCTTTCTCAGTTATTCAGCTTCATATATTCCGTCAAGATCACTCAACTGATTTAAACTGTATTGTTAATAAGAAGTTCGGCTAAATGTTGAGAAGACTGAGATCCAGATTCAAGATATTATGTATCTGTGGATCCAAGAGGCTTTTAATGATTCTGGTTGAAGAGAGATGATTCCAACCCATAAAATTGAGGTAATATTTGGGCTACTTTAACACCAGCTCTGTGATGAGATATAATTTTATTTTATTCACTAGATAGCTTTAAGGTACTGAGAGAGATTATTCCTCTGCAAAGATCACTCCCGCCACTAATATATATTATGTTATACTGGCTAACAATATCTTTTGGCAAAAAGTAACCACTGAACTGATAGAGATTTGAATCCTAGATACAACACTATTAATTAATGAACTGAATAGCTTAGCTGCATTTCCTTACTAAATTTTACCCAGAACTATTTATCTGAGTTGTTCCAGTGCAACTTTATTAATCTCACTTTCTCGCTTTGATTTGATGATCTGTAGATTTTCAAGTACACCAGGTTTACTTTGGGCTACGCACTTCATGCTAATGGCATATCATTTAAGACTCGTTTCTACCACAGTTTTACAATGCCACGTGGAAGGTTAATTATAGAGGAAGACATAGATAGTAATTCTAATTTACTTATTTCTTGTTATTTTTACAAGGCTTGTAATACTTTAATAGTCAAAGACATAAGATGTTTAATGAGAGTACATAATAAGAAATTGAATTAATCAACACTCTAAGATCCTGAATAAAAGACTTCATGATTACAATATAAACAGAATAATATAACTTCAATAATGTGGAAATAATCAAGAAGATTTTGAAAAGAACAAACTAATCATGGAAGTAAATAAAGAATCCGCTGCCAAATACGATATTAAAACCTAATATCCTTATTATTACTTATTTGTCATCAATCAACAAAGAACGCATGAATAATCGCACGGCCACCCATTCGCCAACAATTTGAATCAGTTACCACGACAGATGTCGAATGATATTGTCTGCGGATCACCCCGTTAACCCAATGGTACTTCGATTTAATCTTCGTCGCGAACGTTACAACGGTTGAATGGGCAGTCCCGCGATTACCGCGATCTCACGATCGGATAGATGCCGGTTATCACTCGAATTAATAACACCGCAATTCATTAATGTACATGGTCCAGTTGAACAAAAGTTTCGAACGTTCTTTCACTTCGGTGATCGCGATTAACTCGCAAGAGATCAAACATCGGTCAACGGAGGAACTCGAAATACGACAGTCTTCATTAATTATCGGCGAAGCGTCCTCAATTAATCGCATCAACCGTATGATGTCCCGCCACCTTCATAATGGTCCGGTGAAAGATAAACCAACAACGACTATGCCCCACCGGAGGATCATTTATGAAGAAAACCACGTACCGCCATGGGGAGGACATCGGGGCGATGTCACCAACACCAATCACGCCTAGAGAGTAAAGGCCGCACCAATAAACACTGCAGGTACGCACAATGAAGTCCTCAACAATCCGTAAATCACGTGTCTCAAACACTAAACAAATAAATAGAAACAGGAACTTTCAACACATACTATACAACGCCGAGTCAGAACTTATACGATCATAGTAGTAAACGTCATCGTGAAAACCCACAAAGGAGCAAGCCCCAGACGGATTGAATTTAATCACAATCAATCACTGAAGAAGGGATCAGACAGTAATGTGGCCATCAATCTAATCAGGACAAGGGGTGGCGAATAACTCGAACTTAATAATCAAACAACTGGCGTATGATGGCGAATAAATCCAATAATATGCCACCAAACTGTTAATGAAACCAAATCTAAAAGAAGTCGATTTAGAGCAAGCTCAATACGTGATGTTAACTTCGTGATTCATGAAGAACGACCGGCGCAACATGCAGCAGTACAAACCTGGGCGAACAACTGGAGCAATACGCAAATAAGGAGCCTGAGGCACAAATGGGCCAGCCGGCAAGCTTATTTACGTAGTGCAACCTGCTCTGTCGAAAGCAATTCGTAGGTAAACCAAGAAGAGATGGAATGAGTATCGCTAAAGCAAATATACGAGGCGGAATAACTAAGTAAAACTCAATCGAGAGTGTATGATCGAGAGATCACCCAAATTGGAACTGAAGATGATGCTTAAAGAACAAACATAGAGAACACAAGTAGACCTTCAGCACAAAGGCGCCAAGATACCGTCCCTTACCCATTAAACGCCTCAAGAAACACAAACTGATAAATAATCACAACAGGATGCTGGGTGTCAAGAGATAACATCCATTATTGATGCCCCATAAATGCCCCGCTATAAAGTTCAGTGAAAGACATTTTGTCTCAGAAGAGAAGATTAGCAGACTTCGAGACGGAACTTTAACCAGAATGCGCAAAGGCAACCTTCAGAGGAAGCTACCGCAGGCTCAAAGAGACCCAGCCATCATCCCGCACAATTAAATGCTATTTTGAGAGAGCACCGTGTGATTCGGGGTGCCAAAGATTAACTTATGCCCCTATCCATCTTTAAGCCAAGCCAATAGAGGTACTGGTCCACGGCTACCACTTCTATGCATGTGATCTTTGAAGCACCCGGAGAGGATAAATGTACATGTCTTTAGTAAAGGCCCACAAGTTTATCTTTCCAAAGCAGATTTCATAGTTTTAGACACATGGAGGAAGA
The DNA here is from genome assembly GCA_016808115.1 of Tetrastigma voinierianum. Taxonomy (NCBI): domain Eukaryota; kingdom Viridiplantae; phylum Streptophyta; class Magnoliopsida; order Vitales; family Vitaceae; genus Tetrastigma; species Tetrastigma voinierianum. Next base: position 164,528 of record JAEQBH010000313.1, on the reverse strand, counting down.
TAAAGAAACACTAATATATCTCTAAAGCACTCTTTCAACCCAAGGTGGCAATGATTGATGTGCAGGGGCGAATCAAACTAAGATACAAGAGAAGAAGTGAAATTAATAGTCTTCAGGCAGCGAGACAACTGCTTAAAAGGACATGGTGTTTAATGGTTGATATAGTAGGAGGCTATAGTGTCTAGCCAAAGGGCCCAACCGAATTCTCTTCGAGACGTTTCAATGAAACAGTCTGGAGAACCTGTTTCAAGAGGCGTAAGAATATGTCAAATGGATGGAATTTTTCTGGACAATAGACTAAATACTTCAATCTCCGTGAAGTTGGTTAAAAACGCCGTTCATCGATTGAACACAACCACCCACAGCGGAATAAAACCCTCCTAGCCATCATATGCATACCGAGTCAATCTTTACACAACGTGATTATAACGACTCACTTCAATTTATAAGAGAAGCTACAGAGTCCTTCAGATCACGCATTAACGCACTGATGGTCTCACGATCTAAAAGGGATCATCCCTTCTATGTATGCATCGATTTTATTAAGACGGGCAATAAACCTTTCTGTAGCTGTAGAAAGTAAATTTAATAAATGAAGGAGTGTAGTTCTGGAAGAGGTTCTAAATGAAGTAGATACTGGGTGATTTATCCCATTTTGCATGCTGCATGGGTAAGCCTGGCCTGTAGAAAAGCCGAAAAAGAAGAACAATCACAGCAGACTGAAAACAACATCTATCACGTTTAGAACGCTACCGGTGGAGAATTCAGCTGATTACCTGGTCAACAAGGTCACCGCGAAAAGATCACTTTCCACCGCCATTTCTAGATCGGCGTTGACCACTAGCCTAAGAATGATACGTTTTTGATGGATATTCCTACAAACTAACGCATATAGTTTCGTATCTATACACATTCATCGCCTGCATTCGTCAATACGCCTGATCATGCAATGCCCCGGTAATTTTTCAATGATGCATGAGCGGCCAAGACTTCAAGATGGTGGTGATAAGACGATTGAGATTTTCATGGACTATTTCGCGAATGGAAATTCATCGACAAATTGTCTAGCAAATTGAGAGTCGACGGTAAGATGAAGAGACCAATTTAGCAATTTGGCTCAAAAGTGCCATTTCAGCGGCACAAGAGGGTAATGTCCCTGACACTTGATCCTTCATCAAGAGAGATAGGTAGAGTAGCGGCGATTGAAGCACTGAAATTACCTCCACCTTCTTCAAAGGAAAGCGGATCCGGCTTTGTGCCATGTCGATTTTATAGGGCGTTTATCAAGGATTTCTCACGTGATTACAAACCACTGTTCTTAATTTGTTAGTCCAGGGATCCCATTCGACTTGAATTCCAATGCGTACATGCTTTTACTGTATTGAAGGATAAGTTGATCTCAGCTCCCATTATGTGTGTGCTCCAGTATCGGGTCTTTTTCCATTCGAGTCGATGGGCAGATGCAAGGCGACCACGCTGACAAAGTGTAAAGATTGGGGTATAAGAAACGAAGAGAAAATCTTCAGTGATTTACTTAAAAAAGCAGTTGATTCTGAATGACTTCAACTGAACGGCGCCACCACTGAGAAAGAACTATCGCCAATGCCTCGCTTTCGACAAATTGTGCCATATTTGATTGGCAACAAAGTCGTGGGTGCACATCAACATTCTCATTGGGTATATAAGTATTTGATGACTAAGAAAGACAAACCTGGGATTATCTGTGGTCCTTCTGCCAAAGAGCGGACGTAGAAACGCACAAGAAGGGCACTAAAAATTTAGTGGGCGCGCACCACCTTTCTTCGTGGACTAGAAGGCCGTAGATGATGTCTCGGTGAATTAATTTAATCTCCGATGAGAAACTTTTTGCTATTAAGGACAAGAGGGCAGTTCCCTGGTTTGCAGATTATGTGAACTATTTGGTGGCCAAGCTTGACTCCACCTAACCATACATCATAAGCTTCGCAAGGCCACATGGGAAATATTATGTTTTTTCGTGCCTTCATCAAATCTTGCCACTACTGAAGCCTGGGAAAAGAGCCAAAATCTTTACAGCACTGTGGTTGACTGGGGATATGAGATGTGTGCTCGAAGATGAAATGCTCTATTCTGAACCATTGTCGCGCACTCTATCGTGGTGGACACTTTTGGTGGGCTGTGAGAATGTTAAAACAAGGTTCAACTCGGGTTTTTATTGGTCTTCTCCTTATTTAAAGATGCTCATCACTTCATTTCCACTTGTGACAAATGTCAACGAATGGGGAACATCTCTAGAAAGGACTTGTTTCACCCATGCATCCTATCTCTGAGGTAGAGTTAAGTTCCACTATGGGGATCGATTTCCATGGGACCAGCTTCGTGATCATACAACAATTTATACATCTTGTTGGCTGTAGACTATGTCTCAAAGTGGGTAGAAGCGATTCCAACACGAACCAATGATGCCAAGATTGTAGCTCAATTTCTGCGCAGCAATATATTCTCACGTTTTGGAACTCCTCGAGCTTTAATCACAGATAATGGTAAGCATTTCTGCAATAAGGTAATAGACAAGGTTTTGCAAAGTATGGGTACGCTACCGACATCTGCGCCACCGACAATCAAACGGGCAAGGCAGGTATCCAACCGAAACGCGACATCCGAAGACAAATAACAACTCCAAGAAGGATTGGTCTAAAAGATAGACAATGCGCCTGCTGGGTATACCGCACCGCATTTAAAACTCCTTTAGTGCGTCCCCGCTCGCACTTGTTTATGGCAGCGTGCCACCCTAAGAGAATCGAGCATCGGTTTATCAAATAATTCGACAACCAAAATACGGACAAAGATTTCTCAATGGGTGAAAAACGACTACTCCAACTCGTTGAGCTAGATGAGTTCGTAAACTAAGCATAAGGAGAAACGCCAGATCTATAAGGAGAAGCACTCAAGGCCCGCACGACAAGCACATCACCGGTAAGAGAATTACAATGGACAATTATCCTTCAGATTCAATTCCGACCAAAGCTTTTCCCGTGAAATCGGGGTCTCGACATCGCCCGCACCTTCTACTATGAATAACAAAGGTATTTTCACATGTGGTGGGGCAAATTTCACATCCCGAGAAAGGCATATCTACGCCACCTAACGCCGGCCGTACTACTGAGGGCGTAGTTTCTTGCGCATAGCGCCATTCTCTTTGATACCGCGAAGAAGTATAGTCAACGCATCACAAGAGTTTGAGTTCTTGACCATCGAGATTCGTGGTCGCCGAAAGCCAACTGACATTAAACATACTGGCTTCGAGGCAAACCCAAATGTTCCTAAATTTGTAGTTTCAAGTTCTATTGGTTATTTTCAATTTTTGGTTTCTAGTTGTGTTCGCGATCGCGTTTCGCTTGTCGTTTAATCAAGTAGACCGGAGCTGCGGTGCGTCTTATAAATAAAATTCACGTCTTAATGAAGTTTACACTGAGAGTTCTCGTAAAAGTGGGCTGAGTAGTGTGTTCAAATTTCTTGCGACACTTCTATCACGTCGCACGTGAAGATCCCACGCCGCGACGCCGTACCACCATTAATGCGCGCGATTGGGAATTTGGGCGCCGCGACGCCATTTTAAGCCTTCACACGTCAGCGGCAGGATTTCACGCCGCGACGTGCGCCATTTTGGCTCCTCCGCCACGCCGCTGACGCCATTTTTTGAAGCTTTGTCACGCCACCGCTGACGTGGAATTCTCACGCCGCTACGCCATTTGGTCACTTACCTACCACGTCGCGATGTGAACCCGCATGTCGCGACGCCATTCGGGTCATGTCCTCGCACGTCGCGACGTGAACCCGCACGCCTCTGACGCGGGCCCTGTTTTGCCCCAAGAATAGTTCATTTTGCTTCACCACACACCTTCACTCATCAAACCCCAGCTCCCGTGATCTCGCCTTTCACAGGACCCGTCTGAGCTCCCATCCCACCGGCCGAGACCCTCCATCGCTCGGGCCGACCACCGTAAGTCACCCTCTTCGCGCTCTTTGGGTCATAGTGGCATTCCCACCACACTCGTGTGCCCGATTCTAGCTTCAAGTACGTAGTCTAGGTTTCTTTGTTGCTTTCGCTTGGTCTAGAGGTATCAGAGGTCTCATTTTGGGTCGGCCTAGGTTCCTTAGGATCTCCGAGTCCCATTTAGGTTTTGTTGAGTCCTTAGGTAGTTATTTAGCTTGATTTGCAGGCATTAGGTGTTTGATTTTTGTCTAGGTGTTAGGTATGTCCGGCAAGGTTTTAAGTTGCCGCTGCTGTGAGCGCTCCGCCCAATGAGGACCCGACTCCCGTCTCGATGCCTCACGCTTTATAAACGCTGGCGCCGCTGGACGGCTTTTTAGCACAATTTGCAAAACCGATCCTTCATTAAGGAGAAAGGGGTCACCACTCGATGATTTTTAGAAAGACAATCGAGGCTAAAGGGTGGCGTGCCTTATGCCAACCCCTCGCCTAGCGCAAGAATGAGCGTAGTTCGAGAATTTACGCCATCCTCGCCTCATGTCCTCAAAAGGTCAGAGCGAGGTGTATTGGTCGACCACCGAGTCGACCAATAGTTTCGGCGGTCAGGAGAAGTCCAACGGGACCCTTCGACGCCCCTCCGCGAGCATCCCGACTACCATGAGGTCATCCGCGTCTTGACCAAAGGACGGGGCGAGTGGAGGATCAACAAGGCGGGCTGGCGCGCACACTCGCGCCGCTATCGGCCTACATTCCTGGTTCGCATCATTTCATCACTTCGCCTTTTATCCCATCACGAATGTGTGAGGTGACGTTCTTGCCTCGCTTCAACTTCGCCCATCATCCGTGGATATCCCATTCGATGTTTCAAGGTGTTATCGAGGATGCCATCCTCCATAACCGGATGCGAGATGAACCTCGGGGCACCCTTTTCTTCGGATATTCGCCTCAGGTAAATGTCGGTGCCCTCGACGCATAAATGCAGGGGCCTCGCTTCATCCGATCAAGGCCATATCTACTGGCGGACACACTGTGTCTCGCCACTGAGGGGGCTTACGACTCGTCACGAGCCTCCGACGAGGACGAAGCCCCGATTATCTGGCCCGTTTGGATTCCCGGGTGACACCCGTGAGGACATTGGCCGGCCCCGTCTCACCCACCTCCACCACCACCCCTGCCCGACCACCCTCCACCACCACACCCCGGAAGAGCCCCCCAGCGCTCCCACCCTTCCCTGCATATTGAGGATCCCGGCGCTCACCACCGAGCCGACGCATTCCCCGGGATGAGACCAGAGACCAGTCCTCGCGATCAGATACGGAGGCGCCCGCGCGGTCGACACGCTACGCCCGCCAATCAGCCATCATCTCTACGCAAGGCCAGCAGCTTCCATGCAGCCCAATTAGCCTGGGCCTTCCGGGTTTATCACCATCCCCCACCACCTCCACCGCAGTGATATTCAGGGGAGTTCCCTTACCCTCTATGTTTTTATCTTACCAGTGGGGACACTGCTATTTTGTTTCCGTGAGGACAGGACGGCAATTATGTTTTGTGTTTGTCGAATAGGTTGCTTTAGTAAAGGTGTAGTGTTTTTAGTGTTCCGAGATATTAGTTGCTTTGTTTTCGCTTTATTTTACATCGTACTTTCATGTTCATGAGTCATGTGTTACTGCTTGATTATATTTAGGACATTCTTTCTGCTGCAGTAGTAATCAGATACATGTGCTATGTTGAAAATTGAGGATCAATTTCGATTGAGTTCACTATAAACTGCTCAAATGCACACACTATTGATGCCCTGTAGAATTAGGCTGAATAGTTAAAAGTGCGGCTAGTGAATCAATCCCGAGTAGTCAAGAAACCAGTTCTCAAAAAACCCTATCACACTCACACACTAGTGACTTTCAGAGTATGCATAAGTGCCGAACCAACTACTTCAAAGTTCAATCACCTAGGAGATCTGGAACTATTTGAAAGTGACGTGGACACCAATCAAAAGAGGATTGCCATCGAGCCTCTAACCAAAAAGAGAAAATACAAAAAACAATAGAAAAAGAGAAAAAAAAGAAAAAAAAATGATAAAAATAGGTGGTTATGATAGGAATGCTGACTATCCAATCTAATCCCGCACAAATTGAGGGGCCGACACGCCCACGCCCCGAGCCAACCGGCCGAGTCATCGACTTCACCGCCTGCTATAATGGGACAGAAGATGGATCGCCTACAACCTAGGGCCATCGAAGCTCGCTGAGTGTTCGGTGAAGTTTGAAGGGAATTTAATGCCCGCGCCCTTAACCAACCTGGGTGGGGAGTCACCACGCATCCCGCTACAGAACACTCGCTAAAACTTCGCACCAGTCTCCTCCATTTTTGTTTTCGGGCACATGTGACATTTCTGTGTATGTGGACATAAATAAATGGGTGCTGCCTATCCTTGTCTAGTTCTTCCTAATAGGTGGCCGAGCTTAAGTTCGTGGGGCATCGAACCTGTGCATATTCCTGAGGCCATTCACTATAAGCACATAGGGATTTTGGGAAAGGCCATCAACACCTGTGGATTTGATGCACTAGTCATTTCACCCCATTCTAATCGACCTACTTAAAGTCAACATCTCGTATGCCTTCACCGAACATCGAGCAAAAAACAAGGTATGTGAGTCGTACCCAATTTGATCCCCTATTTTTTAGCATGCACCCATTGTCTTAGTGTTAGTCGTACGGGTGTCGAAAGTGTGTGTCCCGTTTAGTCGCCTGGCTGAGGACAAGCAAGAAACTAAGTTCGGGGGGGTGATGAGCGCCTAAAACACTCATCTCAGACTCGCTTCAGCTTGTCATTTTCACATTTATTTTATAATAATTTTATAGTTTTTGTGGCTAGATCCCCATTTTGTGTCCTGGGTGTGGTTACAGTTCATTGAGCGTAAAGAGTAGCTGGGAAGCTAAACAATGAGGAGCAGCAGAAGTGATCGCCACGCCGCGACGCCACCACATCGCGATTGTCACCATCGCCACGATCGCCCCACGTCAGCGACGTCACGCCACGCCACGACGTCACCACGTCGACGCCGCCCTCTAAAATCTGCACCTCATCATTTAAAGTGTACTGATGGCTCAAATTGTGGCATCGAGGCGACGTATCAGCAGGCGTACTGTGTTTCGAGAGCAGAGGACACCGACTCGAGAAGCGTTCCGAATTGCAACGCTTATCTTTCTATATTTTCGGATTTTAGAACAATGTTTTCTTTATTAAACAGTTTCATCTTTTCTTCCATTATGTTCTAGATCTCTTTCAAGGGTTACATCAAACCCTGTCACGTACAATGGATTAAAGTTTGATTTTTCATGTTATTCAGTTGTTATTAATTTGTCACATCTACTCTTATACCGCATTTCAATTATATGTTAATGTCCGCCAATGTTGCGATAGTTGCAATCGAGATCCGAGATCTCGAGAGACGAGGGTATTCAGGACTGGGTAGTAGCAGCCTCTTTTGTACCATCTTGCATTAGAGATATTCGAACCTCGAAGGTGGCATTCGAGGTTGTGAACATTTAAGCATTTCTAACACCCCGAGTCGAGATAGAGATATACTCGATTCTATTCACGAGATAAAGTGATATACCCGAGAGAGGATATCTCGTGAGGCAAGATCACTTCGCCATTGACATATTACAAATATATCAATAACAATATCTTTAGAAAAGTAATCCATCGAACGTGATGTAGATTTGAACCCTAGGCGCCAACACCATTAATCTCACTAGAATCAATAGCTTAGTCAGCTCCTTACTTAAATTTTACCCCTAGAATCATTTATTCGCATATCGGCCCGGTGCGTAACCTCCAGAGTCAATTCACCTTTCCCCTGCGGGATCGATATCCGACTTTAAGTACACTAAATTACTGGGGCTACGCGCGCATCTCTGCCACATAGCATTCATTTACACAATCGTCGTCATTGGCCGTTGAGTACTGCTGGAAAGCTCTTTGAATGTAGAATGCACGGCGAGGGAATTTGAAACTATCGATGTTCCGTATGGTACATGTACCATCTTTCCAAGAGCGCCGTGAGACTCTCCGCTGACTCTTCTTTGGAAATAAATTGCTCATTTCGCCAAATCATTCGCTTTCATCAATAATCCTACAAAACCAAGTTTAGAGGAAATTTTATGAGTTTTACATGAATATGGATATAAAATGCACAAAATAGCATGTGAAATGAACTCAAAACATAGATGAGTTTTGCACTCATCACTAGTCTCTAATAGGTAGCTCCGACATTCTTCAAGTCAAAAGGCATTACATTATAACAATATAGCTCGTGTAGTGTAATGAAGGCCGTTTTCTCTACTTTAGATGGGTTCATGAGAATCCTGGGTGGTATCCGTGAGAAAGCGCCTAGATGACAAAGATCGCATGCCTCTACGAGCATCGATGATCCGACTTATATAAGTAGGGGAAGCATCTTTCGTGCATGTCATTGAGGTTCGCAGAGCAGACACATACTCATCTTACCACCTTCGAACTACTTTCACTGCTTATCGGGTGCTTCATTCCTGGGTACTTTAATTTTCGATGAAACATGCCTCAAATATCGGCTCCACCCTCGTCTGAATAATCCGATGGCAATACCCGGTGGAAATGCCTTACTTTCGCCTTACTGGCCTGGGTTGGTGCGATAATATTTAGTTTGTAAAGGCTAGCATCTGCCGATTCGATCACATTCGAAAGGATTCCGTGTGAACACGTTTATGTTTCTTAACAATATGTATTAGTTGTTATTTTTCTTCGTTGGATAGCAGAGAACTGACGTATGTCAACTTCTCCGGCCCTTCTAGCACCAAGGTTCAAGGATCCCAAGGAGGCGACCGTGGGTTGCTACGCTAGGGTACGATCTTCAGGAGGACTTCCCGAACTCTTCTTTTCTAAATTCCGTATGGGATAGTTGGATAGAGACTCCGCCAGGCTGGGCCACCGATCGCTAGGAAGGGTCGACCGCCCCATACAGTCAACCTACCCCACGTTTGTCAAATAACTGACCATCAGGTGATATGTTGAAGGGACGACCTTCATTGAGTAACCAGTCGCCTACTATGGCATCAGGCGTCTCAAGTCTCACGACCAAGAACAAACCCGTCAGTGACTGTCCCCGCCAGACAGGAGCGTGAAGTCTCCTGTCGATTGTCAAGGCCATGGAATGAGATACTTCCACCACCAGTTCTTACTCCTATGGAAAGCTCATCCGACAAGACTTGTAGCTGCAACAAGTCCAGAGCGCTGTGGATCTACCAAGATTCTGCGCACATCAAAACCGCTGACACAGCGAGTACCAAGGCATCACCCGTGGCAATGACCATGTCTGGCTTATTTGGGAGGAAATGATATAGGCCATCTATCTACTTTGGTTTCTTCATGGCTGCCTCCTCGTGTGGATAACATTTACCTAGACCTTAACTGTGGCCGATCTTAAGAGCTTCTTCTGTTGGCGCTTTGATTGATATTGGTCATCGACGCCTCCCAAGATATATAGTTTACAGGTCGGGTCTCGGATTTGATGGGACGATCACGCCACTTAATTCGCCTGCTGGTGGCCTAGATTTTGCCTCCGCTGGCCAACTTCCCCGACATACCTTCTTATAGCGCCTCGCTTGATTAAATTTTCCACCAAGAACTTTAAGCTTCTCTACACTCGCTGTCTCGTGCCTAGTGATCTCTATGATACCCACTGGCCATTGTGATAGGTTCTTCCGAGAGGGATCCATTGACTCCAGTGCCACTTGAAATCCGCAAGCAGTGAATGAGGGGCCGTAGCCTCTCGGGGAGCAGAGATGTTTAGGGCGACCACGGGCTCCTTCTTTTCTACGATCGACCAAAGGATCGCCTCGCTTCTACTTCGACCTTCCTACTCGCACGCTTCTTCCCCACCGGGCTTGTCGCTATCACCCGATCGTCAGAATCATGAAAATTTGTGTTGATGCATGGATATTGTCTTCCAACGTTGAGTAACTATCTGCCCACCTGTATAACTCTTTCATGGTCATCGGAGGGCTCCAAAGACAGCTGGAGCGAAGAAATGGTCGATGGTCCTAAGCTTCTCAAGCTCTCAAGGATTACATCCATGCTTATGCTTCCCACCGTTGACTCCGCTTCCCGAACCTCCTCGTGAAGTCTCATACGGATTCTTTCCTCGCTTTAGAATACCAAAGAGCTAATATTCCTCTTCATACGAACAAAGATATCAGAGATGGAATCCAAAGACAAAGCTCACCGAACGAGTTTATTGGAATTTACGTGGGAGCTTACGGAACCAAAGCAAGGCAGCCCGCACTGGCGGAATTACCGCACGTATAGATGGCTATTTTGGCGCTCAAACATCATTGCCTAATCAGAGGGCTACGGATCATGGGGGTCACCGAAAGCATCAAACATGGCAGAAAGTTGAATGGAAACCCACTTCGGCAAATTTCATAATCAAGGATGTGTCAGCCTTCAGTGGGTGAAAAGAGCATGTCATCTGCCCGAATGAGGGTCGACGACGCACGCAGAAGGTCGAGCCGCACAAAAGGCAAGATACGCCAGACAATGGTGGCATTATGCATGAGGGTAGCACCGACTGCCCTTTCGGGGGATCGGGCCTTGGCTGGTACCGCTCTCCGCCTACTTCTTCCTCGCCGTGAGATGCACCACTACCACACCGGGCGCGGTGAGGCGGCGCTCGCTGCGCACTAGATGGGAGTTGCATGAGGATAGCCTATCGCTCACTGTGGTATCGACACGCCAGAACAACGGGCTCCCTTCCCCCTTTATTACAAGCGACGGTCAGATATCGCGCTATATCTCGCGGTATTTTGCGAATTTTTTCGATATGGATCGCAATAGTCATTCTTTTCGCTACTATAAGCGCCATCACCTGCAACTCTTTCATCTATCTTGGCTTGCTCTTCAGAACTCCGCATGTCTAGCTTCAGGCTATCGACGATGTCCTGCTACACCACACCGAGCCTTCACCATCTCCGACACCATTTCTAATCAAAACTTCTGACCTGGGATGGTAATCGGGTCCGGCAGGTTTTGATGGCGACTTACCGTGATATTAAAAATCATCATCGTGGCTGTGTTTCAAGGATGATGGGCTTCTTTCCTTTATCACGAACGACTGGATGCTTTGCTTGACTGCTATCTCGACTCTTTCGTAGAGATCAAGTCTTTTCTCTACTTGAGCTCGTAGACATCGTTTTCACGTTGTAGGTGCTTAGCGCATTCCCATAATTCCTTCATTTGTCTCGCTTGATCCTCCTATTTCTTCTCCATATCTTGACGCCAATGAAGAAATTGATCTTCAGGCAACTGGATCACCGGTTAGTCATTGCCTCGGCATCGTAGGAACACGGCGCTGGAATGGGAATCGCCAGAGTTTATCGGGTCGCTAAGGGCTATTGGGAAGTCGCCGACAAGCTCTCGCGACGCCATCAATGAGACTTTATTCGATTCCCACAGACTCCGCACTAATTACACACCGGTTCGTCTGATTTTCGATAGGCTACCGCCTTCATGCTTAAGTTAGCAAATGATGGAGAAGATGTTAAGAAAGTCCGTAGATGGAATTGCCTACCTTTCCTCTGGGAGTTTTGCTTTATTCTTGAATTTCTCTTCGATTCGAAAGATAATCTTGTGATTTTTGGTACAGAATCTCTCTTATCCCTTTATCGAAAACCAATTCTCCTTTGGATTTTGAGAGAGATAATATCACAAACTAGCATAACAAATTTGTCTTTCCTTATCAAAGATCAATTCTCTCTTATTTAGGATTATTGTTTTGAGACGTACTGAATAAAGAGATCCGTGGATAAATATCCTATAAGCTGCAGATCACTTAATTAGAGGACTCGACTTCAGATGGATTTTAGGTCTTTTCTCGTCCGAATAGTTCCCGTATGGTTTTGCTGCAGAACAGTATTTTGGGCCATATCAGGGGTTTGAATTAGGCAATGGGCCCTCGAGGATGCTCAACAGCCTGAGTAGTGGGTTTTAGGGCCCAAAAGTCGTGGTGTACTCACAAAGAAGAATTGATTACTTCACTGACTTCAATTCATTTCATAGAAAAGAGTCGTTTTCATTGATATGTCATTCCATAATGTTCTTACATTTGACAACTTTGTTTCATCATTGTCTTTCCAATTCTAGGTTCTCGAAGAACTGATGAGAGTCTTCTTCAAGAAAGTGTGGCAGTACCATCGAACACCTTATTTCATGTCCCAAAAATCCACTCTCTTAAAAATGATTTATTCTAGCCTTTCAACCTGTCATACAAAGCACAAAGGTCTCGCTTGCTACACTCTTTCCTCCTCCTCAAGACTCTTTACCTCCACTATGTATTACCAATAATCTATGGGATCAATGCTTTCATTTCAGCTTTGTAATACCGCATTAAATATATTTGTGCTATCATGAAAATGTAACAATATAAATTTTTGACCCAAAACCAAGTTGTTCTCAAAATCTGAGGTCGAATAGCTTCTTTTTCTAGTTTTGTCAATGTCATTAGTGTGTGTTTAGTTATGTGTGTTTTCAAATGGCGTGTGCATGCATTCTCGCGTCTATAACATTTGGTTACACCGTCTATGCTCTCATCATGCTGCCGCTTGTTTCATTTTCTGCTATATTTTATATCCACATTACTTATTACAACCATAACCTCCTTATCTTATACGGAAGTATCATGAAAATGGTCTGCATCAACATTAGATATTTTTATTTCTTTCAACTTATACTGAATGAAATCGTTTGGGCTTGTGTTGACGGTGTATTCAAAATTTTATCCTTCATTATGTATTCTTATTCCTAAAAATATAATGTCCTGCTTTATTTTTATTTTTTATTTGATAAATGATGAATTTACCTTCATAGTGTATTTGACTCCTTGATAATGTGCAAGTGAAAAAAAGTTTCACTATAGTACCTTTTTTTTTTTCGTTTTTTGACTAATAAATTTTGACTTGATGCACTCTGGAGATCATAGAAATAGCTGGAATCACGTGAAAATCTGATTTTTTTTATTTTTATAATTAACTAATTAATAAATTATTTATTTTTTTACCTATATGAAAATGTACATGAGTTGGGCTTGAGATTCATAGCAAAGGCAGCTTGGGATGACAGGATCACCATAATTAAGGTGGGACAGGCAAAATAGGATGTAGTCAATAAGACCTACCTCAAGTAGTTAAGAGCTAGGGTAGACAAAGGAGTTTAGGGTTCGAGTAAAAAAAAAATGCGGCCATTCATGAATCTCAAAAGAGAGGGTCAGGATGAGGACTGTAAGAAATATAAAACACAGGAAGCAACTAGAAACTAACTAGATTTTTCAGCAAAGACTAATTCAGCAACTTCTAACCTCTCGGATATGACAGTAAGTTTCAATAATTTGCGACAAGGATATCCAACATTCTTGACCAGCTTATGAATTGGTCACAAAGTCTTTTTATATATATAGGATTAATGAACCGGTGATCATATTAAAGTCTTCAGCTCAAAACAAGTATAAAATTCCTAATCCAATACACCCTTTTTAATATTAATTCTTAAGTTACTCAAAATTCTTAGTTTGGCCTCGAATTAAAATTGTTTACGCTGAGAAAGTTGAAGAGGTGCGATTACGTACTAACAGAACCAAATTTCAAAAGTCCAGCCACATGTAGGCCCTGGACATTATTGAAAATGCCATATTCGAGTGTATATAGAAGAATTATTTAACTATTTCAGTCCCATTAAGATGTAATGCATAAGAATATTGGAGTGTTTCCAATTTGTAATTTTCGGTTGCATGGTACGCATCAATAAAATGTCGGGCACTAAACCGCACGTGCCTACAACATTTAAACAAGAATGCCGGGAAAGACTATATAGGAGTGTCGTAGCACTAATCAGATGTGTCACACACAAAACAAAAGTGTCAAGCCAAGACTAGACAATAGTGCCAAAGCACTAAATCGTATCGTAATCTATTCATTCACTATCCTGCCTTAAGCAGCCAACAATTATATGCGGCTTCTCGAGCTTTTATATTAGTATTTATAGCATCTGCTTAGGCTTTATAAAAATAGAAAAACAGTAAAGAAGAGGCAAGAACAAAGCCCGCTAAAAGACAAGTTCGCTTAAAGCGGCGGTTCCCGTATAAAGTGAGTAGACAGGGCCATAAGACAGGTCTCAGGTTCGCTTAGGTGAATAGACCCTCACCTAGGCGAAGAGCTTCGCCTAGGCGAGCACTCCTTCGCCTAGGCAGAGAGGCGTTGGTCTTCTAGAAATGAGGCATTTTTGCCCTATTCCATCGGAAAATTCCAACCAAATTCAAAACAAACCACAAAACCCAACTCAAACCAACGTAGAAACACATTTAGAAGAGTTAGGGTTTTCCTAACACAAACATAGACAAGGAATGAGTTAGGATAGTTTCCTAACCTTGATTTTCTTGAACTTCAACTTAGCTTCCCTTTTCCTTCCCTTTCTTCTTCATTTTTACATGAACAAGTAAAGCCCTAACCAAGTGGAGATAAATCACCAAGAATGATTTCTTCTTCTCCCCAAACCGTATGCCCTAGCCCTCTCTTAGCCAAAATGGTGAGAATCCTTATCCTATAAGACAAGTGTTTGTTATGGATTTAGCTCACATTTTTCCCTTTGCATTTTAGTCCTCCACTTTCATTCTATTTGCAAGTCAACTTATTAATATCCCATGTTAACATATAATCTTCTTATCTTATGTCCTTTGAGTCCTTAATTTTATAATTACCATTTTACCTTTTTTCACACTTAGCACTTAAACTTCAAAAAAAAAAAAAAAAACTGATTTGACTTCTATTATACCCTAAACATGTCATAAAACTACTAGGGTATAATTTGGGGTGTTACATAAGATGCTTCCCTAAGATCCTTTATATCAAAATGGTTAAACAATAACTACTTTATCTCAACCAACAAGTCAGTATCATTGGTTGCGAGCAAAATATCATCAACATATAAAACCAAGAATATGTATTTGCTCCCACTGACCTTCATATATATACATTGATCGACGATGTTGTCCTTAAAACCATTGGCGGTGACAAGTTCATCAAACTTGAGATACCACTGCCTAGAAGCCCTGCTTTTAAACCATAAGTGGATTTATGGAGCTTACAAACCATGTTTTCCTAACAAAGTTCCTCAAAGCCAATAGATTGAGACATGAAAACATCCGCAATTAAGTCTCCATTCAAGAAAGTTATCCTTACATCCATCTAATGTAACTCCAAATTGAAATGAGCCACTATAGCCATAATAATTTGTGGAGAGTCTTTAGTGGACATGGGAGAGAAGATTTACTTAAAAGCAACACCTTCTTGTTGACTATAACCCTTAGCCACTAATCTTGCTTTATATATCTCTACTCGTCCCTTGGCATCGTGGCTTCGGCCTCAACACTCCATTTGAGACCCAATGTGCTCAGAACCATTTGGAAAAATCTACCAAGCTCCATGCTTTTATCTCTATAACATGTAGTCATCTATCTTTCATCAGATCGATCTAGAAGTCGGATTGGCGACCAACAATGGCTTTTCTAGAGATAGTCATATGATACATCACCCACATCATACCCATGTTCCTGCAAGTAGACAATGTAGTCATCTTAAATTGCGGGTCTATGAGCTCTCTCCGACCTCCTTAAAGGTATATCCATGACTACATTCAGGCTACTAGATTATCCGAGCCACTCTGATCAAGATCCTCACCGGGTTCATTATCGAGTGGCTAATGGATGCCGGTCAACAATGTGGTTAGAGATCACGTGGTAGCTAACAGTATAGAATAAAAATCCAGTGCTTTGAACACACTTCTCTTGCCATTAGCTTCAGACGCATCATCCTCAAAATAGATAGCTTGATCTGACTCAATCACTCTGGTGGTGTGCAATGGGCAATTAAACCTGGAGCCTCTTGATCCCACACAATAACCAACGAAGTACCAACTTATGGTTTTTAGATCAAGTTTCGATTGCGAAAGAGTACAATAGCTTCCCACTTCCACCTTACAACCCCAAACTTGGAATTGACAGAGACTAGGCTTCTTCTGTGACCATAGCTCATATGGAGTCTTAGGAACAGACTTATTAGGCACTTGGTTCAAAATATAAGCTGTAGTTTTCAAAGCATCACCCCACAAGAACTCAAGTAGTGAGGAATTAACAAGCATACATCGCACCATATCAAGAACTATGCGATTCCTCCTCTCCACAATCCTATTCTGTTGAGGAGTACCAAACATTGTATACTGAGAATCAATGCCACATACCTAAACATACTTCATAAATGGTCCAGGGTTGCGTCCCGTCTCATCATATCTACCATAATACTCACCAATGAGTTAGACTTCTCACAAATGGGCTCGACAAAACCATAATGGGAATAATCATCAATGAATGTGATGAAATATGTATGGCCACCCATAGTTGGAGTGAATAGCCCACAAATATCTATATGAATAACCCCAAGCAACTCGGTGCATATGTTAACCTTGGCATTCCTAACCCGTGGTCGGCTTACCTTGATACACCCAATGAGGTATTAAATATGAGAAATCAAGATTCTAAGAATCCCATCCTTAATTAATCTCCTCGAATATATGTCTATAACATGACCCAAATGCTCAGGCTAAAGAGTAGAAGACTTTTCTAATCTCAAACTGCTCTGAGCTACTAGTAGTATTAATAATAAAGGTAGCGTAAATAGAAGACAAAGGCATAATTCTAATATGTAAAGACTCTACTAAGTAAAGCCTAGTGCCAATCAATAGTGAATCTCGGTACAATTCAACTTTACTAGTTCCAAAAAGAAAACTATATCCAAGTATATCCAAAATAGGTACTGATATCATATTTCTCTTGATCGAGGGTATGTACGCCACATCTTGCAATTCCCAAAGCTTTCTTGTACTAAGCTGCAATCTAACAACTCTTAGAAAATCAAGTTGGACTCTTGTACCATCTCCCATGTACACGTACTGCTCCAAACTAGTTGGACTTCTTATGCTTATCATCGCCGTATAGAATTGAAAGTGTGAATGGTAGCACCACTATCTAACCACCAAGTATCAGATGACACATCAATGATATTGGATTCAAAACAAACATTCACCCAATGATTATCAGATAGCTCATTTTTCCCATTCTTTGAAAACTTTGTATATTTCTTGCTAATAGTGGCTATAAGAGCTCTTTTTATTCTCAATCTGGGAGTGCTTCAGATAAATGGAATCCTCCATATGATTCCCCATGATCATCAATCAACAACTATTAGAATACTCCCAATCTTCATAGGACTTTTTCTCCTTTGTAGAACTCTCAACTGTGGGTTTTGGAGGAGCTTTAACTTTCAAGGCCATGCTGAGTTTCATAATTGTCAAATTCATCATGAGAGATTTAACCTTCATCAATAGAATTAGTCCCATTAAGTTTCGTGATGACAAAGAACTAAGGAAAGCTCAAAGCTAAAGAATAAACAAGAGAGTAATGTGTAAAACACATATAAAATAAAGACATGCAAATTGCTCCATTCTCTAAGCTTACCAAATGACCCACAAAAGTGGTCACCAAATGCTATAGTTTATATAACACAAAAAAATTCATACACAGGTAAGAGAAATTTACCAGCCGTCACAACCAAATGCATCAATTTCCCACCGATAGGATAGTAAAATTCAGAGGTTCATAACACTTAAGAAATCTCACTTAACTAAGATCCTACCAAATAATCGTTACCGATATGACAACTCAATATTCGTATGGATCTTAGAAAATTGATGCGCATGAAGAATTATAGTTGCAACATCAATTCCGTAAAAATATCCGACATGCTTACTCGAGAGGCAAGCTTCTTAAAGATTCAATATTTCAATTTTACCTAAGCATTACATTTAATCTTATCCACAATAGGATGATATAAATAATTACAAATAGTATTAACATAAATTGCTTAAGCAATTTAAGAAAAAAAAAAACTAGTGAAAAGATTGCAAAATTAGGTAAAAATTTGATTTTTTTTTTTTTGTTATTCCTACCGTTACACAATCCTTAGAAGTTGGAAGACTAGAGAAACTGAATATTGTGAATGCAGTATCTGATGGTAAATCTGAAAGATCAATTTGCTTTCTTGTAGAGGGATTAAAGAAAAAGTACTTGTTTTCCTTTAGCAAACTTTCCTCCCATAATCAGCAACCACCCATGTATAGAATATAAGATTTTTCTTTGTTTAACACCCTGTATCATCTATATAATGTGTGGTCTCATTACTGGAAAGAAATTATATCTACCTCTCTCACGACATTAATAAAGCGACATTCAAACCTTGAATAATCTATGGAGACTCATAATTTCAAAGGAGATATAAGGCTTTCCATGATTTACGTACGGGTATAAAAATATATTAATATCTTCAAGAATCTAGACATGACCGTATCAAACTTAAAAGCTCTATCGGTAAATTTGACCAGAAACTATGAGATTCTTCTTCATCAAAAACTTTAACCATGCTCTTTTATTTGTATAATCAAATTTTGACAGATTTTTTGTTTGTATAATCAAGGGTATTTATTCAGCCCAAAAACAATTGATCAATAATCAAAAGACACAAAAAATACATTACAAAATAATAATTTTATATGAGCAGCAAGATATAAATTGCAAAGGTAAAAAACATACCCGGGAGCACAGACTGAATTGGGCCAATCTCCCAAATCTGCAAGGGATGAGACAAAAGAAAATGTAGAGTCAAGATTTGCCATTTCTTATTCCTAAAGCCAAGGTTCTACCAAACCCTTATAAATTATAAGTGACTCTCTATTTACTTATATATATAGAGTACAAGGGAACAATTAGACTTTGATCCAATGGGCTTATCAAAGCAAGAGATAAGATAAAATCATGGATCTATAACTAATTAATATTAAACCATCTCATATATAACTCATAATTAACATACACAATAATACAATTAAAATTATAATATGATTCTGCTTAGTCCATAATAAATAAATTAATCTAACTATTAACCATGGCAGATTTGATCTGCGTTCCATGCTTTTTTTTTCGGTGGCTAATTCAAAGCAACCTGAAACACGCTTGGCTTCCTTTATATGGATCCAGGCCTTTTTCTCAAAACTTTTTTCCGATCTGCATAGCCAATTTCTGTTCATTTATATTGATTACCAGTCTAGTTAAACAATACTCATCAAATCCCATTACAATGATCTCTTGTCTCAAAGAAATGATTAGAACGTAAATCAACATCAGTGCCACAAACAGAAACTCAGCTATTATAGTATGATTCCGAAAATGCAATATTCTTTTCCTCATTCATTTTTAATGGTTACAACTCAATTTCACAAACTCTAATGTTTAGATAATAAAACATGCAAGGCAACTGAGAGCAGTATGCATGGCACTTATTTCACGCTGGGGTTGAAATTAAACAAACTGCGTTACAACTGAACTATATTAATTGGCAGATTCCTTTCCGATACTTCATGGTAACTAAACTTTACGGTTTCCGGTTCCTCAACGGTTGTATAGGGCATTAATTCCTTGAATGTCATCCTCATGCAAACGCTTAGTCACTCCATGGCTAATGCTGGGAAACATAATTGCATCTTGAACTGAACTATGCCCAAGTCCAAGAAGATGCCCTATTTCATGCACGGCCACCGTCTCCAAGTCAAATGCATTAGGAACTGCACCTATTGCCCATGTTTCATCGAAATCATAATGAAATCTTCCATCCGTTGGGGCAAAAGCATGAGCTACGGTTCCAATTCAGGCCATCAAATGCAGACTGTCTCCATGATTACGCCTATGAAAACCAATTGTCAGGTCGGCGCTTCCCTGATCTTGAGTCTCCGCGAATGTGAAGTGTGTTGAAGAAGCCCATTGGCCGAATGCGGATGACACCGGGCTCCTGGCCTCACTTGGGGTGCCGGAGAGAAAATGCATAGGTGAGATGAGTCTTGGAAGCTGGCCATCTTGGAGATCCCGGGAAGAAGGAATAATGAGCCACTGTGTGGAGGGATCCATGGCCATGATGGTGATGCCTTTTTTTGCCTGAACGCATCCAGCTTGTGCCGTTGACGATGTCTGCTACACCACAGCGAGGCTTCACCATCTCGGCCACTGTTTCGAAATCCAGACTTCCAGTGGCCTTGAGATGGTAATTGGTCTGGTAGGTTTTGATGGCGGACTCTACAAGATCATCAAAATCATCATCGTGGGCATGGGTTTTGTTTTTGGCATGGCTGTAGCTCAAGTAACCAAACTGTTGGAGGTATTTCTTGAGCTTATGGACGCCTTTTTACTGTCTCCCTTGCATATCCTTGAGATCCTTATAAACTCCAAATGCTGATGGTTTTTCACGCTTTGATGAGGGTGATATTTGGGACGAGATAGGAAACAGGACGAGGCATAGGAATATGATTAATGACAATACAGAAAAAAGTTTAGGTGCCATAACTAATGAATGCAGGGGTACAAGAGAAAGGCACTCTTTGTGTTTTGCACATTCTCTCAGGCCAATTTATAGACACTGGTGAATGAATTAGAGTCATCGAGTCAATTCTTAGGAATATAGGGTTTCAGGATATCCCGATATACGAATGAGTTTCCAAGCAATTCCACACGTAGAAATCAAAGACACTCTTGCGATGGTAGAGAGACCAAGCATAGACATTGTTATTGTGTATGCCCGCCTAGTCATAAGCAGCATAGTTGACGGGTCATGACTCATAACGGAGTCTTCTCCTCTTTACTTAATCTTGGGAGTTCCCTTTGAATCATATGATCATATGATCAGTGTGTAATTTGAGTTTGGAGTCATACGTAGAATCAAGTAGAAGTTCAACATGCCTTGGAGGCCAGGCTCAAGCGATAAAAGGAGGATGGTTTAAGGGAGGTCCTGGACTCAAGTAGAAGTCTAACATGTTAATTTGGGTTTTCATTAATGAATTAATTGAATCTTAATTTCTTGTCATAATATGAATTAGAATATGCCTAAATTAACATATGCCATTGTGGCCGAATTTATTATCAGGATTCCGTAGAACCGGTCTTATAAAATTGCATAATTAATATAACATATATATGCTATTATGCATCATGTCATCTATGGAATACACACTGCAGTAATCTTAAAAAGTAGATGTCACTCATAGTACTGCATCAGAACTGAAGTTTTCTAATTCCATTTGAAATTTCCTTAAACGATTGTAAAATTATTCCTTGAACGACGTCATGCATCAGCAACGTACAGCACTTACTGATAATCATAAATATAGACAAATTGGTCGTGAGAGAGCCTTACTATCATCCTAAGACTGCAAAAGTAGTAAATTTAGGTATATGCTGGGACTACTTTATTTGCGTGTCTTCTTTGAATAATAAGAATTAAAACATGGGTATTGTACCTAAAATTAGGTGTCTCAGAATCGGGTGAAAGCGTTACCAGGATCGACCTTGCCATTATATTAACAAAAAGAGGAAGAATCGGGAATCTCCACAGTATGCATGAAGTATACAGAAGGAAACCCAGCCTATACAAAAAAGAGAATGGTTGCACAAAAAACCTACTACCCCAAAAAACAATCTTAGAGAATGTACAAAAGAATTCTAACAAAAGAATCCTCTCTCAAATCTAAAAGTCCAGCCCAAATAGAGAACGAGCTAATGAAAGAGTTCTTTAGCCTAGTATAGGAGAAAGGTAAATCTTCAAAGACTATCCGGTTTTTCTCCTTCCAAATAGACCAGATGAGGCAAAGAGGCTCTGCATTCCACAACTTTTTTAGCCTTTTCTATATAAGAAAGTGAGGCCATTCTAAACGAAGGTCCCACTAACAAAGAAAAGGCGCACCCAAACAAAACTTAGGACATAAATGAGGCCCTCCTAGAGTCCCCAAACCGCAGGGCAATGAAGTAGCAGATGGTTAAGGTTTTCTCTAGCTTCGTTGCACAAGGGGCGCTACTAACCAATTAAATCGTTCCATAACAGTTTCCAAGGGCGCGCTGTTATGTTTGATTCACCTTCCAAGAGGGTAACATTTGCCCTAACTGAATAGTAGTTGTTTGAATCTCCCTTCCAGAAAAGCATGTCCTTCTCCATTTGGTGAGTTCTACTGCTATTAATCAAATTCAAATTCCCTAATCTCCCAGTCATTAATCGGCTTGTTGAACCCAAGCGACCAAGCTCCAACCCTCTTTTATTATCTCAAACATCAGCCACTTTTACCCATTTTGTTTTAGTCGACATGAATAAAGTAGGAAATATGACAAAGTGTATTTTCCCCTCACCAAGGATCCTCCCAAAATTTGACTCTAATTCCATCCCCAAGAGTAAAAATACAGTTCAACTTCATTAAAACAATCTCTTTGCTGATATCTTTCCAAGGGCCCAACCCAGAATTTCCCATAAAAGTTTTAGTAAACCAACCACCATCCTCGACCAAATATTTAATTATGATCTCATCTTTCCAAATGGTGCTCTCCTCCTCAGCAAACCTCTAAACCCACTTTCCTAAGAGGGCTTTATTTATTAGGAGAGATCCCTAACACCCAAATTTCCTTTCCTTCATCGAGCAACCAAGCTTTTTCAATTCACCAAATGAAACTTCTTGTCAAGGGTGCCTCTTCCCCAAAGAAAGTCTCTTTGAATTTTCTCCAACCTATTTTTAACTCCCTTAGGTAAGCGGAAAAGAGACATAATGTAGATCATGAGGTTGGAAAGGGTATTTTTTAAGATAATTAATCTTCCTCCTTTGAAGATATACTGTCTCTTCCAATTTGCTAACTTTCTCTTGAATCTTTATTCCACTCCATCCCAAATTGAATTAGAGATGCACCTCTTTCCCTAATGAAGGCCTAAGTAAGTTGTTGGGAGGTTCCCCTTATTGCATCTCAGTTCAAAGGCTAGAGAATCTAAATCCTCCACACACCCAACTAGCATAACAGAACTCTTCTCTGGTTAACATTCAGCCCTAAAATTGACTCAAACCATAAAATAATTCAGCTTAAATAAGCCATCTTATCCCTTGAGTCCTTGCAAAAAACCAAAGTGTCATATGCAAACAATAAATGATTTATCTTCCTCTCTTCCCCACTTATATTCACAAACTTATGGCCTAACAAGAAACCTTCTGAAGTTACTTTCTCCATTGGAATTGAAAATACTTCCATACCAATGACAAAGAGATACAGGGACAAAGGATCACATTGCCTTAACCCCCTTGAGTTTTATATAAAACCACTAAGGTCGACACCAGGATAGAAAAAGTAGTGGTTACACATGTTTTATCCAAACACCCATTTCGGCCTAAAACCTATCTTTTGTAGCACCCCAAACAGGAACTTCCAATTTATGCGATCATATGTTTTTTCAATGTCCAGTTTGTAGAGAATTCCCTTCTCCTTCTTCTTCACCATGAAATCAATTACCTCATTAGCTATTAAGGAAGCATCAAAGATTTGCCTACCCCCCTACAAAAGCGTTATGAGCTTCATTGACTAGGCTGTTCATCACCTTCTTTAGTCTATTTGCAAGGACTTTAGCTAGCAACTTATATAAACTTCCCATCAAAATAATATGGCGGAAGTCCTTGGAGTCCTTTGCCCCTCCCTTTTTAGGAATCATGACTATAAACGTTGTATTCAGACACCTAACAAACTTCCCAGTTACATGGAATTCTCGAAACATTCTCATTACATCCTCCTTGACTATATTCCAACCGAATTGCCAAAACACTAAGGTGATCGAGGCCATTCAGACTAGGAGCCTTGTCTCCATTTAGATCACCCAAAGAATGGTGCACTTCTTCCATTGTAAAAGGCAACTCCATACCTGCAGCTTCATCCTCATCAAGTCTGGAAAAAACCAGCCCATCAAAATTTGCTCTCCAATCTCCCTTATATGTGAGCAAGTCTTTGAAAGCATTCACAATGTTCTGTCTCAGGGCTCTTTTCTATGTGGTCCATATACCATTTATTTTTAGCTTTCGGATTTGGTTCTGCCTCTTATGGGAATTGGCCATCATATGGAAAAACTCTGAGTTTTTTTCCCATTATTTCATTTAATTTCCCTCAATTTTTGCCTATAGGATATCTCTTCCAGAATAGCTAATTTTTTGAACTCTTCTAGAGTCGTCACTTTAATTTCCATCCCCCCTCAGTAAAGACTTCGTGAGTTTCACTTTGTCTCAATGGGTCACCTTCTCCGGCTTCCTTTTTCTCCTCCACTCTACCAAAAACATCTTTGTTCCAAATTTCGCAGCCTAATTTTTGAAGCTTTGATCCTTTCCATCATAATATAGTTATTTAAACTAGAGACCTTTGGACTATGCCACTAGTCCCTGATCAAGTCCTCTTAAGCTATCAGCTTTCAACAACATATTCTCGAACCTTAATGGCATTAACCCACCCACCATATCCCCTCCCCTTTCTAACATCACTGGGGAGTGGTCAGAAGTTGGTATGGGTAGTAGGCTTTGGGTCACACCTCCAAAAAATAAGTCCCACTCCATCGCTGACTTAGAAAAACCTATCTGTTTGCCATACTTTGATTGTTCAAGCCCCCGACCAGCGGAAGCGTCTCGAAAGCGGATGTCCTCGAACTCTAGCTCATCAATAACTTGAGAAAATCTTCATTCCTTCCTTCTCTATTCCTTCCTCGTGGAACTAATTTATGTCAGTCCCCCTATGACCCAAGGTTCACCCCATAGGTCCTTTATCGCACCAAACTCCTCCCATAACAAATCCATGTTTCTTCACCTGGTGATAATGATTTCTTCACCTCAAGACAATTCTATAAATTGGCCTCCAAAGAATCAACAAATGCAAAATCCACCCGCTTCATTATCGAACCTAAACCTTCCTCTGCTTCCTACTGATTCTTCTTCTTTCTCTTCCTTCTTCCTATTTCATTTCATGAGACATTGTCACCCTCAAGATCCGGTGATCAAAAGCCAACACCATTCGGGGCTCATCAAGGATTCACAGTGGGTCCACTAAAGGAGACATAGCAAATATGCATGCGGATGACATTGAAGGAATTAAAGCTTTATACAAAGCTTAATGATTTATCTGTAAGTTTTTCATTATGTGGCCTTTATTAATTGAACTTAATTGATTAATTTGGTCTAATTAAGTGAGATTATAAAGATTCTTAATAAATCATATGGGGCTAGCAAGTGTGTGGGTTGAGACGGCCTCTACCAGAATGAGAGGGCCCGTGGTCAGAACTCAATAAATAGAAGGCTCAAGTCCCTCCCAAACCCTAAGGATACGTATAATTCATTCTCACATACAGATTCAAAGAAATACTTTCTCTGATACGTGAGAGGCATTCTCATTGAGCCATTGTCAATAATCCGGGGTAAAGGAGGCATCTCGAGATCGTTCTTCGTGTGCCTTCATCGATTCCGCATCAAGCCACTCATGGATTCCAACGTATGTAATTTACGCTTTCCATTATTATGCTTGTATTCTAACATGGTGATCTAGGTCGATTTAAAACATGTCCAACAGCTTGGTATCGTAGCCAACTATGGATTAGAATTCAAACATAAGGACCGAGGAATTTTATTTTTAAAATGGTTTTCTTCAAACTGCTTCGGCCCGCCGAGATTTTCATCAAATCCAAACATGAATATTTTTACATATTTGAATCTACAATGGCTAAAGACGATCGACTGATAGTGGTACCGCCGCCGGCGGTATCGGATCGAGCCCTCACGCGCTCCTCATCGCGCCACGCCCATCGGAGGACGAACAGAAGACACGCGCCGGATCTGAACCCACGGCTACCGACGTCATGCCGACACTGACCCAAATAATGACCGACCAGAAACCGCTCGCCGATCCGCTGACCTGGCCAAATCGGATAGCCGACGTCATGATGACGTGTTGCCGACTGATGACGACATCATCATGACCTAAGCATCACCCGACCGCTTCAGACTGACCAGGTCTTAGCCTCGAATCTTGACATGATTCGACAAGGTCAAGACCTGAATCTGCTTTCGGGATCCGACCGGCCAAAGCCCGACCATTCACCCGACCAGTCAACTACCGACTCGGCCAACGATCCAAGAAATTCTCGTGACACGCTACCGCCACGCGCTTCCACATGCGCCCGAACCTTCGGCGGCGCGCGAGTGTGTGTGGAGGTCCTTTTTCAAAGGGACTTTGATATCTCGCAAACTCAGATCGGAATTCTCTACAATGTAGTGATATTTATTTTCGGTGATGTTCGTTTTTAAAGATATGAAAATGCGATAGAACCTGTACGCCTAGAATTAGGTATTTAATGATTTTCAGATTTCTATGGTTTCTAAATACATATGGTAGCCAACATGTATATCACGCATAAGATCTGGCAGAGTCTAAATTCATCGCCTATGAATGAATTGGAACAAGATAATTGCATTACATATATATATATATTGAATGTGATACATAAAGTTTATATCCCGGGCATGAGTGATTTTCAAGGATCAATCAATATGGACTCACAAAGTGGCACCTGGATTGGCCTGGAGAAATACTGGGCCCCATACAAGCAAGGGATGTCTCTGCTTTATTACTACGTGATCATACTCCCAAAGAGGGATCCCGTGTTAGTTCATGGAGGGATACATGTATGGTATGCTCGAAATGACCTATTCTTAGGCTCATAATCAGCAGGTGATTTCAATGAAAGATTAGAATATGTCTCACGGTCACACTACGTGAGAGTACAAACTGCATGTCATATTTTCTCGCCCAAAGGCATTACTCATGATGTATGTAGTTCTCTCGTATGAGTATTCACATGATGCTGGATTGTACGGTTTTGTTTTGTTTTTTCGCCAATTTTTCGTGAACGCAATCCATTTCACCGAGGTCCCATCGATTGAATTTTAAGAAAATGGAAAGAGTGACTTTCTATTTGGAATGGAGTCATGGATGTTCACATCGCGCCATAAAGGATAAGCCGCCAGATATCACAAACTACACTAGTATTGAAGCCGAAAACTGGACTATGCTACTCTGAAAGGAGCAATAGGATTTATTATCGACCATGAAGAAATCCATACAAGAATACTTAAAAAGTGGTTTACCACTGGATCATCGCTTAAGGAAATGATGGTATGTTTTTACAGAGCTAGAACAGCTCATCTAATGCCGAGGTTGAAAGACTTCTTCAAAAAGCTCTTCAACATGAAGTATGATGGTACAGTCAAGTTAGAGATTATGTCCCGAGGATGGTAGACCCTAAAGCACTAAGCTTCAAGCTCTTAATGTTACCATTCCCGATGCTTCTGCATCAGGCATCAAGCTCCTAAACACCCCTTCCACCCGATTTTGGGATTATAAAGACAAACTACACCTCAAGATGAGACTTTGGCCAGCAATGACTTAATAGCAGGTGTGAAGAGGAAGAGAAACTTAAGATGAGAAAGAGCATACGGCCTTATATGTCGCTAGCTCATAAGAGGAAAAATAAGAAGTTCAAAAGTCATACTCATAAAGGTGCTCAAGAAACTACCGGTCAATATGACAATATGGGTCCAAAGAAGACATTCTTGAAAAAGGATGGTGATCGCTGCTTCTTTTGTAAGAAGAAAGGTCACATGAAGAAAGAGTGTGCAAAATTTAAAGCTGATGTCCAAACGCGGCTTACTGCGTAATGATTCTCTAACACTCTGCTTGCGGAATCCAACCTATTCAAGCACCATCCAGCTTCCTCTGTGGCTCGATAGTGAGCAATCTAATCATGCTGCGTTTACCATACAGGATTCATAAACCTGGAGGGAAACAAGGATGAATCAAAGCTCACTGTGGGAAACAACGAGAAGGCTGATGTCATGTTCATGGGAGATGTAATCTTAATTCTAGATTCTGGTTTTAAATTGATGTTGAAAGACACTTTTACGTGACCTTCCTTGCATCTAATTTAGTTTCCATATCGTGCTCGATTCATATGATTACTCTTTGAAATTAAAAAGCAATGTTATTTCAATATTTCTAATTCAAATAAGGTCGGGTGTCACTACATGTCCAAGAATCTGACATACAGATTAAGTTTATCTCCCAATGACATATACGTCGCTTATACGACTGAAAAGGTTGCTTCTAAGAGACCATTACCTAAGGAACAGTCTTATGCATTACGGCATAAACGACTCAGCCATATTCCCATGGATGGTAGAAAGGCCGAGCAAAGACTAACATCCCGCCCGCTTTTAAAAATGACTTAGAGATATGCGACTCGTCAGAGGTAAAATGACCAAGATAAGAAAGAAAAATCGCAGTCCGTAGTTCCTCGAATTTGTCGAAGTCATTCACACCGATATAAGGACCTTATACGGCAACCTTGTAGAAATTTTTATTTCATCACATTTTATCGTATTGACTATTCTCGACAGGTTATTTGTACTTGATTAAAGAAAAGTTCAATCTCGACAAGTTCAAGATTTTTCTGATCAAGTCGAGAAACAATTTCGAAAAGTCATAAAGGTTGTTAGATCTGACCGAGGTGGAGAGTATTATACAAGCATGGCGACGCCGGGACAAATTTAAGGGGCCATTCGCCAAATACTTAGAGGATTCTCAGATAGTGGCATGCTTTACTACGCCTCGGGAGTCCCGAAAGTAAATGAGAAGCCGAAAAGGCGAATCAGACTCTTATGGAAATGGTAAGGAGTATGATTAGTGGTAATAAATTCTACATCTTGCTTTTCTATGGGGCAGCTTGAAAACGTTTTGTACATTTGAATCACACCACAAAATGCTCCATCACTCTCAGTTATGGACCACGTGAACGCCTTAAACCATCTTAAGGTTTGGGGATGTCCTTATGTAGTCAGATAATCCAACATTAAGTGCGGACTCCGTGAACCACTGATGCTACTTTTGTATCTTAATCTTTAACATCTCGCGGATACTCTGCCTCTATAATCCCAAATGGAGGTACAAGAATTGTAACCGCTGCATACCAAGTTTTTTTGAGTTCGATGTGGTCAGAAAGTAGCCGCCATGTACTATCGAGGATGATAGTATGGTAATGTGGCATCCAGATCTCCTCCCATACGATAATTGTAGTAAAACTCCACACAACTATATCAACCCGGGCTGAGACTGTGTGATCCCGCTGCTGAGACGCCCCAATGGAAGTTCATCAAGGCTCAAAGTACGTGATACGGCTATTACTACTCCAATAAGGAGATCCACTAGTGGAGAGACGATCACTATAATGACGGACTATTTAACCTATATAGGAGAGCAAGACTACGATATCTGCCTCGCGGATCGATCCAATAATCATGAGAAACGTCATCCTCGCCGAAATGTGGTCGATGCAATGAGAGATGAAATTCAATCTACGAGGCATAATGGAGCTCAGGAACTTATCAATTACCCGAAGGTCATAGACCCATCACGCAAATGGGTGTATAAGACTAAAAGGGACCATAAAGGAAAGATTGAGGAAGTTTAAAGCCGCATCAGAAATAAAGGTTTCACTCAGAGAGTAAGGAGCAGATTTATGAAGCAACTCTTTTCTCCTAGCCTCTAAAGATTCTTTCGAGTGATCAGCAGATACGGCTCATTTCGATATGGAGTTACACCATATGGATGTTAAAACTGCCTTTCTCAATGGAGACCTTAATGAAGAAGTCTATATGATGCAACCCGGTTTTGTGGGCAAATGATCTGTAAACTTCAGAGTGACTGAAAGTCTATTTATGGTCTCAAGCAAGCTTCTGGGGACAATGGTACTTAAAGCTTCATGTTGTTGTTGCTTCATATGGTTTTGTTGAGAACAAAGTAGATCAATGTATACCGCAAGGCGCTGGAGGAAATTCATTTTCCTAATACTCATGCGGATGATATCCCGCTTCGCAAGCAGCGACTCGCTTATCGTGACGACAAAGCAGATGTTGTCGTTAACTCTGATACTAAGGACCTCGCGAAGGTCTTGGTGGCTGCATCGAGGATTCACAAGAATCGCTTCAGACTATCGGGTTTATCTCAAGAGGGCATATGTTGATCGATTTGGGGAAGATTCAACATGCAACAATGTAAGCCAGAATTGCTTCGTCTCTGTAAAGGTGTGATAAGTCGAGTCTCGTCAATGTCCTCTCATTCTAGATATTGAGAAAGCCCAAATGAAGAATGCACCTTGCGCCAGTGCACTCGGGAGTATTATGTATGCCTTGGGCATGCACTAGGCCGTATATTGCTCAGAACAGACTTGTGCGCATATCGCCAAATCCAGACACGATCATCGGGTCACGCCAAGAAGGTTATGGAGACGAAGAGGACAAAAGACTATATTCATTTACAAACATGTTCGTGACTCCAGCGCTTAGTCGGGTATCCGGGGATTCGCACTTTGGTCGGGGCTGTCAAAGATGAAAGAAGTCAACAACCGGTTATATCTTTAAGTTAGCGCGAGGTGCATCATGGAAAAGTGAGAAATAGGAAATCAATCAGATCCTCTACCATGCATGAGTTCAGAGCATGCTTTTCAAAGAACTACTGCAAAGTAATTTGGCCTCTCAAAACTCATTAAGGAGCTTAACTGTTTGATTTCAGGGATGTGGCCATGCATTTGTATTGTGACACACCTCGGGGCAGTTGTTTATTAACAACAACAGAGGTGTCAAGGGGTCTTGGCACATGGAGGTCAAGTACTCGACTATAAAGGAAAAAGTTCAAACCTGACGCTGGTAAAGGGAGCACATATCACCAGATGATATGATTGGCAGATCCGCGATCCAAAGGCCTTTTCTCGTATTTGATCGACATGTCATTAACACGCTTAGGGAATATCATGGATACCGTAAATTAGTGGGAGCTATATTAAGTTTTATGTTGTTTCTTATGAAGGTTGAATCCAATTTTATTACATTTTGTAATAATTGAATTTGTATCAACTTCTTTCAGATTCAATAAGGTATTTGTGAATGTAGGTTTATCGAGTCGAGTACATATAATTGTTGAAAACTCTAGGTATCAGGTAAACCTCAGTACAGTTATGGCAAAATTGGCATTAGCCTTAACAGCATGTTTTGTTACACATAAAGTAAAGTTACCTATCAAGGTAACACATATACGTGTCTGTTGGCATGATGGATATTCTCCGTGATACATCAGTTTTGTGGACACTCAAGGAGAGAGAATTTGACTAACAAAATGGATAACACAAGGAAGTATCACTCACATGCAGGCATTGTCCATTTAAACACACTACCATATCAATCCATATCGCAGTTGAAAGCACTTAGACCATGGAATATTTGCGTGAGCATGCAATTACGTGCCCATGATTCAAAGGTTCGAGACTTTATGGGATTCTTGATTGACTATTAAGAATAATCTTTATCACTATGTTGCAAGCATTACGCTTTGTTTCAATTAATATCGCCCAAGTGGGAGAATGTGTTTTTCATTACGTAGCTTTACACTGAACTTAATTGATTAATTTGGTCTAATTAAGTGAGATTATAAGGATTCTAATAAATCATACGCGCCGCAGTTTGCAGCCGAAAGACGCCCGCCTGCAATGAGAGGGCCCGTGGTCAGAACTCAATAAATAGAAGGCTCAAGTCCCTCCCAAACCATAAGGATACTTATAATTCATTCTCACATAGCGCATTCGTATAGAAATACTTTCCTGGAGCACGTGAGAGGCATTCTCACGAGCCATTGTCAATAATTCGGGTGGCGGAGAAGATCTCGAGGATCGCTCTTCGCAGGTCTTCATCGATTCTGACGCCAATTATGGATTCCAAATCAGGTATGCAATTTACAGTTTTTCTCCATTATTATGCTTTGTATTCTAACATGGTGATCTAGGTTGATTTAAAACGTGTCCAACATTATCAACATGGAACTTCATATTATATAATATAGTATATATGCAGTGTGTACTAGTCCCATGTACAAATAAGCGCTATGCAGAGGGCTCTTAGAAATGCTGGTCTTCATGTTGAAGGTCTTATTATAATCCATCGACCAATTTCTCGAACTAATAGAAAAGGATGATCCCTAAATAAAATACGCTGTGATTTTTTTTTTTAAATGTTACCTTGCATGTGTTGACTATGTGCAGTGATGATGTAATATTAAGAACACATGCAAGGCCAAATACACTAGTCTTTCCATTAAATAAATTATACTCTTTATATACATTGTGATCCTTATTCTTCATATTTCAAGCAATAATTTCGGTTTTTTTTTATTAAAAAAGAAAATAATACAAATATGATTGGATAATAAAAGAATTGTGTACAAGTCATGAAAATGAAGTCTACATCAACATTAGATATATATTTTATTCAGTTTGTTTTCACTCGTGTATTCGTAATTTTATCCTTCATTATGCATTCTTATTCTGAAATTATATACAAATTTGAATTAGTTTGATCAGATTACATAGAAATTGAGTTCCTTGTTATGTTGGTGGGGATCGAACTATTATATCAGGCTTCAAGACTAAAGGATAATTCCCTACTTTATTTTATTTTTTATTTTCTAATAATGATGAATTTACCTTAACCCTTTTATGTTCGATATGATCATTTACCGTAATTAATGTGAGCGGGAGTTTCACCACATTGTAACAAAGATAACCCGCTAATATGACTCGACATTTTCTCAGGTCGTGCAGGTATTGAATTTGGTGGTATCCAGAGAAGGCGTCCAGAAATGACAATATCTCGTTTCCGGATGAGGCATCAACAATCTGGGTCTATACGCATGTGGGGAAGCTATCCTTCTGAATGCTTTGTCGTAGGATCTCACGTGTAGTCTACACATACTCTCCACTTATCGCCCTTCTTTGGAACCATCACCACATTAGCAAGCCATTCGGGGTACTTTATTTCCCTGATGAAACCTGCCTTTAGAAGGTTGTCTACTTCTGTCTGAATAATCCGATAATCTGCCTCGTGTGGAAGATCTCTAATTTTCTATCTTACAGACTTAGCCGCGTGGACGATATTCACTTTATGGGAAGCCAATACCGGGTCGATTCCGACCATATTTGAGTGACTCCAGGCGAACACGTCCAGGTCTTTAATAGCACGCCTTATACCTACTCCCTTTCTTTACTGGATAGAGAGTACTAACGTATGTGAACTTCTCTGGCCCGTCCAAGACTATTATTTCCATGGGATCCAAAGCCAATGGGTTCCTTTCTTTAGCCTTGATTTGGGCGGCAACATGTGATTACTATGCGGGGGTGTGATCTTCGAGGGGAAGATTTTCAAAATTGTTTGCCCCTCTTTGCACCTGCATAGACAATTGATAACACTGTCGTGTAGCAAGCTAACTGCTTAAAAGGTCAACCTGCCTAGAGTTACTCAAATAGCTGACCGTTTGATGGTAGGTCGAGGGGATAGCTTTCATCGAGTGCAGCCAAGTCCGCCCCATTATGGAGTTGTAAGGCCCCAAATCTTTGACAATCGAGAACAAAATTTGTTGAGTGACTAGGGTCCTACTATCACAAGGAGTGCGACATCCCCTAATGTTACGGTAGTTGCCCTGTTGAAGCCAAAGAGGATTCCTCCGGCTAAGTTCAACATTTTTGAGGAAAGCTTCATTTGCCTGAAGGCTGGTTGTTGTAATAAATCTACCACACTACTAGGGTCCACCAGTACCCTATGTACATCAAAACCATTAATACAGAGAGTGAGCACTAAATAAGATCATAAAATGAGGAAATGTGACGACGCTCACCTCGCCTAATTGTGGTCAATAGTTTCTTTTCGTTGGTGCTTTGATTGATAATGGAAAGCATCGATTGCACTACCTAGTATATAGCGATGGCCGGTCTAGGTTCTCAAGTGGTTATCAGACCGGGCCGCAATTTTCTACATCTTAGTTTCGTTCCAACCCTGTCAATTTCGACATAACTCTCGAGGTGCCCCCGCTGATCAACTTTTCCACCAAGAACTTTAGGACTTCGCACCGTCTGCCTCATGTCCATGGTATCTATGGTAGTCGTAATCGCAAAGGATTTTTTTTCTTTGTGAAGGATCGCTGATCAGGCAAGCCATTTAAACTCTAGCAAGTCACGAATGATTGACAATGGCCTCTCATAAGAGACGTTCAGGGGGGTGAACTACGGGGGTTCTCTCTTCTTTTTTGATTGGTCATGGGATTGCTTTTGGTCTCTGTTATGACCTTCCATGGATTTGGAGGGCTATTTCCCAAATGGATTATTTCCTTCGACCGATTGGCTCATAATCATGATAGTTCCGCGCCGCCGCAAATATATCGTCTCTCTAGCATCGCGGTACCTATCATCCTGCCTGCATCTCTTCCATCACATCATGGGCCTAAGGACAAGTGGATCGAAGAAAGGAGTAGCTGGCGCAGAGCTTCTCCTAAAGTTTTAGAGGATTGCATCCATTCTATAAGACTCTATTTTCTGGATGGCTTACCCGAACCTCCTTGTGAAGTCACGTATCATTCTTCTTCCTCGCTTCGAGAATGGCTCAGAAGTGAGCTGATGTTTCTCTTTATCGCACTGCCAGAGATATTGTGATATGAATGCAAATTCATAGCTGTAGAACAAATTTATCGAGTAAAGACGAGCTTAGCAGGAAACCAAGCTAACGTCGACTTCGCAACCGCCGGAATACTTTGTATAACAATCGATTGTTACTTAGCATTCGTGAGTCGTTTAATTATAATGGAGCATATGGTCATAGTGGACTGGCCGAGCCATTGAACGTGGTGAAAGCCGGAATGGAAAATCGCAATGATCGTAATCAAGGATATGCTGCTCCTGTAGGTGAAGAGAGAGCATACATCTAGTTCCTAATATACAAGGACCAGAAACATCAAGGCCAGACCAAAGGAAGCTGGGCTGCACGAGCCGCATTTGTGGCAATGTGCCCGGGGGCAACACCGGTAGGTCCCCAGTGGCTTGGACCCGACCTGCAGACCGCTTTCCGCCTTCCTTTCCTCGCTTTGTGAGATTCACCACTCAAAAGCTGCCGCCATGTGGTGAGGCGAAGGCCTTTTTTTTTATCCGGTCCTTGTGCTTTCCCGAGCATTTTTTTGTTGGTGAGAGATTTAGGGATGGAGAGCTACCTGAGGACAGTTCATCTTCCTCTGGGGTGTCGTTATCGTCAAGAGGAATGGCCCATTTCCCTTTATTGAGGGCGATCGGTTGCGCATAGCGGCTGCTCTCCCATTCATATTTTCCAGATCTACTTTTTAACTGGGCCTAACCGGGTTATTCTTCACACTGTGAAGCGTCGACTGAACCGTAGAATCTTTCATCCGTCGCTTGCTCTTTCGCTCTCCATTTCCCGACGCCACGGAAGAATTGGTGTTTCGCGATTGGTTCATCGGAATGCTCGCTTCTCGCATCGCTTTCGCGACCATAATGAATAGAGGATCGACAGAGCTTCGAGTGATGAAGGGCTACTTTACACCCTTTGAAGCCAAGCTCTTGCAGCCTCAAATGAGACTCTTCACTGATTACCACTGTATTTAATAATTGTTAATTTTTTTTTTTTTTTTTTAACACAGGTTTACTTGATCGCCTAACCCCGGGCATCCGCGCGTAATGTGAACCTCGCAAAGGGTGATCCGACGACTGGCCGACCGCTCTCGATGATTGCCAGCAAAACACGGAGAGGAAGAAGAAGAGGTTCGTACAATTGGGATTTCATCTCATTGTGGGGATCCTCCTGATTTATAGAGGTGGTTTGGAGAATCCCTCCATTTTTCTCCGGAAAGAATCTTCCTTTCTTTAGGAATGAAATCTCTTTTTCCTTATCAAAGACTGATTATCAGGGATTAATCTTACAAGAAGTAAGGGATTTGGAAGCTAGGAAATTCAGGGATAAATACCTTTTGGGTATTTCTCGCCTTTATCCATTCGTCCATAGCGAACTTTCCATAAGCGGGAGGATGGTCACTGGGACTTGAACTCTAGATAGCTACCTCGAGGGTCGACCTTCGGGGAGAATACTTCCGACTTTCACAGACACGGGCATTCTGGTTTCCTTCTAGGCAAGGCCTACCGCTTTGGATATGGAAGGTGGCCAGGCCTCTTCAAGACATGAGCCAAGTTTTCGATCATGGACTGTTGCCTAAATTGGGCTCTTCTAGTAATGGGCTTAAGACCCATGGTACTCATAGACATAACGATTAGTTTTCACCGGAGAGATCATGGAGATGGGTCTCCATTTGACGGCCGTGGTGGAGTCATAGCTCATGCTCCATCTATTACCTAAGAAGGTTTCATTAATAATGCGTAAGGTTCAGAAGGGGTGTCTGAGGCATTTGACTCGAGATCGCCAGCTCGCATGAAATTGGTCACCTTCTCGACCAGTCATAGTGAAGAGAGTGGATGCCAATATGTTTGCTAGTATTGCCTGGAAGGAAGGGATTAAGGGTTTGCATGGAGATTACATTCGAGGAATTAAAGCTCTGTACAATAGGAACTAAGAATGGAAATTACTCAAGGAAGGATCAAGGGTTTGCATGTAGATGACATTCGAGGAATTAAAGCTCTGTACAATAGGAACTAAGAATGGAAATTACTCAAGGAAGGATCAAGGGTTTGCATGAAGATGACATTCGAGGAATTAAAGCTCAGTAAAACAGGAACTAAGAATGGAAACCGGAACTTCAGTCATTGAGGGAAATCTACATATCTATATATATAGTACTGCAGCTTGTTTTCCTAGTACCAATTAAGTGCCATGGTGCTATTTATTTTTACAAAAAGAGGTTTTATAAAGGTTGAATTTTATTATTATCACAAATCTAATTTATCGATATATATATATATATATATATAATATATATAATTTTGTATTTTCAGAATGATGCAATGATATTAAGAGTTTGGCTGATTAGGAACCAATTTCACCAATTAATTGAGAATTTCATCCATGAAGATTATATACATACATGTGACCCAGAATTTTTTTGCAATTGAGACTGATTCTGGCTTATGTACCATCATTAAGTAATTTTAGTGAAAATCATCTACAATATACCATATTGTTGTGTTATATGGATGTCCTCTTCAGCTCAACTCCATTGAAAATGACATCTGTTTCAGTACAAATATCCTTTCAAAGTAATACATCTACATAAACTATCTTCCGTGTTGTCATTAATCATACTCCTCTTCCTCTTTCAGATGTTACCTATCTCTTCTCAAGCTCACCAAATGATGAACAGACATCACCATCTGGGTTTATATATCGAGGATCTTCAGGCATGTCACAAGGGGACAAAGTAGAAGGCATCCATAAGCTCAAGCAATACCTTGATCGAACAGTTTGAGTACTTGATGAGCTATATATATAGCCATTAATCCAACGACTAAACACATTGTTGTATTGAATAATCATAATTAACACCAATGTTTTGTTTTCCTTTAAAATTAAAGGTCCCTCTTCCTTCCGGATATTGGAAGAGTGAAGCGACCCTTGAGGCCAAGGGCTCCAAACGGAACAGACCTAACATTTGGAAATTATTAACTTGGAATTTGGTCACTAACTGGATATATAGAGAAGGAAAACTACTAGAAGTACTGCTCATTAATTCAAAGAATTTTTTCTCATAAACCAAATCTTAAGTTACTCAAAATTTTTAATTTAGCTGGAAAATTGTTTAGTCACGCTGAGAAAGTTACAGAGGTGCGATATATTACTAACAGCACTAGTCAAAAGTCCTCCCACATGTAGGCTCCTAAACATTCTAGAAATTTCCATATACAAGTCAATAGAAGAATAGAAAGTCAAAAACTTTTGGGTCCCATTAAAGACTTGATTTCCATAGCAATGAAGTGTTTACACCTTAGTTTCTAGGAATTTCTGTTAAGGCTTATGGAAGAAATTGGAGATCACTAAAGGGGTATAGAGTAAACACCAATTCATAAGATTAGAGGATTCAATGGGAACTTAAGACCAGACCCCGCATACAAGAGAAGGCTCCGTCCCACACTCAAAACAAAGTCATTATACCTCTCGTTTGGCGTGAGTCATCATGCGCTTCATAGCTAGGATATTGCATCGGTCAATCCATCTAAGAGTCTTTTATAAATATATAAAAGAAATGGGAAAACTCTACAAAAAGTGTGCCCGCCCCTAAATCCTTCCTTCGTGGCACCTTCTCTCGCACCATCCAAGGTTCAAAACTCTGGCTAAGTCCAAGATAACTTGGTCAAGTCAGAATCACCATCGGTGATCGTACTGTCTTGCATCGTATACAATACAATCACAAACTCGGTAGTGAACCAGCCAAACTTGGATGATTTGGCCGAGATTCTGAGTTAACTCGGTCTTCTTAGAAGAGAAAAAGGTCGATTATGTACATTCTCAATTCATTTCTACCCATCACAAAAAAAATAAATAAATAAAAATAAATCAATTTTTAAGATAAATATGAGATTCCACTTCAAAAGTACCGAAAATCAACACTTTTTTCATAGTCTTACCAACAACTTGTTTTCTAACCCTAGCCTGTGTCGTGATGGTGAGTGGAAACTGTTGTTACCTTAATCGTCTGACCTCCAGGGCATCAGTGGCGCAATGTAAACCTACAAAAAGGGCGATTTGGCAATGGAGGGCCCACCTCCCTTCCGGGTTTATTAAATCAAAGAAAATAATTTTATGATGGGGGCACGAAGTTCACATAGTTTTGATTGCGTACCTCTCATCCTGGAGATCCTCATGATTTATAAAGAGTGGTTTGGAAAGAATCCCTTATTTTTTAGGAACCATATTTCTCTTTCCTTATCAAAGACTTATTCTTCCTTATCAGGGATTATCCTTTCCTTATCCAAGATTATCTCTTCGAGGAATAAGGGATTCGGAAGTTGGAAAATTCACTGATAATATAGCTTTTACAGATTTTCCGCTTCTAGGTGATTATTCATAACAAATTTCCCATATAGGATAGGATTTCCTACTGGGGGACTTGAAATCCCAAACAGACCACCTTAAGCAAAGCCTCGGAATAGCCTGACTTTACTTCCTAGACGATCTCTTCGACTCTTTGCTTGGGGGAGTGTCTGCCTCATTGTGAGGTAAGTGGAATCGGGCCATTCCATAACATAGGCCAACCTGTCAGTGGCCTAGCGGATCTTAAAGATCATGGTACTTACACGCCTCATTTTTCTCCTATGGAGTTTCAGGTCGTTTCAATGAGGGAAAATATCATTGCTTTCAAATGTCGAATGTCGAGGGCTCAGAAAGGTTCGGGGAGAAATGATTTAGATGATTCAATGCGTCCGAGGCGATGCTCACGCGGTGTTTAAGGCCATTGAGACACACGCCTCCTAATATGCATCATGCGCATCTTGTTCTTACGCCCATTTAATGCACCTGATGATGCCCTACCCCTATAAATAAGGATAGTGGTTTCAAGAGTGGTTTCTTTTACGTCTTCTCAAGAGCTTTTTGGTTTCTGCACTTCACCTTCCTCTATGCTTCTACAAATTTCTTTTCAAAGGACCCATTGGAGACTCTCGACGCTTCGACTACTTTTAATTTTCCAACGAGTGTTTGCAACTCAAACCTTTTCGTCGGGCTCGTCGAGTGTCTTTGTCATTGAGGTGTTCTAATGGTTTATGTGAAGGTTTTGGGTTTTTGGTTTACGCCTAGGTTTTGTCCTCGTGGTTGTAAAATCTCCAGGGAGATTTCTTTCCTTTCGAGGGTTTTTTCGCTTTATGCACTCCCTGCTGACTCTTCTTTAAATTTTTTAATTTACTTTTAATTTTTATTTTCCGTAGAATGGAAGAGGCCACGAAGAGGTTTCGACCGCTAGGTTAGGCATAGGAGGTAATTCCCGAAAACACCTAATGCTGGGGCTAGCCTAGTTTCCTCATTATGTTTGCAAATGATGAGGTTATACAACCAAATTCAATAAATCATTCCTCGGAGAAGCCGACTAAGGCAAGCCATTCGTTCCATCTCGCGGCGCTCCATCACTAAGAATGTTCTCTACTTTATTAATCGAGCTATTTGTTGTCGGGCTTCGCTTCCCGCTCCATCGCCGTGAAGCAGCCTCTTCATTTTACCCATGCACTTCCTTCCACTCACCATCCGAATCGCTTTTCTGATTTTCACGGGTCAGCAGGCCGAACTCTCTACACCATCAGATATCTCTGCGGAGATATGTTTCATTTACACTTTGAAGCTAGGGATTAGGGGCCGCTTGTCCATGTTGGCTCACAGTCCCCGATTGTAATTTGTAACCGGCTCACTCCCCAAGAAGTACAAAGGCCGCCCCGGTTAAGGGCCCGTGGGTATGATACCCGTAGCCTCTGTGGTTTCCTTGATATGAACTGGCCTTGCTCCTAGTTCGTTTCTCTTCCTTTTTAATATGTCTCATATTTCTCAGTTATGGGTGCATTAACATACCATTGACATGATTCAAGATGTGCAATGTGCAAGGCCACCGGTAGAAAAGTGCGAGGTCAGACAAAGACCCGCCACTGCCAGATCATAGGAGAGGGCACGCCATCACGAAATTCCTTCGTCTATGAAGAATCTACGTGAGCTCGGGGCGCTAGTCCCTTCCCTACATAGTGCCTGCTCTTCCTCGCCCTTGCCCGGGCCGAGGTCAGCCAAGGGCGAGCACTTTGTTCTCGGGAGGACCCTAAAATCATTGCCGGGAGGTCCTTCCCAAAGTGAGGCCGCCCCTAAACCCTTCTGTCTACCAAGATCCTTACCTTTAGGCCGTGAAGTGACCCAAAGCCCGTTCCCTAGCGCAAGGAAGAAAAAGAAAAAGAAGACCGAGGAAAGGTCACTGTGTGAGATTCGGTGGAGTTATGGACTGATGAACTCGAGTTAGCGAATCGCCGAGGAAGAGAAGGTTGAGACGTTGGTCTGCTTCGGCTTTCACTGGCGAATGCGCAATCCAAAGACTCTCGCTTAGGGGGAGATTGCCCTTGGCTCAAGCACTTACGAAATCCGTCCAAAGCTATCCGGCTTTTAATACTCAACTGGTAATTAACGTGGCTACTTAGACTCAAATTCTTCAATGCCCACCGTTTTGGAGGATGCGTCAGGGGGCTTCAGAGGCACGTGGCACCAACGGAGAGGTGGAATCCCAACCGCGGATCTCTTCGTGTCAAGGAGCTACTACGGAGGCCTGCTAGAGGTAGTCGCCGTCCGCTGCCTCATTTCAGCCGGCAAGGCCTACCGTAGGGCCATGATGCCCAACCAGCTTGTCGCTTAAGCCTGCATGTTCCCAAAGAAGAGTGGGTCCACTATCCAATGTAAGTACAATGATTCCTACGGAGGGCAACCCAAGAAATCATTGACTGCTGTGAGTCTCTTCAACAAGAGGGGGTCTCTGCTAAGCACATGCGCCGACCTCTACCCTACTCTCCTTCGCCGGTGGCTTGTTCAGTAAAGGTTCTATCTCGTTTCCTGGGCCACCGATAAGGAGACCTTCTAACAAGATGGCCAAAGACTGATCCCCATCCGCAATCACAATTTTCACCACTGACGAGGTAGCAGAAGTTTTGATTTTTTATACCTAATTGTTAATTTTGTGATTTTCTTCTGACATCTCATCTTTTCCAAGCTATGACTGCTATTCATAACATGGCTCGCTAGCATAGGGAATTCCAATCCTAGATCGACGACAAGCCGAAGCTACAAACTCTATGCTCAATCGACCGTCTCTAAGCACCCAGTTGATGCTTCTCGGCTAAGGCAAGCCTTAGGTCGGGCTAATCGGGAGCCAGAGGCTAAGGGAGAAAAATCTGCAATCTGAGATGGAGAAGGAAAGAGATGAGGCAAAAACAGAGCCATGTGGCTCAGCTGGGCGACTAGTACAGCAGCGATGCTAGTAAGGGCAGGATGACCTACCTAGTGGTCTAAGAAGCCTCACTACCATGAGGAAGGCGCAAAGAAGGCGAGGCTGTGACCACCCGCCTAGGAGGTCAACAGATCTCCGCAGAGCTCTGGGGCAACCAAAGATAAGGTGTCCTCCCTCCATTCTCAAGTGGGCAGGGACAAAGAGCCTATGGAGAAAGAGTACCATAAGGCTCTGGAGGTGATCTTTGCCTATGGGTACGGGTGTTATGTATTCAAACACAATATTCATGAGGACCATCTTAAGTCCTGGGATGAAGGTCAACTACGACCGCCGCCTTCCCAGTTCTTACGAACTTAGAGTGCCCTCCTATCCAAGCTGCCTCTAAGGCTAACCACCGTAAGGCATTCCTCCGAGCAAAAACCAAGGAACCCATACAGGCTATCACGCTTAAGGACTAACGCTGGGTAATTCTAACTTTTTGGCCCATTTTGTGAATTTTCTTTGAAAGTGGCCTTGTTCTACGCCATCACTTGTGTACTTCTGCACTTATCAAGTAATTTTAATGAAATACACCTTTTTCGTAAAAATTTCTACCATCAATATTATTTTCTATTTCTTCCTTTCATCAGTTCTAAACCTTCCCACCCGTTGTGGTGGTCACTTTAGGACGCTAACGCTTAGATTAAAGAGTCGAAGGGTTCTACCGCCAACAAGACAAGGCACTATCTGGGGCCTCGCTTGTAGCTAATAGGTCAAAGACCACCATGGGTCGTCACGCACTCACAGTCGAGGCCCTTGTTAGGTTCTCTTTTAGAATCACACAGGTTAAGAGCCTGTCTAGTCTTCTTTGAAAGTGCCAAATGCATTAAGAGCCACATCTAAGCCTTTTGATAGCGCTGCCGCGGTAAGAACACGTCCAACTTTTATAAGGCCACTGTGCTAAGAGCCACATCCTGGGTTTTTCACGTCAGATGCAGATGAGTACCAAAGGTTTCTTATAGTGCCATTTCAGGATCGGGAGTTCTCTAGCATTTGAAGACAAATGGCATTATATTATAAAGAAGATAGTCTCAGGGCAGGTAATGAACCGCTTTCTACATCGACGGTGCATGAGAATCAAAGGTATCCAGAGAAAAGCGGCCCGCAGACGACAAGATCCCATGTCATCGAGGCATCAACGATATGATCTATACGCGGCAGGGGGAAGCTATCTTTCGGGCATGCTTCGTTGAGGTCCGTGCAAGGTACACATACTCCACTTACCACCCTTCTTTCGGGAACTACTACCATTGGGCAAGCCATTCGGGTACTTTACCTCTTTCGATGAAACCTCGCTTCCCAAAAAGATTTATCCACAAATGTTCAATAATCCGATGATGATCCCGTAGAGACGCCTTTCAAATTTTATCGGGTTCGGGCCAGATGGATAATATCTCGCTCGCAAAAGCGGCCAAGATCGGTCAATTCCGATCATATCCGAAAGGGATTCCAAAGTAACATGTCTATGTTTCTTAACAATATAAGGCCAGAAGTCGCTTCTTTTACCCTCACCGGATAGCAGAACCTGATATATGACTCCTCCCACTTTCTCAGCACCATTGTCTCCTAGGATCCACGGCCAATGGGTCCCCTTTCGCCTCCTAACCTAGGCTAAAGTGGAACCGTGGCTACGTGGAGGCATGATCTCGATGGCAGAGGACTTCGTGAGCTCTTCTTTCCGTTCCTCGTACGGGATAGTCGATAAAGACTACTACGTGGTCATTTAATCGGCTTAGAAGGTCGAATTCGTTCTACGCCGTCAAATAACTAAACATTAGGTGATATGTTGAAGGGACGACCTTCATTGAGTGCAGCCAGGTCCGGCCTACTATGGCATTTTAAGGCCCCAAGTCTTCGATGATTGAGAACAACACCTCGCTGCAGGATCGGTCCTCGTCAGACAGGAGTGTGAATTTCAAGGTTTGCGGGTTGTTACGCCTATCAAACCAGAGAGACTGGTCATCGGTTCACTACCCTGCGGAAAGCTTCCACTGATCGGAAGACTAGTACCCGCACAAGTCCGTTACGCTGTGATCAAATCAGCACCTGCACATTAAACCGCTTAATACATGTGGTGAGTACTAGCAGATCGCGAACGCACAATGACTTCGTCGTGTTTAATGAGGAAAGGATATTGGCCATTTATCACTGTTTCTTCACTCATTGCCTCCTATGTGATAGCATTTACCCGAGCCTTGATCGTGGCCGCTCAAGAGCTTTCTTCGTTGGTGCTTGATGAGACATCATCAGACGGGCCTCCCAAAGATATAGTTTAAGGTCAGTCTTGATTCTGATGGATCTGGCCGCACCAATAATTTATATGTTAAGTACTAAGATTCGCCTCTACAAATAACTTCCTAACATACCAGGTTCTTCTTCGATAAGCCCTTCCACCAGAACTTTAAGCCGACACTTGTCAATCCTCAGGCCCATGATCTCATGATAATCGTGACTCCAAGACCGGGAGAGGTTTCTCCGAGAGGGTTTGTCCGACGGCAGCCACTTGGAAATCTAGGATGTCGAGAATGAGGGGCAAAGCCTCTGTATGAGATGTCTCGGGGCGAATCGCAGGCCTTTCTTTTCTCGTGACTAATCACTGATCGCTTCAGCTTTACCGACCTTCCTCGACTGAGACGCTTCTTCCCGCTAGCTCGTTGCTCTCGCCTGTTGGCTTATAATCAGCGACAATTTTGTGTTGTCAAGGTGATATTGCCTTCTAACGTTGAGTACCTATCTGCCCGCCTGTATA
The DNA here is from genome assembly GCA_016808115.1 of Tetrastigma voinierianum. Taxonomy (NCBI): domain Eukaryota; kingdom Viridiplantae; phylum Streptophyta; class Magnoliopsida; order Vitales; family Vitaceae; genus Tetrastigma; species Tetrastigma voinierianum. The sequence goes on along the minus strand of JAEQBH010000313.1, from coordinate 119,914 downwards.
ACTCTTCCATGGTCATCAGCGGGTCTAAAGACAGTGAGTGGAAGGAAGGAGTGCATGGTCCGAAGCTTCTCCTGAAGTTCTGAAAGATTGCATTCATTCTATAAGCCTCTACCTATTGGACGGCTTGCCCGAACCTCCTTGTGAAGTCTCGTATGGATTCCTCTTCGTGCTTTAAAATAGTCCACATAGAGCTAATATTCCTCTTCTATCGTACTGAACAAAGATAATGATAGATGAATGCAGCTCAAAGCTCATTGAATGAGTTTATTGAATTACACAGGAGCTTGTGGAACTAGGCTAGGTAGGCCCTCTTAGATTTGTTAGGAATACTCTGCACAGCAGACGGTCGTTGCTGGTGTTCAGCGTCATTGCCTGATTGTAGTGGAGCATGTGATCATAGGGGTCAGCCAAGCCATTGAACGTGTTGAAAGTTGGAATGGAAAATCCGCGGGGTGGCTCGTAATCAGGGATGTGTATCCCTAGGGGTGAAGAGAGCATGTCATCGAGTCTCTGAATGAGGGCTTCAAGAAGAAGACGCAAGGTCAAGCGTTGTACCAAAGGCAGATGCACCGCAAGACCGGGTGGCATTATGCCTAAGGGCAAAGACCAACTGGTTCCCAGGCTGGACCCGGTTGGCCTGCATTGTCTTCTCCGCCCGCTTCTCCTCGCTCTAAGTAGATGCACCACTAATAGCCATCACCCTTTTCACGTATCTAGTCCTTGCGTTCTCCCTAGTATCTCTTTACGGGCAGGATTCAGTGGATGGGAGTTGCCCGAGGACAACCATCATCCACCTGGTATCGACGCCATTAGGAACAACTGTATCTTCCCTTTATTACGGCGAATGGTCAGATATCGCTACTATTATCTTGTGCATTTTTACGACTTCATCCGGGCTCGTACTGGTCATTTCAGACCGTGAACCACTTGGCCTGACCTTGCAACTCTTTCATCTGTCTTGCTTGTTCTTCTTGCAACTACATGTTCAGGGGCTTGCGCTATCGATTTGTCCTGCTACACCACATTATATTTCACCATCTCCGACAATCGCTTTAGAATCTAAACTTTCGTGACCTCGGTATGGTAATCGTTTGGCAGATTTGGATGGCGACTTACCGCATCATCAAAATCATCATTTGTGGGCTGTAAGGCCAAGGACGATGAGCTTCTTTCCTTTATCGTAAACGACTGGATGCTTTGTTTCGATCACTACCTTATGCGCCTCTCTTCAAGATTCGTATATTTTCTACTTAAGCTCGTATCGATCGCTTTCACGCTAGTGTGCTCACAGTTCCCATAATTCCTTCATTTGTCTCACTTGCTCCTCCTGCTTCTTCTTTATATCTTCGACGCCACGAAGAAATCGACTTTCAGCGACCGGATCACTAGGTTGTTAGTCATCACTCAAGATCGACGAAGGTGCGTAATGGGAATCGCCTGAGCTGTCAGGCTTTAAGGGGTTAGAAAGCCGCTGAGTCGAGCTCTCGCCTGGGTCATTGATGAGACTTTATCTGACCCTGGCTGCACCTAGCGCCACCATCTGTGACCGGGTTCATCCGATCTCTCGAGGCATCACTGCAGCGACGTGAACCCCGCAAAAAAAAAAAAAAAAAAAAAAAAAAAAAAAAAAATCTGATGGCAAGCAGGTCGTCGCCTCCGATGCTTGCTAGCAAAAGGATGGAGAAGATGAAGAAGAAAGTCTGTGCAGTTGGAATTGCCTACCTTTCCCTTATGGGGAGTTTTTGTTTTATTCTTGAATTTCTCCTTGATTCTTGGAAAGATAATCTTATGATTTTGGCAATGTGAATCCTCCTTCCTTATTGTGAGACCACCTTGATTTTGAGATAATATCACAAACTTCTAGTGATAAAATTTGTCTTCTATCAAAGACCAATTCTCCCTTATTTACTATTGTTTTGAAGATGTACTCGAATTAAGAGATCCGTGGATATATATGTTGTAAGCTAGTAGACTACTTAGGGACCAGAGGACTCAGATTCCCTGCATCGACGAGGTCTCTTCCGTTTCTGAATAGTTCTCATATGGTTTTGATATAATAATATTTTCGGGGCCATATTGGGGTTTGAATTAGGCAATGGGCTCGTGCTGACATCTGAAAATTTATCGAAGAAATGGGTTTTCAGCCCAAAAGTCGTGGTACTCACAGTAAGAATTGATTACTTCACCTAACTTCAATTCATTTTCATAGCAAAGAGCTGTTTTCTTGATATGTCATTCCATAATGTTTTCTTGTTACTTAACAATTTTGTTTCATCATTGTCTTTCCAATTTAGGTTTTCAAAGAACTGAAGAGAGTCTTCTTCAAGAAAGTGTGGTAGGTACCATCAGGAACACCTTATTTCTGGTCTGTCCCAAAAATTCCATTCTTAAAATAGATTCTATTCCTAGCCTTTCAAACTGTCCACAATAAGCACAAAGGTCTCACTTGCCACACCTTCCTCCACCTCAAGGTTCTTTACCTCCACTATGTATTACCAGTAATCTATGGGATCAATGCTTTTAAATTTCAGTTTGTAATACCTTGCATTAATGTATTTGGTGCTATCATGAAAAATGTAACAATATAAATCTATGACCCAAAACCAAATTGTTCCTCAAAATCTTTAGGCCAAATAACTTCTTTTTCTAGTTTTGTCAATGTCATTTAGTGTGTGTTTAGTTATGTGTGTTTTCAAATGGCTGTATGCATTCTCGTTTATACATTTCCACTAGTTGTTCATCTATGCTCCCATCATGCTGCCGTTTTGTTTCATTTTCTACTATATTTTATATCCACATTAATTATTACATTTAGATACGGTCACAGACTGCGGCCATAACCTCCCTATCTTATAGCGAAGTATCATGAAAATGGTCTGCATCAACATTAGATATTTTGATTCCTTTCAACTTATATTGACGAAATCAAGCCGCTTGTGTCAATGTGTACTCCAAACTTTTATCCTTCATTATGTGTTCTATTCCTAAAAATATAATGTCCTGCTTTATTTTTATTTTTTATTTGATAAATGATGAATTTACCTTCACAATGTATTTGACCCTTTGATATCAGTGAAAAAGTTTCACTATAGTACCTTTTTTTTTTTTCGTTTTTTGACTAATGAATTTTTGACTTGATGCACTCTAAGATCATAGAAATAGTTGAATCACGTGAAAATCTGATTTTTATTTTTATTTTTTATAATTAACTAATTAATAAATTATTTATTTTTTTTACCTATAAGGAAAATGTACATGAGTCGGGTCAGGATTCATAGCAAAGGCAGCTTGGGATGAAAGGATCACCATAATTAAGGTGGGACAGGCAAAATAAGATGTAGCCAATGAGACCTACCTTAAGTAGTTAAGAGCTAGGGTAGACAAAGGAGTTTACGGTTCTGAGTCCAAAAAAAATGCGGCCATTCATGAATCTCAAAAGAGACGGTCAGGATGAGGACTGTAAGAAATATAAAACACAGGAAGCAACTAGAAAGTAGAGATGATTTTATAAAACTGAATCGTATCATTCAATCACAAATTGAACAACAATTACAACCTTTTAAATACTAAAAAAATATCCTAAAAATTATCAACTCAACATTCAACACTAACGTGTCTTTTGAGTTTATTTGCCTAATCAAAGCCACTAGTTCCTATTACAGAAAGATAACATCAGTTTAATGAATGGAAGATTAAAACTAACTAGATTTTTCAGCAAAGAATAATTCAGCAACTTCTAACCTCTCGGATATGACAGTAAGTTTCAATAATTTGCGACAAGGATGTCCAACATTCTTGACCAGCTCATCAATTGGTCACAAAGTCTTTTTATATATATAGGATTAATGAACCAGTGATCATATTCAAGTCTTCAGATCAAAACAAGTATAAAATTCCTAATCCAATACACCCTTTTTAATATTAATTCTTAAGTTACTCAAAATTCTTAGTTCGGCTTTAATTGCAAATTGTTTCACGCCTGGAGAAAGTTGAAGAGGTGCGATTACGCACTACCGTAATCCGCCAAAAGTCCAGCCACATGTGCCCTGGACATTATAGTAGAAAATGCCATATTCGAGTGTACATAGAAGAATTGTTTAACTATTTCTATCCATTAAGTGATGTATCATAAGAATATTGGAGTGTTCCACTGTACTTCCGGGCTGTACGGTATAGTATCGACCAGAAGTGCCGGCATCACCGTACGTGCCTCGCAACACGAAATCAGAGGCCATAGCACTATACAGTGAACGCCGTAAGACTAATCGGGACAAAGGTTCGTCACACGAAATGTATGTCGTTGCACTAGACAAGAGTGTCAAAGCACTAAACAAACGTGTCTATTCATTCACTATCTAGTTTAAGTAGGACTACAATTATATGCGTTTCAGAGCTTTTTATATTAGTATTTATAACATTCGTTTAGGCTTTATAAAAATAGAAAGCAAAACAGGAAGAGAAGAGGCAAGAACAAAGTCTGCCAAAAAGACGAGTTCGAGATGGCGTGGTTCCCGCATAGGCGAACAGATCTGCCTAGGTGAAGGCATTGTGGCCATAAGGTAGGCTTCCAGGTCTCGCCTAGCGATCAGACCCCCAGCGGAAGAGCTTCGCCCAGTAAGCACTCCCGCCTAGGCGGAGAGGTGTCGGGCTTCCAGAAATGAGGCATTTTTGCCCTTTTCCACCGAAAAATCCCAACCAAATTCAAAACAAACCACAAAACCCAACTCAAACCAACCCAAAAACACATTTAGAAGAGTTAGGGTTTTCCTAACACAAACATAGACAAGAAATGAGTTAGGATAGTTTCCTAACCTTGATTTTCTTGAACTTCAACTTAGCTTCCTTTCTCTTCCCTTCTTTACATGAACAAGTAGCTTCTAACCAAGTGGGAGATAAATCACCAAGAATGGCTTCTTCTTCTCCTCAAACCGTATCTAGCTCCTTCAGCAAAAATGGTGAGAATCTCTTATCCTAAGACAAGTGTCATTTTATGGATTTAGCTCACATTTTTCCCTTTGCATTTTAGTCCTCCACTTTCATTCTATTTGCAAGTCAACTTATTAATATCCCATGTTAACATATAATCTTCTTATCTTATGTCCTTTGAGTCCTTAATTTGCTAATTACCGCTTACCCTTTTTCACACTTAGCACTTAAATTTCCGAGAGAAAAAATACTGATTTGACTTCTATTATACCCTAAACATGTCATAAAACTACTAAAGTATAATTTAGGGTGTTACATAAGATGCTTCCCTTAGATCCTTCATATCAAAATGGCTAAACAATAACCGCGATCTCAACTCAACAAGTCAAGATTACTGGGTCGCGAGCAAAATATCAACATATAAAACCAAGAATATGTATTTGCTCCCACTGACCTTCATATATATGCATTGATTGACGATGTTCTCCTTAAAACCATTGGCGGTGACAAGTTCATCAAACTTGAGATACCACTGCCTAGAAGCCTGCTTTAAACCATAAGTGGATTTCTAAAGCTTACAAACCATGTTTTCATAACAAAGTTCCTCAAAGCCAATAGATTGAGACATGAAAACATCCTCAATTAAGTCTCCATTCAAGAAAGTTGTCCTCACATCCGTATAATGTAACTCCAAATTAAAATGAGCCACTATAGCCATAATAATGCATAGAGAGTCTTTAGTGGACACGGTAGAGAAGATTTCCTTAAAATCAATACCTTCGCTGATCGAACTCTTAGCCAATTAATCTTGCTTTATATCTCTCTACCGTCTCTGGCATCGTAGTTTCGTCTTGAACACCCATTTTACTCCAATAGGTTTGCAACCATTCGAAAATCTACCAAGCTCCACACTTTATTCTGTAACATAGAAGTCATCTTATCTTTCTATCAGACGATCCGTAAGTCGATCGAGACTAACAATGGCTTTTCTGTAGGTAGTCAAATATGATACATCACCCACATCGTACCCATGTTCCTGCAAGTAGACAATGAAGTCATCTTAAATCGATGGTCATGCCTCTCTCTCGAATTTTCAAAGGTATATCTATGACTACATTTGGGGCTACTAGATTTACATCTGGAGCTACTGGATCTACATCCTCTAATCAGTTCATTATCGAGTGCCATTGGATGTCAATAACAACAGTTAGAGACTGAGCTGGGCTAACAAAGTACAGAATAAACCCGGTGTTCTTTGAACATAATTTCTTCACATTAGTCAGATCTAGTATCATCCTCTAAAATAGATAGTTAATTTCGACTCTCTATTATTCGTGGTGTGCAACGAAATTAAACCTCAGCCTCTAATCCTACACAATAACCAATGAAGTACCTAATTTTTATGGTTTTTAGGATCAAAGTTTTGATTGCGGTGCTTATACGGGGGCCTCACTTCCATCTCTGAATCTCAAACATGGAATCGACAAAGACTAGGCTTCTTCTCGTGGACTACAACCATACTTGAGTCTTAGAACATACTTATTGTGCACTTGGTTCAAAATATGTTTCCGTGATTTTTCAAAGCATCACCCCACAAGAACTCAGGTAGTGAGGAATTAATAAGCATACATCTCACCATATCAAGAAATGAGCAATTCCTCCTCTCCACAATCCCATTCTGTTGAGGAGTACCAAACATGTTATACTGAGCATCAATGCCACATACCTTAAGGTACTTCGTAAATGGTCTAGGGTTGCGACCCGTCTCATCATATCTACCATAATATCACAACCTCCTCGTTAGAATTAACCACTTTGATCTTCTTCCCTCATATTCAACTTTAGCTTTGAAAGCTTTGCAAGCCTCAAAAGAGTCGGACTTCTCACAAATGGGCTCGACAAAACCATAATGGAAATAATTATCAATGAATGTGATGAAAATACTCAGGGCCGCGGTTACAACTGGAGGAGTGAATATCCCACAAATATCTGTATGAATAACCCTAAGCAACTAGGTGCATATGTCAACCTTGGCATTCCTAACCTTGGCGATCAGTTTACCCTTGATGCAATCTACTTAGGTATTAAAATATGAGAAATCAAGATTCGGAAGAATCCCATCCTTAATTAATATCTCCATTCTCTGTCTATAAATATGACCCAAAAGCTTGTGCCACAGAGTAAAAGACTTTTCTTTCAATCTCAAACGTTTGGAACTACTAGCAGTATTAACAGTAAGACAGAAGACAAAGCAGACAAATCTAATATGTAAAGACTTTAACTAAGTAGTATAGTGCTAATCAATAGTGAATCTAGGTACAATTCAACTTTACTAGTTTCAAAAAGAAAACTATATCAAAGTATATCCAAAATAGGTACTGATATCAAATTTCTCTTGATCGAGGGTATGTACGCCACATCCAGCAATTCCAAAAACTTTCTTGTACTAAGCTGCAATCTAACAACTCTTAGAAAATCAAGTCGACTCAGACGCCTCCCATGTACATACCGCCTCCAAACTAGTTTGATTCTTCTTATGCTTATCACCGCTTGCATAGAATTGAAAGTGTGAATGGTATCACCACTATCTAACCACCAAGTATCAGATGACACATCAATGATATTGGATTCAAAACAAACATTCACCCAATGATTATTAGATAGCTCATTTTTCCCATTCTTTGAAAACTTTGTATATTTTTTGCTAATTGCATATAAGATCTCTTTTGCATTCTTAATCTTGAGAATGCTTGCATAAATGGAATCCTCCATATGATTCCCCATGATCATCAAACAACAACTATTAGAATACTCCCAATCTTCATAGGACTTTTTCTCCTTTGCAGAACTCTCAACTAAGTGAGTTTTGAGAGCCTCAACTTTCAAGGCTATGCTCAGTTTCATAATTGTTAAATTCATCATGAGAGATTTAACCCATTGCTTGTAATTAGTCTCATTAAGTTTCTTGATGGCAAAGAACTAAGGAAAGCTCAAAGCTAAAGAATAAACAAGAGAGCAATGTAAAAGACACATATAAAATAAAGACATGCAAATTGCTCCATTCTCGGGCTTACCAAATGACCCATAAAAGTGGTAACCAAATGCTAGAGTTTATATAACACAAAAAGACTCATACACAGGTAAGAGCAATTTACTAGCCGTCACAACCAAATGCGTCAATTTCTCACCGATAGGGTAGTAAAATTGTGAGTTTCATGACACTTAGTAAAATCTCTTCACTTAACTAAGCATCCTACCAAATAATCAAGTCATCGATATGACAACTTCAATATTCATATGGATCTTAGAAAAATTGATGCGCAAGATGGGAGGATTATAGTTGCAACATCAATTCCAAAAAATATCCAACATGCTTAGACTCGCGAGAAGCAAGTTCTTAAAGATTAAATATTTCTCAATTTTACCTAAGTTCATAAGAATTTAATCTTATTCACAATATGATGCTATAAATAATTACAAATAGTATTAGCATAAATTGCCAAAGCAATTTAAAAAAAAAAACTAGTGAATAGGGATTGCAAAATTAGGTAAAAATTTATTTTTTTGTTATTCCTACCAAGCACAATCCTTAGAAGGAAGACTAGAGAAACTGGAATATTGTGAATGCAAAGATCTCGATGGTAACCAAAGATCAATTTGCTTTCTCAGAGAGGATTAAAGACAAAGTACTTGCTTTTCCTTCAAAGAAACTTTCCTCCCATAATCAGCAACCACCCATGTATAGAATATAAGATTTTTTTTTGTTTGACAATTCTAGAATATCTATATAATATGTGTGGTCTCATTACTGAAAGAAATTATATCTACCTCTCTTTGATGACATTAATAAAGGAGATTCAAACCTTGAATAATCTATGGGAGACGACAATTTCAGACGGAGATAAGGTGTGGCTTTCCATGATTTACGTACGAGATAAAAAATATATTAATATCTTTCAGTAACGAGACATGACCGTATCAAATTTAAAAGTTCTATCGGTAAATTTGACCAAATGAGATTCTTCTTCATCAAAAACTTTAACCAGGCTCTTTTTTTCATCCAAAGCTTTTTCCGGGACCCAATATTTAACGAAAATCGGGCATAGTTTCCTTTGTACGGGGAGCTCTACTCAAAATACAACATGTGCAATTTCATGGCAACAAGGCCCAATATTATACAACAACCTCACCGGTTTCACATATGAGTAAAAATGGCCACGTAGGGCCCATTTACCCATACTCAAACATATAAGCACATGACTATTAAAACCATAGCCCATAAGAGTTTAAATTTCATCATTATTCTATACAAAACATATATCAAAATAAGCATTCTAATACATGTTTTACAAAATATGAATCAAAGCCATAATCCCAGCTTTCTTCTCAATATCAGCCTCTAGTGAGCGTCGTCTTCCTCTTTAAATCCGGTGAGCAATGCCCAAGAAAGAACTCCACAGAGGCTACTCCCACCCAAGCCTCTACATTACGCAAATTGGCCACGCCACCAAAGGAAGAAGCACATTCCAATCAAGATTATGCAAACCTAGAATGGAATTTTACATGCCATGAATGAAATGCGACCCACCATGTCCCATGTACCGAGTCCTCACCGACTCCCTCACACATGCAACGCCAAGTGTGAAAAAAATAGTCATTGGTGTCTCACTCAAAGACTTGACTCATTAGACCGACCTCCAATACTCATTTGAATCTCATCAAATTCCGTGTGTTTATTTATTCGCTACGCTATTTTTCGTGGTTCACCTCAGATCAGTCGTAGTTTCCTTCTAACATTTTTACGGGCTTTCTCACTGTCAGCTGATCATGCTCCAACCGCATGTGATTGGGGTCTTTCACCCTAGAAGGAGGGGAGTGGGAGATTCAATTCCCATCTTGTTATGCCCAATATATATATATATATATATATATATATATATATATATATATGTATATATATATATATATATATCATTTTTTTTTTTCATTTTAGACCACCGTGAGTCTCAATCGATGTCGCTCGCTTGAGTTCACCACACATTCACCAAGAATGGTGAATTAATCGTTTCTATGCACCCACACCTGACTCGATGCGGTGTTACAGTGCATATGCAATGCTAATGTAATTGTAATTTCTCATGTTACATGTATGATGCACACTACATGAACCATTCTCATCAGTTGTACTTCATATCAATTACCATGCAAACATATATCGCAAGCATATAAGTTCCATATACTTCATGCCAATAAATATATATATATATATATATATATATATATATATATATATATATATATATATATATATATATATATATATATATATATATATATATATATATTGTATCAAGTATTAGCATCCATCAATCCATGACTAAACAATCAATGTCATACAACCTCCTAAAGTTAACTCATAATTCCTACCTAATTAAAATATCCTACAACTCGCCATGCAATGGTCATGTTAACCCTGCTATTCACATCGACACAACCAAGCAACCCGCACCGTCATTCAAATTATACCCTAACAGCTTTATAACATGTTTCGTATAATAAACGTAAAAGTATATTTATTCTAATAAAATAAAGATAAAAACAAAATGTGGAATATGCATAAGTTAAATTACAACACAAAGAAGATTCGAGGCTAATAGAAAAATATTATAAATGACTTGCAACATTATAAGAGTCGAGGACCAAAGTAAATAAAAATGTGGGATAAAATCAAATAAGGATAAGACCAAAAGAAATATCTTATTTTGGTCTTGAAGAAAAGGAGAGCAAATACGAAGAAAAGAAGAAGAAGAAGAAGAAGAAGATTACAGGTATGGAACTATGATTTTTTATCGAAAAGTATGGAAATATGGGTATTTGTATGGAATTATGATTTGGTATAGAAAAGTATGGAACCATGAATAAGTGTATGTAAACTATGGGAGTATGGAAGTCTAGTTTTGGACTATAAAGTTTAGATACATGGTTAGAACCCTACATCTTGTGTATGGTTTGGGTTTAGGAACTCTTAAACTCCTTTCTTGTAGGGTTGAGTTAGAGAAGAGCTTTAAGGCTCCTAAATATGGAGTTTGAGAAGAGGTCCTAGTTGCAAGTTGAACCCCGAGAGAATTCCCTATTGTCGATCATATGCGGTATCCGGATCTTACAGAGCGAGTTGTTGGGTCACTCATCTGAGAAATTCGAAGTGAGTCCTTCTAGTAAATTGTAGCCACATCAATTAGCGATGTTAGGCTTTGAATTTCGATTTGGACCTCACATGGGCTTAAGTTATAGTCCTTTTTACTGGTCAGCCCAGCTAAATCTGGTAGGGGAGTCGTCAATGAGCGATTGGTGATCAACGGTGGTCGTCAACGGGGTCGTCGAGCAAAGAGATTGATCGGTGAGCGGTGGTAGATCAGCGGTGGTCGTCGAACAAGAGTCGTCGGTGAGCATTGGTGCGTCGGCAGTGAGGTGGAGTCAACGGGGGTGGATCAAACAAGGGATTCGTCGATTGAGCAGGTGGTGGGTCAGCGATTGGTAGATCCAACGGGTCGTCGGTGAGCGGTGGTCGTCGACAAGGGGTCGTCGGTGAGCGGGGTCGTCCGGCGAGGTCGACGGACCTCATGCGGCGAAGGTCAGCGGGGACCTCATGCGGCGAAGGTCGACACACTTTCGTGCGGCGAAGGTCAGCCCCGGACCTCATCTGCGAGAGGTCGGCAGACCTCATCCTGTAGGAATCCAGCAGACCTCGTCACGAGAAAACTCAGCTCGTCTGTAGAGCTCGGCTCGTCATGCGAAACTCGACGGCTCGTCCAATTCCAGGTCAGCTCGTCGAGGCCCCGTGCGCGAGCCTCGGCCGGAAGGATCGCCTCTCGCCGTCGAACTCCGATTTGGGTGTTCTTGGACTCTATGGAAGCCCATTGAGTCAGAATCCATACATATGCCTGAGAAAGATATTAGATGTCAGACCGAGGTGTTAGACTGAGCTCGTCACTTCAGTGCAGCTCGTCGATTCAGTCAGCTCGTCGAGACTGGCCGCGCATGACCTCAACCGGAAGGTCCTATCCTTCGTTTGAACTCGATTTGGGTGTTCTTGGACTCTATGGAAAGCCCATTGAGTCAAGAATTCATCAGTAGACAGCTTGATAAGATTGGAACTCATATTAGTTCCAGAAAACATGGAAAACAGTAGGCAGTACAGGTAACCATAGTTATTTGTATTATGAACGCCGATTATGAATTCATAAATAGCTCTCATAAGGTATACGATTAAGCATAGTTATTTATGCATATAATGAAGTATGAAAAATGTAAAGATATATGAATAAGCGATTGTATATATATCACCATTATGATTAGAGATAATGATAATTATTCGAATATGAAATATATGCGAACATAAAGCTCTATTGATTATGCAGCAGAACTGGTAGAGGGATAGATGGGCATGCCTATTAGGGAAGAATAAGTCTGCAGCATATCGGTTATATTGTCGGGACCCTGGATTTGAATTGATGACATAGATCCGTTTGGGTCGGGTGGCCCGAAAGGGTCACCACGGCGCCTCAGGGCCCTCATGGAATAGGTGCTTGTCTCGGGCCCGGTGATGATACTGCTCGGGTATAATATATTACAGCGCCTCACGGGCCCTCATGGATCAACTGTTTCATACGAGTGAATATAGCACCTTGAGGTCCTCATGGATTATAGTATTCACATCCACTCTAAGGTTTATGCAGAGACATGAAACATAAAGGAAATGGCGGAGTATATGCAAGGAAATAGAGAGAATATAGGAAGCATAATAACGCTATGTGATGATAGTATCTGAGTTACAAGAACAAAGTAAAAGTACAAGATTACATGAAAAGTATGCGGAAGATGATATAAAATGAAGCTGGATTTATGATAAATATATATATGAGAAATGGCTGAGAATGCATCTTTATTATATGTGTTATATGCATTGTATAAAAGTGTGGTGACTCTTAATAGAAGTCATATTCCACTAAGCGTAAAGCTTAGCACGGGTGTTCAATCAGGTAGTAGGTCGCAGGAAAGAGGGAAAACCAGGAGGACGGGACAATCCATCGTGATCCGAGGCCACACATCAATGGGTGCCCAGCGGAAGACCTTTGATCTATTTTTGTATATGAAATTTTGTAAACCAATGTAAATATTGTAAATGTTGAACATTTATATTTGGAGAGCATATATATATTTTGTAATCTAACAACTGAGAATGTAATACAGTTAATTGTTTAACATTATATGATTATGCAAGTGTAAAGGTTATAAGTATGATAAAGAGTGACTCTCACTTGTCATCTATCTTAGAAAAGGGTGTCACGGTTTAGTGGTATCGAGCATCAGTTTAGTTCGGACCCTTGTCCAGATTCGGATCGGAGAAGGGGTGTCACATGCACACTCAGTACAAAACATAGAATTCAGAAATGTTATGATCACCCACTATCCTCCATAGGAACATGGATGGAACCTTGACTCGTGGGCTTCGCAGAGTCGAGAACACCATAAACGGAGTTGAGAAGCGAAGAGATTATGGCCCGACCCGGTTGAAGCCTCACGCATGAATAGTCGGACCCGGCGGACAAACTCAGCCGAGGCGGACCCGGCCAAACAAACCTAGGCGGGCCCGGCCCGGCTGACTAACTGCTTGACCGGCTGGTGGACAAACCTAGCAGGACAAACTTTCCACTTAGGCCGTTACGGATAAATGGACTATAACTTGGGCTATAGAGGTCTAATTTGGGTAATTCAAAAGCCTAACATCAAGTTCACTGATGTGGCTACAATTTACCTGAAAGACACAATCAAATTCCCTTTTTTTCCTACCCGAAAACTAGTCCTAAAGTCCAGCTAATGCATAGGATCAAAATAGGGCAGCTTCCCATAGTTCAAAATGTAACTAAACATCCCCCTTGGGGCAAGACACAACCACACAACCCTTAAGGAAGAAAATAACCAAAGTAGGAGAAGACCTACCTCTTGAAGCGTAGAAGTTGCTCTAGGAAGTCCCGTGGACACTTCCTAAACCCGAAACCCTTGATTTCCCGAACTCTTCACTTGAATCCTCAGCGAAATCTCGTGTTTAAATTTACCCACACGTAACTGTGACGGATGATCTTTAGTTCTTGGCCCGACAAAAACCGACCCACCGATCTCCGTAGATCGTAGAGAGAAGTTGGAGCTTCTTTCTCATCTTTCTCTCTTCTCTCATTTCTCTTTCTTTTTCCCTCCCCACCGAATTTGTTTGGTCTAAAGTCAATTGGGAGGCCTCATCTTGCCACATGTCACCTCACCATTGGTTCTTTTTGGATTTCTCTTATCCACTTATCCAAAACTTTGGATTTCCATCATATAAAGTTGTGACACATGGCCACTCCTTGGACTTTTGACTTATCCTCTCCATTTGACACATGGCTCATTGTGAGTTATCCAAACAAGTGCTAAGTGTCACTCGTTACCCTTGGTGCCTCGAAAAACACAAAATCCCAATTATCTCGGAATCCGACGAAATTCGACTGTGTAGCTAGATTTAGCGAGATGATTCCAACGGTGAAGTCCGTTTTATCATCCGAGATCTAGAAAATTTTCGAATTTACCCACTGAAATTTCCGCTTTACCCTTTCTCAGAAAATTGAATTTTTTCGGGTTTTACACACATAAACTCCAGAAGATTGGTGAAATTGATGTTCAACAAATATGCTCAAGTGATAATCTAGCAGACTAATTCACAAAGTCATTGCCAACCTCAACATTCAAGAAGCTAATATACAAGATTGGAATGCGCCAACTAAAGGACATTGACATGAGGGAGAATATGTTTATGACATGATGTTAGTGTACTGTGCTCTTTTTCCTTTCGTCCAGGTTTTATTTCATTGGATTTTACTGACAAGGTTTTTAACAAGGCAATTCTAACAAACTAAGAGCAATTAACATCATATGAATATTGTACTCTTTTTCCTTTGCTAGGTTTTATCCCATTGGGTTTCACTGATAAGGTTTTAATGAAGCATATTCTTGATGGTGATCATTCAAGGGGGAGTGTTATAAATGAATGATTTCTTTACATGGTGAATGACCACATTCATGGAACATGTAACTACCGTCATTACTCATCTTTGCATTCACTTTGTACCCTCATTACTCACATTTGCAGTCAATTCATAAATTGTCATGAATGACTACATTCATGTATCTTGTAAGCACCTTCATTGATCATCTTAAAGAGGAGAAATTGAAGGTTACATGGCAAAGCTTATAAAAAGGCTTCCATCTCTTATATGAAAGACACATCGGAGTAAGATCTTATTTCTCTATGTCTCTCCATATCTCCCTTTCTTTATTCATTTCTCGATTCTCTTTTTTCACTTTCTTTTCTTATGTATAAAGGTAAATAAATTCTCTTTCCATTTCTCTACTCATGAATACATAGGTAAGAAGAGAATATTACAAAACTTATATTTTCTCTTCACATTGCATTACACATTCTACAACAATTAATTGTTTATTCTTTTACTTGTATGAGAATGTACATGAGTTGGGGGTTGAGATTCACAACAAAGGCAACTTGGGATGAACGGATCATCATATATAATTAAGGTGGGAAAGGCAAAATAAGATCGCGACCCATTCATGAATCTTAGGGAGCTTTTAATTAATTAGGAGAAGGACCTCATCTCTACGATAAGACAAAGAGGCCGGTTGTTAGTGAGGACGTCCAGCGTTCTTGACCAGCTCAACGTGTTTTGGTATGTGTACATAACGAGGGCGATGGGAACCTTGAAAAAATTGGTCACAAGGTCATGGAAACGCCACAAAATCTGGTCACAAGGCCGGCCGTATATGCAAATGAATTTGATTTGTGTCTCGACTCTCAACTATAGCGGGTTTCCGCTCAGTGTTCTATGTGAAAATAATTAATATGAACATATGTAGTGGTAAGTGGGTGGGAAAGGGTTACTGGAGATCCCAGTCTTGAATCTTTGTAAGAACAAATTATTACGTACAAAGTAAATAGCCCATTTGTAACGATGCAACTCTGCCGTGTTAATAGGTTCGAGAGTGTATTGGCGTACACACGACTTCCCATTAGCAAGCCTTAGTTTTGCTTTTTTTATTGGATCTATTCCCTCAAGAAAAGGCCTTAATAGTGTTGAGTTAAAGTCTTACATATATGAACCTTAACATTCCTCTCTCTATGAGATGTGGAACACCACAATCCAACCCTTGAAACTCCAAGGTCCCCGTTGACAACTCGAATCGGACCCATTACCATTTGTAGCGACCCGACTCTTCTGACATTGTCCAATTCAGGGCTGCAGTGGTGGTGGCGGCGCACACATGGCTTCCCACCAGCCCGTCCTGGTTTTGCTTATTTGTTGAGCACACTCTTAAGAAAAAACCTCGATAGTATTGAGTTACAGTCTTATATATATGGACCTTAACCTTCGTCTCCTTAAATGATGTGGAACACCACTATATATATATATATATATATATATATATATATATATACCTATATATATATATATATATATATATATATATATATATAGGTTTAATGAACTGGTGATCATATTCAAGTCAGATCACCTCAAAACAAGTATAAATGGATATATTGGCCTCAGAGAATTAGCAAATGAAAAATCTATCAATATTAACTGTTTTCGGATATATATATATCTGAATTCAATAACATCACCTAAAGTACTGTCTTACTATCATATAGTCATAAGGATGCATAAAATTTCTAGTTGTATTGATTCTGAATGCCTTGGGTACTGTCAACTGGAGTTAGATACGGAAAGCCATGAGAGAATAAGGGAAATGAAACATTAATTTAAATTGCAAGAGTAGTTGACATACATGCAAATGATCATGTAAAAGCCATATGTACATATACGTAACTAATTGTCTTCATCCTCTTCCCTCAGAACTGGGAGGGTATTCTTTGAATGAAGTATTCCTTTGCTAGCTAGGCGGGGTCTTTACTTTTTCTGAGTGTTTTTTTCTGAATATTTCTTATAATTAATACGAATTAGCGTATCCCTAAAGTTTGGAGTCTCACATATGATGCAGTAAAAATACAATATCAATGAGGCTGGTCAGGGAAATGATTTCTTCTGCTGAAAACAAGTCTATAAATTGGCTGTAGGAATGGTGAGAGAGTGCAGAACCCAGTTAGAATCCCCTCTTGCTTGTATATCTCTAAATTCAGCTGTGACATCTAAATTTTCTCTTGTATTCTCGTTCATTCTCTTCTTTCTCTTCCTTCTTCCTTTCCCATCTCATGCAAGATTGTTAAGTTCATCAAATGGCGAAAAGCCATCACTATTTGAGTTTATTAAACACCTTCAGGGATGCCACAAGTGAGACAATGCGAAAGGCATTCATAAGCTCAAGAAGTACCTCCAACAGTTCGGGTACTTAACCTACAGCCAGTCCAAAAACAAAACCCATGCCCACGCCAATGATGATGATTTTGATGAACTCTTGGAATCTGCCATCAAAACCTATCAGACCAATTACCACCTGAAAATTGGAAACTTAGACGCTGAAACCGTGTCAGAGATGAGGGTCGCTGATATCATCAACGGTACAAACTGGATGCGGGCGGTCCGGAAAGAAAAGCTACATGTAACTTGTTATAACTTCTCTAGATGGTTCTCAAAATGTAATTCCAATCACAGTTATGAAAATGACTGATTTGTTCCCGGAACAGAAGTGTTGTTTGGCTATGCTGGGACTACTTTATTTGCGTGTCTTCTTTGAATACTTCTTATAATGATAAGAATTAACACATTGGGTATTGTACCTAAAATTAGGTCTCTTGGAATCAGGTGAAAATGGTATCAGGATCGACCTGGTGATAATGATTTTTCACCTCATGACCATTCTATAAATTGGCCTCCACAGAATCAGCAAATGCAAAGTCCAACTTCTGCTCTCTCTTCACCCTCAACTCATTCATGGCTCCTAAACCTTCTCCCTTGTTCTCATTGATTTTTCTCTTTCTCTTCGTTCTTTCCATCTCATCTCATGAGACATTGTCACCCTCAGCTGGTCAAAAGCCATCACCATTTGGGTTCATCAAGGATCTGCAGGGGTGCAATAAAGGAGACAAAGTAAAAAGCATTCATAAGCTCAAGAAGTATCTTGAACAGTTTGGATATTTGAGCTATAATAGCCATTCCAAAGGCCAAACCAGCTCTGTTGATGACGACTACTTCGATGATCTCTTACAGTTGGCCATCAAATCCTACCAGACCAATTACCACCTCAAGGCCACCGGAAACTTGGATTCTGAAGTTGTGGCGATGGTGACACCCGGCTGTGGCGTTACCGATATCGTGGGACGAACTGGATGCAGTCCTCAAAGAAACGGCAGATCAAGGCCATCGCCATGAAACGCTCCGTACAGTCTCCCATTACGGGTGCTTCCCAGGGTGCCAAAATGGCCGGCTTCTAATGTCAGCCTCACCTACGCATTTCTCAGCACCCCGGCTGGCGCCAAGATCCCTGTCTCAAGGCATTTTGACAAATGGGCATCTGCAACAAGCTTTACATTTGCACAGACTCAAGACTACAGAAATGCCGACCTGACTGTTGGTTTTTATTGGCTTTTTCATGGAGACGGGAACCCGTTTGGCAGCCCAGTGGAACCATAGCTCATGCTTATGCCCCAACAGATGGACGGCTTCATTACGATGCGCATGAACAATGGGCGGTAGGTGCAGTTCCTGGTGCTATGGACGTGGAGAGTGTTGCCTTGCATGAAATAGGTCATCTCCTTGGACTTGGCCATACTTCTGTTCGGGAGGCTATCATGTTTCCTTCCATTTCTGCTGGAGTGACCAAGGGTTTGCATGCGGATGACATTAAAGGAATTAAAGCTTTATACAAAGCTTAATGACTTAGCAACATGGAACTTTATATATATATGCAGTGTGTGCTTGTCCCATAAACAAAATAAGCGCCGTGCATGGTGCTCTCTTAGAAATGCTGGTCTGCATGTTGAAGGTCTTATTATAATGCCACTACGAATTTGCAAACTAGCTAGAAATATATATGATCCTTATATGAAATTGGCTACCAAAATTTAAAAAAAATGTTTCCTTGTATGGCTTGATAACTATGTGCAGTAATAATGATGTCTAATTGTGAAGAATATATGCAAGGCCAAATACTAGTCTTTCCATTAGATAAACAATACTCTTTCTATACATTGTGATTCTTATTCTTCATATCTCAAGCATTAGTCTTGATTTTAAGAGAATAATACAAATACAAACGAGCACGTGTTGTGTGAATGGATTCAACATTAGATATTTTGATTCCCTTCAACTTATACTGAATAGAAAATCCCTCTCTCTCTCTCTCTCTCTCTCTCTCTCTCTCTCTCTCTATATATATATATATATATATATATAATATCAAGATCACTTGTGAATGTCAAACAATGATGAATTTACCTTCAAAGTGTATTTAACCCTTGTGTGCTTGATATGATCACAATTGAGAGGAGTAAGAGCTTCACTGTTATACCTTTTTTTCTGGTTTTTTAACTAATGAACTTGTGTGAGCGTAGATGCATTGTATGAAAGTAGGGATCACATAAATAGTTGAATCACATGAAAATCTTTTTTTTTTTTTGAAATTAATAGTTTACTTATATGAAAATATTACATGAGTTAGGCTTGAGATTCACAGGAAGAAACCCAGCTTGGGAATGAGGGATCATGTTAAAAATTAAGGAAGAGCAAAAATAAGATGTGGCCGTTCATGAATCTTAGAGGGCTATTTGGAGGAGGACGTGATCTCTACGTTAAGACAGTATAGAAAGCTGATAAAAAGGAGCAGCCAAAGACGGGCATTCATGAGGGTGATGTCCAACGTCCTAATGCATGGTCCGCGGCGCACAAGAAGGAAGTTCAGCCGTGAGGGTAATGGAATTACGAGACAAATTAAGAGACGGTTGGTCAGGATGAGGACGTCCAACGTTCTTGACCAGCTCAACGTGTTTTGGTATGTGAGGGCGATGGAAACCTTGAAAAATTGAGTCACAAGGTCATGGAAACTCGACAAAAGCGCTGAAGTCACAAAGGCCGGATACGCAAGTGACTTTGATTTGTGTCTCAACTATAGCGGGTCTTGGCTCAGTGTTCTATAAGAAATATTAACATATGCCGTGGTAAATGGCTGAGAAAGGGTTCCGGAAGATCCCAATCTTGAATTTTTGTTACAACATAGTACTAGGTACAACATAATATAAAAAGTAAATAAATGTAAAAAAGCATATACTGTTTTATCCCACGGTTGGGAGTCTATATATATATATATATAAAAGTTTAATGAACTGGTGATCATATTCAAGTATGATCACCTCAAAACAAATATAAATGGATACATTGGCCTCAGAAAATCAGCAAATGAAAAATCTACCAATATTAATTGTTTTATGATATATATATATATATAAAGTACTGTCTTATTATCAAATAGTCATGATCGAGGATGCATAAAATTTCTAGTTGTATTTATTCTGAATGCAATGAGTATTGTCAACTGGAGTTAAGAGTTAGATGCGGAAAGCCATCAGAGAATAACGGAAATGAAAACATTAATTTAAATTGCTAGAGTAGTTGACAAACAGGCAAATTGTTCCTGATATTGTAGAAAGAGCAGTGTTGGATGCACTGGAAGATGAAAGATGAACCTGATTAACCATATCTGTAGATGCTATAGAGATGAGCGGGACCCGGACTTGGAATGAGAGTCCATAGCTGATATGTTCGGGCCAGGTGAAGCGGCGGTGTTAAAGTCTGTGGCGAGTGTAGCGAGGTGTCAGCGAGAATGACCTTTGTTCTTACGAGCTGCGAGATAAGAAGAGACTTCTTATTGTTATGTCGTCGACATTATTCCCTTTGCCTTTGGAAAGCAGGTGAGTGTGAACCAACGAAGGAAAACGGTCTGAAGCGATTGGTACGGAGTAGCAAGAAGAACCATGATGCGGATGGGAGCTAGGTTCGATTCTAAAGGCGAGTCTCATTATCAATAACTAATGAATAGCTTGTAGGAAGCGTTGGTAAAGGATCACGATGGAGAATATGACTTCGCTGGTGAGCTCATCCTGAAGCCTAGTAAAAACGGCTTGATCGTCCTTGTTCCGCGGTGAACATAAACCAATTTGGTGTCGGTAAATTGGAGATAAGCGGTTGAGATACAATTAATAGTGATCCCAAATAGATTTATTGCATTGTGATATCTGTGATCATCCTGGTTCTGGCGAATTTGATAAAGTTCGCGTGTGAGCTTGAAGTGCGAGCACCACTTTCGGTCTGACATCTTAGAGTAACAAGTAAGTCCCAAACTTCTTTGGCAATATCAATGTTGCCAAACTCATCAATAATGGATGAAATAGATGTATTATGAAACCAAGTGATGATCTGATGATTAGCACTTTCCCAATCCTCAATCCGAATGGCATAGGCAGAATCAGTTTCTTTGTCCACTTGTTCTGGAATAGGACGGTCACCAGAGACATAAAGCCACAACTTGCGGCCTTTGAGATAACTACGCATGGCTTGAGACCACTAGGCAAAATTATCTCCATTAAAAATAACATGAATCGGAAGAGAAATCTCATCACATGTGAAATTCGGATCAAAAAACGAGCGACAAAATGGAATGGGACGAGAAAATAAGTCGAGAATGCTTTGGTCGATTTTTTTGTCAGCGATCGGCTAGCTGATGTGGCAAAGTCAACGGGATGACATGGCAAAGTCAACGGGCACAGGAGGAAACAGTGGCAAACAATGGTGTTCGTAGGAAAATGCTTAGATCGTGAGAGCAGCGAAAAAAAAAAATCAAAGAGCCTGCTCTTATACCATGAAGAAAGACTTGAGACTTTATATTATAAACTGTAAATTACAAGTATAATAGGAGGCCTTATATAGGCTAGGCTATACAACCCTAGAAAAATACAAATTACAACCCTAGGATTATAATTTGTATTTTCCTTAGGATTGTAATTTGTATTTTTCTAGAGTTGTATAGCCTAGCCTATATAAGGCCTCCTATTCTCAGACCCCAGGTTTACTAATATAAAGCTCAAGTCTCTTCTAAATGATCATGTAAAAGCCATATGTACATATAAGTAACTTGTCTTTATCCTCTTCCCACAGAACTGGGAGGAATTGTTTGAAGCAATGTCTCTTGTACATAACCACAACAAATTTGTAGAATTAAAAGCCAACCACATTAATGCTGAACATTTTGTATGGTGAATAAAAGGACAACAAACAGAAATGCCATCCTATGTTTCTTCAGCCTCCCAAGGTTATGTTGACTTTGTTTTGTATGTGGAGTGAAGTATTCCTTTGCTAGCTAGGCGGGGTCATTACTTTTTCTGAATATTTCTTATAACAATACAAATTAGCGTATCCCTAAAGTTTGGAGTCCCACATATGAACCAGTGATCATATTCAAGAAATGCTATCCTAAGTTTCTCCATCCCTCCCCTCCCAATTAGGATGCGTTAATGACTTTGTTTTGTTTGTGGAACAAAGCATTCCTTTTCCTTTTCGGGTTTCTTCATTGAATATTTCTTATAATAACACAAATTAGCGTTTCCCTGAAGTTTGGAGTCTTACATATGATGAAGTAAAAATCCAATATCAGTAGATCTAGCTGGTCAAGGAGAATGATTTCTTCTCCTAAAAAAAAAATCTATAAATTTGCTGTAGGGAATGATGAGAAAATGCAGCAAGCACCCAGTTAGTGCCCTCTCTAGTGTCTAAATTGAGCTATGACTCCTAAAGTTTCTCTCCTAGTCTCCTTCATTCTCTTCTTTCTCTTATTTCTTCCTTTCTCATCTCATGCAAGATTGTTAAGCTCATCAAATGGCGAAAAACCATCACCATTTGAGTTTATCAAAGACCTTCAGGGATGCCACAAGGGAGACAATGTGAAAGGCATTCATAAGCTCAAGAAGTACCTCCAACAGTTCGGGTACTTAACCTACAGCCATTCCAAAAACAAAACCCATGCCCACGCCAATGATGATGATTTTGACGAACTCTTGGAATCTTCCATCAAAACCTATCAGATCAATTACCACCTCAAGTCCACGGGAAACTTAGACCCCGAAACAGTGTCAGAGATGATGAAGCCTCGATGCGGGGTCGCCGATATTGTCAACGGCACAAACTGGATGCGGTCCGGAAAGAAAAGACATGCTCACCATGGCCACGGCTCCCTCCATACAGTCAATCCATTGTACCTTCCTCCAGGAAACCCTAGATGGCCATCTTCAAAGACCAGTCTGACATATGCATTTCTCCCCGGTACCCCAACCACGGCAATGGCCCCGGTCGACCGGGCTTTTGCAAACTGGGCTTCAGTTTCGCACTTCCGATTCACGCGGACTCAAGATCATCAGAACGCGGACATGACGATTAGTTTTCACCGGAGAAATCATGGAGATGGGTCCCCATTTGACGGCCGTGGTGGAGTCATAGCTCATGCTTTTCAACCGCCAAACGGAAGGTTTCATTACGATGCAGATGAGCCGTTCGCAGTGGGTGCGGTTCGAGGTACATTTGACTTTGAGACCGTTGCCTTGCATGAAATTGGTCATCTTCTTGGACTGGGTCATAGTGAAGAGAGGATGCTATCATGTTGCTAGTATTGCTGGAAGGAAGGACCAGGGTTTGCATGAAGATGACATTCGAGGAATTAAGCTCTGTACAGCAGCAGGAACTAAGAATGGAAACCGAAACTTCAGTCATTGAGGGAAATCTACATATCTATATATATAGTACTGCAGCTTGTTTTCCTTGTACCAAATAAGTGCCATGGTGCCATTTATTTTTAAGCAAAAGAGGTTTGGCAGTGTTGAATTTTATTATTATCACAAATCTACCTATCGATATATATATATATATATATATATATATATATATATATATATATATATATATAGATGTATAACTTTGTATTTTCAGAATGATGCAATGATATTAAGAGTTTTCCTGATTAGGAACCACTTTCAACAATTAATTGAGAATTTCATCCATGAAGATTATATACATACATGTGACCCAGAATTTTTTGCAATTGAGACAGATTCTGGCTTATGTACCATCATTAAGTAATTTTAGTGAAAATCATCTTCAATATATACCATTATTGTTGTGTTATATGGATGTCCTCTTCAGCTCAACTCCATTGAAAATGATATCTGTTTCAGTACAAATATCCTTTCAAAGTAATACATCTACATAAACTATCTTCCATATTGTCATTCATCATGCTCCTCTTTCTCTTTCAGATGTTACCTATCTCATCTCAAGCTCACCAAATGATGAACAGACATCACCATCTGGGTTTATATATCAAGGATCTTCAGGCATGTCACCAGGAGACAAAGTAGAAGGCATCCATAAGCTCAACTTGATCGAACAGTTTGAGTACTTGATGAGATATAGATATATATATACATATATATATATATATATATATATATATATGTATATATATATATATATATATACATACATATATATATATATATATATATATATATATCTATATATATAGCCATTAATCTAACGACTAAACACATTGTTGTATTGAATAATCAATTAAGACATCAATTAACAATAATGTTTTGTTTTCCTTTCACATTAAAGGTCCCTCTTCCGGGTATTGGAAGAGTGAAGCGACCCTTGAGGCCGAGGGCTCCAAAGGGAACAGACCTAACATTTGGGAAATTATTAACCTGGAATCTGGTCACTAACTGGATATATAGAGAAGGAAAACTATTAGAAGTACTGCTCATTAATTCAAAGAATTTTTTCTCATAAACCAAATCTTAAGTTACTCAAAATTCTTAATTTGGCTCGAAAATTGTTTAGTCACGCTGAGAAAGTTGAAGAGGTGCGATATATTACAAACAGCACCAGTCAAAAGTCCTCCCACATGTAGGGTCCTAAACATTCTTGAAATTGCCATATACAAGTCAATAGAAGAATAGAAAGTCAAAAACTTTTTGGTCCCATTAAAGACTTGATTTCCATAGCAATGAAGTGTTTGCACCTTAGTTTCTAGGAATTTCTGTTAAGGCTTAGGGAAGAAAATGAAGATCACTAAAGGGGTATAGAGTAAACACCAATTCATATGATTAGAGGATTCAATGGGAACTTAAGACCAGACCCCGCATACAAAAGAAGACTCCGTCCCACACACAAAACAAAGTCATTATACCTCTCGTTTGGCGTCAGTCAATCCATCTAAGAGTCTTTTATAAATATATAAAAGAAAAGGGGGAAACATAGAGGGGCAGCCGCCCCAAATCCTTCTTCTGTCGGCACCTTTCTCTGGCACCATCCAGGGTTAAAAAACTCGGCCGAGTCTTGTACAACTCGGCTGAGTCGTAATCGCCTCGAAGGTGATCACACCAAGTCCGGTACCAGATACGATACAATCATAAACTCGGTAGTGAACCGGCTAAACTTGGATGATTCGGTCGAGATTCTAAGTTAACTCGGTTAACTCGATCTCCTTAGAGGAGAAAAAGGCCGATTCCATACATTCTCAATCCGTTTCTACCCATCACATAAAAAAAAAAATCATTTTTAAGAAAAATATGAGATTCATTTTCAAATGGACCAAAAATCAACACTTTTTTCAGTCTTACCAAGATCAACCTGTTTTCTAACCCTAACTTGTGTCGTGATGATCAGTGGAAACGACAACTCTATTAAGATGATCTGGGAGGCCGGCGATGGAAGCTGAAAGGGTCTGTTGTGAGGATGAAGGATGTTGTCGGTGCGAATCGTGCAAAACCGAGATGAGAATGCGAGGCCGCAAGGAAGAAGGAAAAGGAGAGCCACGGAGGGCAACTGAAGAACGAAGACATAGTAGACTGAAGAACGAAGACATAGTAGTGAGAATTGAGAAATTGATAAATTTATTGAATGGGGTTTATTAAATGAGGGAAGATGGTTTAGTGCCTACTTAATTTATATTATATTAAAAATTAGTTTAGTAATAGCATTTTTTAATAAGAAAGTTTGGTTTTTCAAAAGGAGAAAAAAGAAGTTTGGTGAAAATTTATCTTTAGTAATAAAAATTATTGTTTAATTAATTTAAAGATGAATTTGAAGATAAGAATTAGTATTTTAAATTAATATCTTACTTAAGCATATTATATTTAATATCAAATGCTAAAATAATTTCCTTTCAAAAATACTAAAATAATTTATACTTTACAAATATTATTATTGTATTATATTATAATAATTATAATTCTTGTTATATCTTGCTCTTATTAAATAAAATTAATTAATTTTACAATACAAGTATTTTTAATAATTTATATAATTTTTTAACTCTTTATTTATTTTAATTTATGTATCGGCCCATACGAAGCCGATACACCAAGATCGATACGTCTCAAGACTAAGGTTAAAAATATCGGTTTCGATGGATATATCGATACTTGGATTTGACGGATATATCATATGTAACATAAATATATTTGTGGATATTTTTACATGAATATCGATATATTGAAAATTAACAAAAATACTTTAAAATTTATGGAAGTACTTTGTAAAAGTGTAAAATTCTGATAATAATCAAATATATACGATTCTGATGGTCTTTTAAAATTAAAATGAAGATCGATGTGACTTCATTGTAACATTGAAGCATACTTTAAATTGCACAAATGATGTCCGTATCAAGCTCTATACAACAGGAACTAAGAATGGAAACCGGAACTTCAGTCATTGAGGAAAATCTCCATATCAATAAAGTGCCATGGTATCATTTATTTTAATTTCACGCAAGATTTATAGGAGTTTTGCAGTGTTGAATCTTTTATTATCACAAATCAAGGATTGATTGAGAGAGCTTTGTATTTTCAGAATGATGCAATGATATTAAGAGTTTTACTGATTAGGAATCGATTTCACCATCTAATTGAGAATTTCATCCATGAAGATTACATACATCTACGTGACCCAGAATATTTTTGCAATTGAGACAGATTTTGGCTTATGGAGCAAGTGTACCATTATTGTTGTGTTATGTATGGATTACTCAAATTATATTAAGTAATTTGAGTGAAAATCATCTTCAATATACCATTATTGCTGTGTTCTATATGGATGTCCTCTTCAGCTCAATTCAAACCAAAATGACATCTGTTTCAGTACAAATATCTTTTCAAAGTCGTACATCTACATAAACTATATAGATTCCATGTTGTTTTTAGAGTAATTTAAGAAATGGTTAGTTTTGTAATTTTGCTAGTTAGATGATTAATGGTTGACTATATATATGTTGCTGCTGTAAGGAGATAACACGAATTGGAGAAATAAAGATTTTGTTTTTCTCTTCCTCATTTGGTCTGTTCCTTGGTTTCTCCATTTGTCCTTTTTTTTGCTCTCTCCATTTCTTGTATTTTCTAGCTATTGTAATATGGTATATCAAAACGATGAGAAGAGCGGCAGAAGCATTGACAAACTCGTGAAGAGAAACGTACTTTACAATTTGCGCCTCGCCATTATTGCTGAAGTTGTTGCTGCGACTACTCTATAAAGCTACGGTTTTCATCTGAAAAATGGGAGCACTCTTCTCTGCTCACCTTTTTCGGTAATATTTGATTCTTGCAATTTGATTGTGGTCTTCTTTTTTTTTAATTCATGGAGACTCTGAAATCTGGAAATTCGCTCGTCTCGATTAGTAAGTCCACCATTGATGATCCTTTTAGTTTCTACTATCTTCATCACTCCGATGGTCTGGAGTAGCTTTTGTCTCATAGCTTCTACAGGAGATAACTACGCCTCTTGGAGTAGAGCAATGATGATTGCACTCTCTATGAAGAATAACTAGGGTTCATTGACGATTCCATTACCAAACCTGATGATTTTGACATGAATTTGCTGAATTCTTGGATTCGAAACAATAATGTGATGATCGTGGATTCTTAATTCAATCTCCAAAGAAATTTCAACCAGCATCATATTTTTAGAATCTGCTTCCGAAATTTGGCTTGATTTGAAGGACCGCTTTCAGTAGAGCAGTGGTCCAAGGATTTTTCAGTTGCGTCGTGATCTGATAAATCTTCATCACCTTATTAAGGTCAGAACTCTGTCAATGTGTATTTCACAAAACTGAAGACATTATGGGAAGAACTAAGCAATTATAGGCCTGGTTGTTCTTGTGGCAAGTGTACATGTGGTGGAGGGAAGGAGCTTAATGCTTACCATCAAATGGACTACGTCATGTCCTTTCTTATGGGACTCAATGACTCCTTTGGGCAAGTTAGAGGTCAGTTGCTATTAATGGATCCAATTCCACATATAAATAAAGTTTCCTCATTAGTCTCACAAGAGGAACGACAAAGATCTGTTGGACATGAAGGTTTGGCTACAGATTCTGGTAATGGAATGGCATTTGCAATAAAAAATAATTTAGCCAAGGTGCTTGACACACACAGCTTTGGGAACAATAACGGTCAGAAGAAAGATAGGCCTTTTTGCACTCACTGCAAATATCATGGGCACACTATTGTGAAGTGTTACAAGCTTCATGGATATCCACCTGGTTAGAAGCCATGACAGAAGAGTCAAGTAGGAGCTGTTAATCAAGTTGTTGATAATGAAGGAAAACATGCTACAAAACCTAAGGATTTCTTCCCCACTCTTGATAGGAATAACTATCAGCAACCTATGGCTATGTTCTCCAATCATCTCTCTTCCTTTTCTAAAGACAATGAGATGATAGATATTCCATGTATACCGAATTTCATAGGTACTTGCTTTTCTGTTTCTCTCCTTGCCATTTACTCCTTCAACTTGTTGGATAATGGACTTAGGGCTACTAGACACACATATTTTATGATGCAATTATTTTTTTTTTTTAATCTTTGTGGCCTATAAAGAATTCTACTACCACTTTGCCAAATCATACTACCATTGTTGTCTATTTTTGTGATGATATCAGTCTTGGATCGAAATTATACTTGAGAGATGTCTTGTTCATACCAGAATTCCAAGTTTAACCTGATTTTGTGTCAGCTCTCTTTGGCGAAGGTCTGCTTACTATTATCCCCTTTGTTGCCATGAAGTCAACACCAAAAGAGGCGCTGAATGGCGAGGTAGAAAGGACAATGGATCTTTATGGATGTCAACAAATTAAGTGCAGACTTTCTTGCTCGTCATGTTTACGTTCATGTTTAGGATAATAGACTAGGACATCCCTCATTCAAGATGCATGGTTGAAAGATCACTTGAGATTGTGATGTATAAATTGAATAAGAATGGTCGTTGCTTGTCCATTGGTTAAACAGAAGAGGTTACCATTTATATTGCATAGTCATATGTCCCAAGTTCCTTTAATTTAGTTCATTGTGATGTGTGGGGGCCATACTATGTGACTGCTCATTCTGTTTATAGCTATTTCTTAACACTAGTAGATGATTATACTCGCTTTACTTGGGTTTTCTTACTCAAAAACAAGCGTGCCTTCATGGAGTGCGGTCGGGTCCAGGCCTTATGGCATTGTAGGCTGAGTCCTCAAGGCGAGAACAAAACCCGTTGGTATTTAGCCAAATTTCATAGGAAGTGTGACATCTCCTAGCGTTGTTGTAGTTTGCTATGTTAAAACTTGAAGGATCGTTCGGTTGAATTTAGCATCTCGAAAAGCTTCCTTATGTATGAAGGCTAGAAGTTCTTGTTTCATCTGTGCTTTCCGGATCACAGCACATATGCATCAGCCATTAATATAGAGGGCGTACCGTGAATCATAGTGAGAGCCTGATGACCTTGGCCGGGATTAGCAGAAGGAAAGGATATGGGGCCATCCCATCATTTCAAACTTCCCGTGGGTTTGCTTTCTATGTGGATGACATTCACCCTGGCCTTAACCTTAACCACCTTGACGAGTTTCTTCTACTAATAATATTTTGATTGGTACTAGTCTGTGGTCGGGTGCCGATATAGTTTATGATGCACGGCTTTCGAGCCACCCGAACTAGCTAATAATATCATGTGTTTTGACTTAATCTACTTCTTTGAGGTACCTCCTGAGGTGTCCTACCTTGATCAACTTTTCTACTAGGAACTTTTGACTTCGGCACCGGTCAGTTTCGTGTCCATGGTCCCTATGATAATCACACTGCAAGGATTTGTTTCTCTAAGCAGGATCCGTCTGGATGGGTGCAGGCCATTTGAAATCTGATGGTCGAAGTGAGGGCAACCTTTGTACTGAGATATTCGGGTGAATTAAAGGGGCTCCTTTTTTTTTTTTTATGAGCGGTGCCGAGTCGCTTCGGTCTACACTCACGACCTTCCTTCTGCGGCTTCTTTCCGAGTCAACTTATCCTGCCAATTGTTTATAAATGCGATTATGTGAGTTACCACTGGATATTGTCTCAAATGTTGAGTATCCCATCTACGCTTTATAACTCTTCCATTGTTCTTTGGCGAGATGCAGGGTGTGATGGAAGAAGAGGGAGTCAAATGACTTTTCAGAAGCCTCTAAGTTTTGAATTTCCATCTTTGTAAATTCTATTTGTTGGAAAGCTTGAGAACCTCGCTGTGAAGTCCGTATGAACTCTTCTTCATGTTTCAAAATAGTTTGAAAGAAAATCGCACTGGTATCACGAGCGCCAGGTGTTGCGAGATGAAGGCTCCCCAAAGTTCATTAAACGTATTTATTGAGCTTCGCGGGAGCTTGTGAAACCAGGCTAATGTAAGGCCTTGCAAACTAGTCGGGAAAACTTTGCATAGTATAAGGTCATTGTCCTCATTCAAAGCCATCACTGATTGTGGAGCGAATGTGATCGTGGGGTCGATAGAGCCATCAAACATGATGAAAGTTGGTATGACAAACCGGGTGGGGCGACTCGTGTCGAATGTCGCCTTAGAGGAGAGCATGTTAATCGGGACTCAGGGTGGTGTTGTAGGCGTGTAGAGCGTAGGTCTGTACTAAAAGTGAGATTATATTGACATGGGTGGCGTACTCCAGTGGGTAATCAGCAGTTCTCGGCCGGCAGCTGGATACGCCCTCGTCTGTTTCTGCTTCCCAGTGACCAGATGTGCCATTATAGGAGTTCTTGAATGCGGGGCAATGCGAGTGTCTCGGTGTGACACAGTGCCTCTTACTTTCTTTGGGGAGAGATTTTTTTGCATTTCAGCACAGAATGACATGGTCGTTTCTTAGGGAACATCTACATCGTCGGGGATGGCTGCCTCCTTAATATCACGGTTTGCGGTTGAGTGTAGCAACTATATCTGCATGTCTCTTTCGCAGATCATGCTTTTTCCTAGGCGCATGACGATCGTTTCCTGTACCGTTTAGCGCCGTCTTATAATTCCCTCGTACCTTACTCCTCTTATTTCTTCTCTATGTCTTGACGCCAATTAAGGAGTTGATCTTCGAGCGACTAGATCATCGGGTTGCTTGTCATCCTGGCGGCCGAAGAATCGGATGTGGAGAGGGGCGAGTCGGGTGCGGTAGTGAAGGCTATTGGAGCGTTGGGCGAAAGCTCTTCCCATGCGTCGATGAAACTTTTGTTCGATTCCGGATGTACGAATTGTTGTTACTGTATCGTCTAACCTGGGGGCGTAGCGGGGCAATGTAAGCGTCTCGAAAAAATGGGGATCGACGGCGTTGTGGTACTCCTGCAGGATGTTGAAAAGTCAGCAAAGAATGGAGAAGGAAGAAGGGAGTTCGCCTGATGGAATTGAATACCTTTCCCCTCTTGGAAGTATATGTTTTATACTCAAAAATTTCTCCTTGGTATAGGAAGATAATCTCATGATTTTGGTGATAAAATGTCTCTTTTCATTATCAGCAAGGGCTAATTCACCACTTATTAAGGATTATGTTTTAAAGGACATATAAGATTTGGATCTTGAGATCATGGATATAAATATCCTACTGACGTAATTTCCTTCTTAATATATTTATCCATAACAAACTTCCCATATGCGATGGGGATGGCCAGCGAGGTTAGGATCCCCAACGGGTTTAGGACTCTCACCCAGTTTGGTTAGTTTATGGTTTTATCTGGTGAGTTGTCTTGAGGCAACTTGCGTAGGCGGGCTAGGATGTAGGCGTGCGGTCTTTGGGCCTGTGAGTAGTAGGTTTAGGCCTAAAGGTCTGGTACTCACAATTTGTGTTGACAGTATTGAAATTTTATCCTTCATTATGTATTCTTATTCCTAAAAATATAATGTCACAGCTATTTTATTTTCTTGATAAATATTTACCTTCACAATGTATTTGACCCTTGCTGATATCAGTGAAAAGTTTCACTATAATTGCCTTTTTTTAGTTTTTTTGACTAATGAATTTTGACTTGATGCACTCTAAGATCATAGAAAATAGTTGAATCACGTGAATCTGATTTTTTAATTTTTTATAATTAACTAATTAGTAAATTATTTATTTTTTTACCCATATGAAAATGTACATGAGTTGGGCTTGAGATTCACAGCAAAGGCAGCTTGGGATGAAAGGATCACCATAATTAAGGTGGGACAGGCAAAATAAGATGCAGCCAATGAGACCACAGTAGTTAAGAGAAATTTAGGAGTAGGCAAAGGAGTTTAGGTTCGCATATAAAGTATTATTCATGAATCTCAAAAGAGACGGTAAGGATGAGAAATTGTAGAAATAAAAACACATGAAGCAACTAGAAAGTAGAGATGATTTTCTGAAAATCATCATTCAATCCCACAACTGAACAACAATACAACCTTTTAAATACTAAAAAAATATCTCAAATTATCGTCAACCACCAACACTAACGTGTCGCGGGTTATTGCTAAATCAAAGCCATTGGTTCTATTACAGAAAAGATAACTTATCAGTTTGTGGATGGAAGAGTTGAAACGAACTAGATTTTCAGCAAAAAAGACTAATTCAGCAACTTCTAACCTCTCAGGATATGGTAATTTCAATAATTTGCGACAGGATGTCAGCATTCTTGACCAGCTCATCGTGGTGGTCACAAAAGTCTTTTTATATATATAGGATTAAGACTGATGATCTGTTCAATACATACAATAAATTATCAGGTTATCAAAAATTCTTGGATTTGGCTCAATTGCAAATTGTTTCTTACGCTGAGAAAGTTGAAGAGGTGCGATTACGTACTAACAGAACCAGTCAAAAGTCCAGCCACATGTAGGCCCCGGGACGTATAGAAAATCCATATTCGGTATTATATAGAAGAATTATTGGAAAGTTAAAAACCATTTTGGGTCCATTAAGATATTTTCCATAAGAATATTGTAGTGAACACCATTCTAAGTTTCGTTGAGGCTTAGGGAAGAAAAATGGGAATGACTAATGGGGTATAGGGTAAACACCATTCACATGATTGAGAGGGATTCAATGAGAACTCTCCGAAAAATGAGGCCAGATCCCAGGATACAGAGAGGACTCCGTTCCACGCGAGCAAGCCGTTGGCGTACGCACTACAACAAATTCACGGTTCTGGAGCAAAATTGCAGAAGCGGTTCGTGCGTTGGTAATTACCCGTCGACGGAACAAAGCATATTATTTTTTTCCTGTTTTTGCTACCATTTACCGACGAAATACGAGAAAATTATCGATGGAAGTGTTAAAGTAAGTAATTTTCTTTATTTATATGTAGGCGCCCGACTTTTAGGTACCACTATTTGACGGAATACCTGCGAATGCAGACGAAGTGTTCATTAGGTAATTTTATATATATAGGCGCCAACTTTTAAGTACTATTCTGGCAGATATGGGAAAAATTGCCAGCGGCGGAGTGTTAAGTAGGTAATTTTCGGCAAGAGCCTACGGAGAATTACCGGCGGAAATTCCATAGGTAATTTTCCATTACCCTAACGGAATACCTCTGAGTGTGCAAGTGGAAGTGTTAAGGTAGGTAAAACCTATCTTTGATACTTTTTGAAATATTTATCTTTGTCTTGATATTATTAAATATGATAAATTATAATAATATTTTAAATTTTATAAAATGAAATAATTTTAATGTTTAAACCTAATATATCCAAAGAATTAAAAATTAATTATTTTATTCTAACCAATATATATATATATATATATATATATATATATATATATATATATATATATATATATATATATATATATATATATATATATATATATATATATGACACAATTAATATAACAAGTTGATGGTGTGTATAATATTTTCAATTTATCTAACATTAGTCATTGTTGTAGTGGATCCTCAGCATTGTTTTAAAGTTCGGAGTGCAGGTTAGCGGCGAATGCGTATTTTGCTTTGATTTTGTGAAAACTAAAAAAATACAATGGACTTCAGAGTAAATTAAGCAGATGCATACGGATTTTGTTGGTATTTAATCACACCATTGTGATTTCCTCAACTTTACCTACCACTTTTCACAATATGCGACGGAATTTCCGTGAGTAATTTACCTACAGGATTGATTTTAGTTGTGAATTTATTTACCATACAACAGCCTACGAAATATGGTTGTCGATTCGGCGGTAAATTTGATGCAGACGGAATTGTTTATATTACCTCTGAATTTTAGTAGGTAAATTGTCAATTTGTTAGTCTTTGGATTTTGGGGTGATGATCATACCTAGATAAATTGTGCATCTTTCAAACCCTCACAGAGTCAAAGATCACTTGGAAGAAAGGACACCTAATTCTGAATCCAAGGTCGATATATTCTTCATAATCTTTTATTTCTTTCCATTTCAGATATTGTATTTTGTTCTTGGTTAATGCTAAATGGTGTTATTAGCTTTCTGAGTTAAAGAACCAACCTATTTTTGAAGCAAATGATAGTTTATGCCCCGAAAAATGACGTTGAATTGCAAAAAGGTCTGATTGGTCAAGAGGGAGTTAGGCGACTATTAAGTAAAGGAAAATGAAATTATTATAACGAATTATGTGTTATGAATGATAAGGAAGTGGAATAATAAGTTTGCTATATGAAGCCCATAATATAGTATTGCGCATGTTTGATTAAGATCTTTGAGTTAAATAATATTATGGGTGAAGAGGAATGATAGTATGTATCCAGAAGTGGTGTGTGTGAAATGAAAAGCGAACATCAGTATCGTGCAGTTATTCAACCTGGTTTCAGTTCAAAATGATGGACAATATACTATCAGTTTTGTGTGGTCTTCCTCTCACTCAAAAGAAACATAATTTAGTATGGGTTATAGTTGATAGGCTCACGAAGTTGACCCATTTTGTTCCAGTCAAGTTGACTATTCTATGGATCGACTAGCTAAGCTATATGTGGATGAGATTGTGCGATTGCATGGTGTGCTGTTGTCTATTATGTCGAATAGAGATCCGTGATTTACATTGAGGTTGGAAGAGATTCTGATTAGCAGGAACTTCAGTTAATTTGATTACAACATTACTCGTAGATAGATGGATAGTTCGAGATATTGATTCAAGTGCTCTAAGATATGCTTCGAGGATGTGTAATGGAATTTCTTGGAAGTTGGGATAGGTATATTCCATTGATGAAATTTTCCTATAACAATAGTTATGGTGAAATATTTTCTCTGCACCGTATGAAGCCTTATATGCAGAGATGTAAACTCCTGTTATGTTGGATGGAGTTTCATGGCGTAGTGATTGGTCAGACATAGTGAAGATCGAGAGGATAAAAGTTCGGGTTATTCAACAAAGGTTAAGATGCAGAAGTGACCAACATAAGTCTTATTTTATTTGAAAATAAAATATATTGTACATGAAGTCTGTGGCAAAGTATTCTTGAAGAGTATCACCAGTGGAAAAAAGACACTTTCAGTTTGGAAAAAGGAAGTTGAGTCAGATTTAGTGGCCCATCGAAATTTTAAGGTGGCTATCATTTTCAGCTCCCTCTATAAGTGCCAAGTTGCATGATGTGCTCATGTGTCTGCTTGGAATCTCGTTGAATGAATGTATATCCTGCTTGATACAAAAGCGCAAGTGCAACGAGTTTCTCATATGATGAAGAGCCAAAGGCTATTACGGCTCTTAGTAAAGCGGAGTTGCAATAATCAAGATGTGATTGGTGAAGTGCTCACAGCAACTGTGCATAGAGGAAGGTACTTGGGAGCCAAAAGCGTCATTAGCTAAAAGTTTATGTGTTATTATTATAGAATTTGAATAGTTGAGCACGTTAATAGAATTGGAGGACTAAATGCAAGGGCCAAATATGAGTTAAAAGAGGCAAAGCCAAGCATGGCCCCATAACAAATGAATGGGCCAAAACTTGTCTTTGAATGAGGGATGATTTGTTTGGGCAGAAGTGAAATTTAGGGCATCAGTTGGTGGAGAAGAAGGCCATTGTTGTTCTCCATTTCAAGGTTCCACTTGTTAGTAAGTAGAAGAGGAAAGGAAGAAGAGTAATCAAGGTTAGGAAAAACCTAACTCTCACACATCTTTGATTTTGGTTGGTTTGAGGTTGTTTTGATGGTAATTTGGGTTGTTTTGGAAGTGTTTATGGTTAAGACCAAGGGTGTAAAGAGATGCATAGGTTTTAAGGGATTTGCTGTCAAAAGTCTTCCTAAGCCCATTTTTGTGTTTTGGCCAGCAACTGTGAGATCTACAAGTGGATGATTCCAATTGGAGATGGTGCGTAAGACTTGTGGATGAAAATGTATAGAAGAAACAGAGACCTAAATTAGTCTAGAAAGAGAAGTAATTTTAATGTTTCAGAGATGGACCAAAATAGAGTCAGCTTAGCGGGAAATTTACGGGTTGTGTGTTTTTTTGTTTGGCCATAACTTGGCCATTAGACCTCAATTAAGTGATTCAAATTTATATGTAATCTAGACTTCTGGAAAGCAACTTTCATGAAAAAATTATTACAAGAGTATTGTGTTGGAGTGTCCTTTCTAAGGACCATTTTGTATAAAATGGATATGATAGGGTATAGGGAAAGTACCTTAAAAATTTCCACAAACATTTCTTTTATTATGGTGGCCTCCCAATAAATTGGATGATTCTAGTTGGGGAAGAATCTAAGTACACCTATAAAAATCTAAAAAGGTACCGAGAAGCAAATTACAAAGCCTAGTCCTACATGCTTTGAAATTTGGAAATTGAGAATATGGGTTTTGATTTCTTAACATGGGTAGGTTACGTATTTTTGGCCATAAGTTAAGTTGTAATGATCAAATGAGATGGTTGAAATTTCTACTAAAATGAACTCATAGAATTGACTCATGAAAGAAGTTTGAGTAAAATATATATTGTTTGTTCGAAATTGTGCAAGTAGTAAAATTTTGTTTCTGGTGTAGAACACTTCCCATAGATGAACCTCTTTGTAAAAATGCATTGTTGAAACAGAAATGGTTATGGATTGACTCTTGATATCCATGCCAAAAATTGGATCATAGGTGAGATCAAATAGCACAGATCAAGTTCACGTTCATGAATATTACAGATCATATAATTGTATGCCTTAAGGCGGGATAGTGAATAAATGGGGATCAATGCTCTGACACTCTGTTTAGTGTTGTATCTGTTTAATGTAAACACTCATCACATGTTATCTGAATTTTTCCTCTACATGTACCTATTATATTCTTACCAGTCTCTCAGATCAAACATTATATGAAGTATGAATAAAGACCCCCGTGTGCCGAAAATAAAATTACAGTATCCTTGCCTTATACCATCTTGTGTGATGCTCGTTCATTAATTATGTGTCATGCTCTTACGAGAGACGGATGTGATGACCATAAGGATACGTGCATATATATATATATATATATATATATATATATATATATATATATATATATGAGCACGATAAGCATGAAAATGGTCAAATGTAGTACACAGAGTATCTTGCATGCTTGTTTACTGTATTTGAGAATAGTTATAAGTGATTTTGTTTTTATGTATTTTCCCTCCTAAGTGATAAGCTTAGCATGAGTGCTTAATCAATGCAGGTGTTGAAGAATTTAATCGGGGGACACCTATGTTCGTCGAGATGACTGTATATGGGAGTCCTACGCCCTATTCTTTTGTAATAGAAATTGGTTGTGTAATTTTTTTTATTTTTTTGTTATGGTAATTTGTATTGATACAGTGATTTTTTGAGACTTCGAGTATATGTACAGACTTTTTTAAACATATGGTGGTAGTTTTACTTTTGTTATATATATATATATATATTGTGGTCTTGAATTTTTATAATTCGGACTTTTGAAGTATGATTATGTCATTTTTACTTTTGCTTGAGTTGTTCTCAATTGTTGCCAAAGGCGGTTCTGGTCTCAACTCACATGTAGCGTCCTACGCTTGCCATAGTTATAGGGTAGGAGCGTTACATTTTCTACTGAGCTTGGTGGCGATTGTTTTCCGTTGAGACTGGTGCCAATCTTGCAATCCCTCATCGCATATGTTCCTCCTTTATCCATATCTTGGCGCTAATGAAGAAATTTGTCTTGGTATTTGAATCATCGGTGCTTGACATTGCAATTGTGTCCGTGTCGGATGTGGGGAGAAAGACCACAGAGACTACAGTGGCGAAGATTAGCAGTTGGAACAAACTGCACATATCACAAATGAGACTTTTATTCGATTCCACAGGCAGCGCCAATTAATGATATAGTTGGCTGTTTTCAGGAACATCAGCGATGATAACTTTGTAAAAAAAAGTTCAACGACGTTATTGTGTTTGCCTCTCTGATGATTAAGTTAACAAAAGGGTGGAGAATAGAAAAAAAAGGGGTGCGTTGGAGTTCATACCCTTTTCCTCATAGGAAGCCTTCCTTTTTACTTTCAATTTCTCCATGATTATAGAAAAAGAATAATCACCATGTTTTGGTGATGAGTCTTTATTTCCTTATCGAATTTGGATTCTTTTCTTTATTGACAGATGTGTTTTGGCGTATGGGATTTGGACAATGGGAGACACGTGGACAAAATCTCTCTGGTGATTCTTCTTAAAATAGTCATCATAACACCTTTTCATATCGACAGTGTGCAGGTTGGAGACTCGGGGATCGGTAGGTTCAGTTTGCTCGTTTGATGATTCCCCGTGGTTTTAATATATGGCGCGTGACATTCATGAAGTGAGCTAAGGTGATGACGCGCGGGCGTTGGGCCTACTAAATTAGGGTTGGCCGAAAAGCGCGGTAGATATCATGGCACAAATTAGATGCGGTCGAAGAAAGAGCATGATCACTATGGACTTGGCTCCCTCCGCTAGTCAATCATTACGGTTCCTCTAAGAGCCTCGATGACATCTTGAGCCAATCTGACGTTGCGACTCTCCCTAGAACTGACCTCAGCAATGGCCCAGGTCGACCGGGCATTTTGCGGACTGGGCTTCAGTTTCGCACTTCCGATTCACGCGGAATCCGAATCATCAGGTTTGGACGTGACAATGCTTTTCACAGGAGATCCATGATGGGTCTTTCATTTGACGTGGTGGAGTCGCAGCTCGTAGCCTCCACCAGCCACGGTTTCCATTACGATGCAGATGAACCGTTCACAGTGGGTGCAGTTTGAGGTGCATTTGACTTTGAGACGGTTGCCTGGCATGAAATTGGTCATCTTCTTGGACTAGGTCATAGTGAAGAGAGGGATGCTTTCATGTTTGCTAGTATTGCTCAAGGAATGACCCGGTTTATGGAGATGACATTCGAGGAGATTAAGCTCTATACAACAGGATCTAAGAATGGAATCCGAAACTTCAGTCATGAAATCCATCATTATATGTGGCATACGTAACTGATATTTTCATGTACCAAATAAGTGCCATGGTGCCATTTATTTTTACGCAAAATAGGTTTTGGCAATTGTTGATTTATTATTATCACAAATCTACATATCGATATATATATATATATATATATATATATATATATATATATACTGCTGCTATATATATATAGAACTTTGTATTTTCAAGATGATGCAATGATATCAAGTTTGGGTGGAACCAATTTCACCAATTAATTGAGAATTTCATCCATGTGACCCAGAATTTTTTACATTGAGACAGATTCTGAAACATATATGTACCATCATTATGTTAGTAAATGTCTTGTAATATTATTATTTGTGCTATATGGATGTCTCTTTAATAACCATTCAAAATGACATGATCTGTTTCAGTACAAAATATCCTTTCTAAGTAATATATCTACATTGTTAGAGAGGATGACGATGCGCTATATTCTATTCTTTAATTCAAACCAGAATTTTCAAACTGTCCAACTGTCAAACCTTCTGTTTTACTGTTTTCTTTGTTTTTAGTATAATTATACCAGGTCTTGATAATGGACTTTTGTGGTGTAGTAACCCTTTGTTCCCTCTGTTTTGGTGCTGAACCTTCCCTTCTTCCTTTCTTTTGCATGGCTCTGTTTCTTGCTCTTTTCTAACTTGGTATCAGAACCTAGTTCAGGTGTGGCAATGAATGCTGAAGCCTGATTGTTTTAAGGAGCTTGAAAATCATGATCAAAATGATAGTAGCAGCTAAGGGCAGTATGTCCATCTTTGTTGCAGACCTGACATGTGGGCTTGGGATTTCCTCCCGAGCACCTCGTCCCTCCACTTTAACCTCCTCTGAATTTTGGTCCTAAACCTCTGCTTCTTCCATTTGTGTTCTGGTTACTGCTAGCTCAACCTTCTAATTAGAACATAATTGGCAGAGCATTTGAAGTCCAAATTCACTTGAGTATTCATTTGATCTATACAGCTTTCTTGGTTCTTAGTAGAGCTTGAGATTCTTGCCAAGTTGCAAGCACAATCTGAGTAAGATTCACAACTGCAGGATCATATTCTGGTCGAAGGCCAGCCTTCGGCTCTAAACATAAGGTCCTCGTCAGTCACAAGATACCCAACAGTTCCAAGATTATCTACCGTATCTTCATTTTGAGTGAGATATTCATCCATGGAACCAAAACAAAAGTCATTTCAGTCTCGGATATGCAGTGAAGAGAGTTCAAATGAAAGCAAATCTACAGCCACAACCCCTATGAACCAAACTTCAGTTGCAGCTCCTATAATCCCTCTTTTTCGAAATCAAGAAGTTGTTGTCTCTCCACATTCCTTGAACCCTAGTCGGTCACTAGTTGAGTCAATTCCTACCACCTTAGAACAAAATGAAGCACCAGAATCTGCACCTTTCCAAAGCCAACCTAGACATCCTATGCAAACAAGATCAAAGAGAAGCATTTTTAAACCTAAAGTGTATGCAACCAGCCACTTGAACTCTTTAAAACAACCATCAAACAGCCTTCCAAACTACTAGTGAACCTACTTGTGTGGGGAAAATGCTTGCTTCTCAATGTGGAAGGCAATGGATGAAGATTTTGTGCGCGCCCTAGTTCAAAACCATACTTGGAACAGACCTTATTCACCACAATATGTGTTGAAACAAATGGGTGTTCAAACTAAAATTCAATCTAATAGATGTGTTGAAGATACAAAGCCGGGTTGGTAGAACCTGGAACCTTTAGCCCAGTGGTTAAAAGCTGCAGCTATTCGATTGAGTGTTGACAGTGGCCGTGTCAAGGTGGGATGTAGACAATTGGATGTTAAAAATGCTTTCTTGAATGGTACTCTTCAAGAGGTGGTTTATATGGCTCAACCCGAGGGATATGTTGATGCGTCAACACCAAATCATATATGCAAACTCAACTGTGCCTTGTATGGATTGAAGCAAGCTCCTAGAGCATGGTTTGATAAATTGAGAGCTACTCTAATACAATGGGGTTTTGGGAACTCAAAGTCTGACACCTCCCTCTTCATCTTCAACTCAAATGGAAAGACTATTTGTTTGCTAGTCTATGTGGATGATATTTTGTTAACAAGGAATGATGAGTTGTTGCTAAACAAACTTACAAGTGATCTGAATAAGAGTTTTCCTTGAAAAACTTAGGACAAATTCATTATTTTTTGGTATTGAGAATATCGTGATGCAACAGGATTATATCTCACTCAATCAAGTATGTGACTGATCTTCTTAAGAAACACAACATGGAAAATGTGATGTATCCCTTTAATGACAGCTGGAAAGATATCATCAGGAAGAAGGCAAGAGAAAGGAAAGGAAAAAATGAGAAATCCTACTCTCTATAGAAGTGTAATTGGGTGCCTTACAGTACACTAACGATCAGAATGACATCTCCTATAGTGTGAACAAACTCAGCCAATTATGCAAGTCCAACTATGATGGATTGGCAGAAGCAATGAAAAAGAGAGGTCTTGATATCTTCAAGGAAGTGTGAATATGATATTCACTTAAAACCAAGTAAAATTCTTGCTTTAACTGCCTATTCAGACGCAGGTGGAGTTCTTGTCCACGCGATGAAAAGTCAATTAGTGGTGTTGTGTATGTTTTGGTGATTCCTCATCTCCTGTGGTCTTCCTAAAAAAACAACCTGCGATGGTGTCACGATCCATCATAGAATCTGAATATAGCACTCTTGCCCTTGCAGCAACTAAATTAACTTGGGTGCAATCTCTTTTGAAGGAGCTGAAAATTCCTCTTCCTACATGTCCATTGATCTGGTGTGATAACATGAGTGCTAGCTCATTGGCTGCCAATCCAGATTGTCATGCAAGAACCAAGCATCTAGAGATTGATCTTCACTTTGTAGGGACAAAGTTCTTCTTTCAGACCTAAAGTCCAGATATATGCCTTCTTGCGATCAACTTGCAGATTGTTTAGCAAAACTTTGGTTGCCACTCGACATCATCTGGAGTCAAACTGGGAGTCCTCAGTCACCCTTTCGTTTGAGGGCTGTTAGAGAGGATGATGATGCTTGTTGTTCTATTGTTAATTAAGCTAAATTTTCTGCTTTCTAAACCCTCTATTTTGCTTTTTATTTTGTTTTGACATATTTTATATACCAGGTCTTTGGTATTGGACTTTTGTGGTATGTAACCCTTTGTTCCCTATTTGGGAATATAATCAGTGGAGTGTTAGGTCCAGCGGTTTTGGTGCTGAAACTTCCCTTCTTCCTCTCTTTTACATTGCTCTGTTTCTTGCTCTTTTTTAACTTACATAAACTATCTTCCATGTTGTCATTAATCATACTCCTCTTTCTCTTTCAGTTGTTACCTATCTCATCTCAAAGCTCACTAATGATGAACAGACATCTCCATCAAGGTTTATCGATCGAGGATCGCTAGTGATGTCACGAGGGGACAAAGTAGAAGGTGGATATAAGCTAGCTCAAACAATACCTTGAACAGTTTGGGTACTTGATGAACCATATATATAGCCATTCAGCGACTAACACACGTTGTTGTATTAAATAATCAATCAAGACCTCCAATTAACATCAATGTTTGTCTTCCTTTCAAATTAAAAAAAAGGCCCCTCTTCCGGCATACAAGAAGACTCCGTCCCATACACAAAAAACAAAGTAGTGGCGTGAGTGATCATGCGCTTCCTAGCTAGAATCGTGCGTCCAGTCAATCCATCCTAAGAATCTTTTATAAATATAAAGAAAGGGAGTCATGGGGGCCTTCGCCCCGAATTCCTTCTTCTGTACATACCTTTCGCTGGCACCATAACAAATGGCCTCAGTTTTTCATTGCTCGGGCCTTCACCGACTCTCAAGCATAAATAGCCTAACCAACAGAGAGAAGCAAGTAGTATGCGCAACAGCAAAGAGAGGCTCAAGCAGAAAAGATAGTAGAGTGGGAGGTGATAGGGCTAAGTGTGAGAGAGTTCAATTGAGAGGGTGTTCAATTGGGGAGATCACACCAAGATGACTATGAGTGAAAAGAAATTGAGTGATAAAGTTGTTAAAGAGTTGTAAGCATGTCCTGTGTGAAACTCAAGTGAGGACAATACTTAAATTAATATTCTATCACATTCTGTAACAATGTTAAGAGTTGAAGGTTTTACCGAGTAAATTTGAGGGTTTTACCATATAAAATTGGTGTCCCATCTTCTGTTTATTTTGTTTTATATGGACTGCTCATCCACCCAATTGCTCATTTATATTATTATGTGGTTTGGCAAACCCCACTTACTTATTGTATAATTTCTTATGGACCGGCAAAATCGTCCAAATATTAATTGTAATATTTGATAGTCATGCACATTCTAGTACCATAAATAGAAACTCATACATTATAATGTATTATATTAGAGTATGTTGGGGTTTTTATTGGCTTTCTGACATTGCTATTTTGTCCTTATTGGTATATATATATATATATATATATATATATATATATATATATATATATATATATATCTCTCTCTCTCAACTTTTATCTCAGCTCTTTTAATAACTCGACTCTTTTAATAATAAATGTTTAAAGTGCCACTGTAATATGATATCGAGCATCAAGCAATAGAAAAAAATATAACCTGTGTAGTCATACATGTGTGTCATGATCAACGATGTATATTTTGAAGCATTCACTGGCCCTTGAGTTCTTTTGATCATCGG
Organism: Tetrastigma voinierianum; assembly: GCA_016808115.1. Taxonomy (NCBI): domain Eukaryota; kingdom Viridiplantae; phylum Streptophyta; class Magnoliopsida; order Vitales; family Vitaceae; genus Tetrastigma; species Tetrastigma voinierianum. The sequence continues at coordinate 75,514 of JAEQBH010000313.1, read as the reverse complement.
TATTCTCAAGGCCAAAAGAATCTTCTTCCACACCACTCTTAGTCTAGCCTCCTTGTCGTAGAAAGTCTTGAACGGGACTGATACATCGAATTTGATTGTTCTCGATGTAAATGCTTAGGCACCACTAAAACTCATAGCCTAAATTATTCACGTGGCTTTAATTCCGCGTTTCTCCTATTGATGATTTGCTTTTTTATCGATGGCTCAAAGCGTGTCTCCAGGTTGAACCAGACCAATTGCCATATGCGGTGTTGGATATCTCTCTCATACTGATGAAGCTTATCTCTATCACACATCTCGTGCTACATAGACTACTTTCCAATCGTATGCCTGCCCAGCCATACGGGATGGATTATGATATCGCTAGAATCTTATCGATCCTGTTGGTATCGCTAATACGTCCATCATGCAGATGTCCTTCATCGCATCATCTCTTATTGCCCTGGTTATCTCTATTATTTGGTGGCTCTCGTTAGTGTTTTGAACGGACTTGACCCAGACTTCTCCAAACACTCTCCCCCTTTCTAAGCTTTCGAAACTCCGATTTACTTTTAAGGAATTGTTTGAGCAATGCAGATTATGAACATAACTAAAAATTTTGGTTCCTTCAACATCGCCGGCTTCCTCTGTACTTCTGTAGTTATTTCAAGCGGCCCTTCATCACATCGTCGGTCGAACAATAGTGGCTTAAGCGACACCATAGCCGGTCTCAATAGTCTTAGTTCTACTTAACACTTCGCCCATATCTTGACCCGACTACTCCTTCATTCTATCCGCGACATCCAACACCACCAACCCAGCTCGGGCATAGTAGCTACCTCAGGCGTTATCAAATTTATAAAGTATAGCAGGGCACTTTAACAAACGGTCACGGGTTATCTATCCACCTTGGCACTTGCATCTCTTCCCTTGCCCTTGCTCGAGCTTAAGCATCTCGATCTTCACTACACCTTATGCTCACACTGCAATCCATTACTCTAATCCTAGTAATTCTTCGGATTGGGTAATTGATTTAGGTTCCTCTACGCCTGTGACCACAAATCTTGCTACCTTAGCTCTTCATGAAATTTGTACGAATCGACAATGTTATTATTGGTGATGGCACATACATGGTGTGCGACATTGGTTCTTTCACCCCTTGCCACTACCTTCCATTATTATTTGCCAGTAAGCTGTTACATGTGCTACCGTAATCTAAAAACCTTATTTCGGTCTCTGGCTTTTGTGCCGATAACCCTATTAATGTCTTATTTTTTTACTTTTTATTTTAGGTGTAGGATCATCATACGGGGGTCACTTTGGTTCGCGAGCAGCTTAGAGACGGTGTCTATTACTAGCCAAAGTCAATCCCCCTTCGGTCTTCCGCCTTAGTTCTGTCTTCTTCAATTCAGTCCTCGTTTTTCGCTATCTCCATGTGGCATAGTTGTCTAGGTCATCCATCTCTACTTATTTTAATTCTGAAGTGTTCTAGATATTTCTTTCTCGAGAAGAACATTATATTCCTCTTGTAACTCTGCAATATTAATAAAATCCCACCAAGTTGCCTCACTAAATCAAGCATTACCTATTCCTCTTCTCTTGATATCATTTTTTTTTATGTTTGGACCTTACCCGTTTCATCTGTTATTTTTGTTGACCATTATACAAAGTATATTTGGCTTTATCAGATTACGTGTCGGTGTTCATTCAACCTTTGCCGTGAAACAACTTATTGCGAAAACTATTTCACCATCACCATTAAAAGCACTTTACATAGATAATGGGGGCAAATTTTTAGCTCTTCAGTCCTTTCTCGCGACCCATGGTATAACCCATCTCACAACACCTCCACACACTCCTGAACATAATGGATACTCCGATGGATACTCCGAATGTCGACATACATAAATAGCCAACAGGTCTTACTCTCCTACATCAAGCATCTATCCCTCTCACTTTCTGGTGTATCTTTGCTATAGTTGTCTATTTATTAAAATTGAATGCCTAAGTTGGTCTTTCCTGGTTCTCTTTTTGAAAAGTTATTCCGCAAGCTCGACCCATCGAACTCTGTCTTGATTGTTATATGATGTTCCTTGGTTGCGTCCACTATTCCTCCACAAACTTGATCCTGAATCCAATCCTTGTGTCTTTCTCGGTTACTCCTTCACATAGAGTACCTTTCTTTACATTTGACCCTACCCTGAAAAATCTTTTGTGTCTTGTCATATCCAAGTTTGTAGGGGAATGTATTCTTGTTCACTTCTCTCTCTACCTCCACCCTGCTTGAAAATAAACAAGGCTCTTTGCTCCTGGCTTCAATTTGGTACCTCGTTAAGAGCTATCAGGCCTCTTACCTTCCCTTATGCATTCGGCTCACCCCCGGGTGCGCTGCGTTCAAGTCACCCGTCACCCACCCATCCTCCCATCGAGGCGCATCTCCCAGGCCCATGCCTAGACAAATTGTTGTTCATCTGTCTCCTCTGATTCTCCATAGAATTCCACATCTCCCCTACCCATACTATTGACCTCAGCCCAAGTTGCTGCGTTTCTCGACATCACCCCAATTAGATCCTCTCATTGGGCATCCCGACCTACCAACATCATTCCACATACTTCTTCACCCTCTTGAATTTGTTGGGTCGGGCACCCTTACCACCCTCAACTAGTCATACTCCCGACCTCTTACCACATTCCTAACTTCAGGCTAGTCCCTATCTCTCCCAGCTAAACCATCATCCACATTGCACACTCGCTCAAAAATGCCATCATCAAACCAAACCAAAAATATGGCCTCACCGCTGAAATTCTAACTATCCAACTGAACCACCTTAGCATTGTCGAGGTTCTCTAAGATCCCGAGTGGGTTTAGGCGATGCAGGAGGAACATGATGCTCTCATCCGAGAAAGATGCTTGGGCTCTAGTCCGAGGCTGATGACATATAGTAGGTAACAAATGGGTGTTCGCAAAAAAATCCTAAATGACTTCATTTCCGATCATAAAGTTTTGCTTGGTTGCTAAAGTTTCCTGCTTGATGGGGCATTGACTTTCATGAGACACTGCGATCCATGATAAATCCATCAACATGCAGTATTGTTCTTAACATTCGCTCGATCTGTGAGTGGGGCATTCGCAACTTGATGTATTAATATCTTTCTCAAATGATCTTATGGAGGAGGTCTATATGGCGCAATCATTTGGGCATACAAAACACTGATTGTTCGCATCGTGTTTATCACACCAGAGACTATTTATGGGCTCAGAGACAAGCTCTAGGAGCTTGGTTAGAAACTCCACACCTTCTTAACCTCTCTCGACTTTTTCACATCTGTGCGTACTCTTCCCTCTTTGTTACTCCGGTAATAAGCTCTTCTATTTCACGGTTTATGTTGATGGTTTGATTATTCTGGTGGTGACCCCTCATTGTGGACAATATTATTCGGTAACTTGACTTTAAAATTCTCCGCAAAGGATCTTGGGGTGCGCCTTAATCTTTCTTTTATTGGGGTTGTGGTTTGGCCACTTCAACGGGTCTCCTACCATCTCAACAAAAAGTATGTTGATATTACGAGCAAACATAACATGCTAGACTCACAAATCCTTCTCTACGGCTTATCGTCGGTACTTCTTTATTTGCTAAGATGTACTCTCGCCAGTCGATGCCACTATGCGGATTAGGTAGTTTGGCCTCGACATCACACACAAACGAGAATATTTCTTTTGTCATTGAATAAACTCTCTAGTTTATGCAGCACCATCTAACTTACTATTAAAGGTATGGTCGTATTTGTTTCTTTAATGGCATGAGATTCCTTAGTATCAGGCTTCTTACTTGAACAATCATCGACATTGCATGGTTTTTCTTTGATGTGAAATGACTGGTAAGCAGAATGATAAGTACCTCCATAAGTGTTTTTCTTATTTTCCTTGAGGTGGCAGTCAATTTCACGAGTTCTACAAAGCAACGCATTGTTGCTCGTTCTTCATTGAGGCTAAATATGGTCGTGATTGCAAGCATTTGTTCTTCAGAGTTTCAATGGGTGAAAATGGATACATTGTTTAAACTTCTTGCACGATGTGATTCTTATCGCGCGTTCTCAGGAACATCATGATGCCATCCCTCTACTAATCCTGTTTTTCATTCTCGCATAAAACACCTTGCGATTAATTATCATTTTGTTAATGACCTGGTTCAGTCGCCTGAGCTACATGTTGTTCATGTCTTCTCTAGTGACCAACTTACTGATGCACTTACCAAATCTCTATCTCGGTCTTGCCTCTTTCCACTATCTTCATGAAGTGATGTATTTGGCACACCATCTTTGAGGCGTACTAGAGTATATTTAGGGTTTCTTTTATTGGCTTTATGTTGTTAATATTTTGTCCTTATTGGTATATATATATCATATATATATATATATATATATATATATATATATTCAACAATATGTAAAGTCTCTTTCATAATATATTATTTCTTAAAATAGTGAAATACAATACTCTTTTCTCACATGATTTTGAATCGCTAAATTCAATTTCGCAAACCCTCTAATGTATAGATGATAAAACATGGCCACGGCGAAACGATTGTGGCACTTATTTCATCGAGAAAAAAAACACCGCAGTGAAGCCGAGACTATAATTAATATGGGTGAATTCCACTCGAATACTTCATGGTAGCTGATTGAACTTTCAAGTTCCACCTTTTTTGAAGGTCCTCAGCTTTATTTGTATAGGTCTTTAATTCCTTGAATGTCATCTGGTACCAAACACTTAGTCACTTGAGCTAATCTTAGAAAAACATCATTGCATCTGACTAGTATGCCCAAGTTTAAAGATTTATTTCATGCATGACCCTTTGTCTCAGTCATATGCATTAGGGTGCACCTATTGCCCGTGTTTCATTGAAGTACTAAATGAGTCTTCCATCTGGGGGGAAGCGTAGGCTAGGTACTACCCGGGGGTCATGAATGGGTAACCATCTCTATGATCCGCTAAAGAAGCAGTTTTGGTCATCACTTCCACACGATCTTGAGTCTCATGAATGTAGTCACGTTCGCGAAGCTTTGTGCATTTGAATGCTAGCTATCGAATCTTGGCACGACTTGAGTCTTGAGGGAGAAATGCATAGGTGAGATGAGTCATGGAAGGTAGCCATCTTGAGAATCCTTTGAAGAAAGTATAATGAGCTCACGTGTGGAGGGATCCACTGCTGTCCATCATAGTGATGCCTTTTTCCCCTGGGCAGCATCCGACATTGTGATTGACCGTAATACTACACCCGGTGGTCTTCACCGTCACCGGACCGTTTAGGAATCAGGCTTTCGATGACCTTGGATGGTGGTACGGTAGGTTCGGCGGACTCGACCAAATCATCAAAATCATCATCGTAGGCATGGGTTTTGTTTTTGGCATGGCTATAGCTTCCAGTAACTTGGTGTTGAAGGTATTTCTTGAAACACATGGATGCCTTTACTTTGTCTTTCTATTGTGACATTCTTTGGAGATCCTTGATAAACTGAATGTTGATGCTTTTCACCTTTGGTGAGGGTGATAATATCTTGCATGAGGCGAGATAGGAAACAAGAAGGGCATGAGAATATGATTAGCTGACAACCACGGAAGAAAGTTTAGGTGCCATGGCCAATGAATGCGGGGAGTCTGAGAGAAAGCGATCTGTTTGATTTTGTGTTCTGCGCATTCTCTCAGACTAATTCATAGACCTGGCGAGAAATTGGAGTCATCGGCTAAGTCAGATTCTTGAATTATAAGGCTTAGGGTATCCTATTAAGTTTTGCCTATTCCACACGTAGAAATTAATAATATTCTTGAGATGCATGGTAGAGATCGACCAAGGTGTAGACAATGTTAATATTACGTATGCGGTATTCCTTCCTAGTCATAAGGGCACCAAGGTTGTTGTGAATCATGCGACAATGGTGATAAGAATCGAAGAACAAAAACAAGAAGAGACACACATATAAGTTTCAGTGGTTTAGTGGTGTGCTTCGTCCATAGGCGGTAGTTTGAATTTTCACTATCCTTTGAAATAATGTGTACATAGGAAGGTATTTATAATAACCCTTTTGGATATTACAAATTATAAACATACCCTTATCTAAATATATTGTAAGCACATGCACTTGCACCTTTTACTCTCAAAATGAGCACATGCCATATTTGTCTCACCTCTTTGAAGAAACCAAACATGGCTGAAAACTCCACCTAGGGTCTAAGTATGAATCTTCTCAAGCAATAACTCACTAGAAGAGACCAACTCCATGATCTTGTGAAATCTCACATCTATATGTTTGGTCCTTGCATGATACACTTGGTTCTTTGCCAAAAGTTGGCACTACAACTATCCTGATGCAGGCGAACTCCATCTTCTTGAATACCCAACTCCTTGACCAATCACATAAGTCGTTGCTTCCTTAGCGACTTTAGCTACTACCATATACTTTGACTTCGATGGTAGATAATGCAACTAGGGATTATACCACTGAACTTCCAACAAATAGGGTCTCAAACAAGTGAACATATAACACATGGTGGATCTCTATCATCAAATCCTTGCATAATCTGCATCACACCATCCCACAAATGAAGGAACACTTTGATGTCTACTAAACATGGGGCCATAGTTTGTAGTCCCCTCGAAGTGTACGAAGATCTTGTGCATCCCAATGCGATCATCCCGGGTGATAAAAACACCCCTCACTGCTGACATTGCCATCGGTCTTGGCCACAAACCATAGCATACATTAAGCAGGCGAACTTGCATATGGGGCCTTTGACATGTCTATCATCATCATTTGTCTTTGGGCATTGTGTAAGCAATGGAATGGATTGTAAGGTGGACTTCTTGGTTTCATTCTCCATGTTGGAGCCTCTCAGGCACCTTCCCCAAGATATTCACTACGAGACAACCATAATCTCCACTATAGCTCTTTCTATGGGAATCTCACGTCCCGAGAATCTTCTTAGCCACTAATCCTTAACTCTCAAAGTTCTCTTTCAGTAAGATCTTTAATTTGTTGACCTCACTCATACTCTTTGCAGTGATCAACATATCATCCACATAAAGCAACAGAAGAATAGATGAACCATCATCAAGACTCTTCACATAAACACAACAGTCATACTCACATCTTTTGTATCAGGTGGATCATAGGAGTTGAAAGCTCTTATGCCCATTGCCTTAGGATTGCTTGACCACTTGCATAAGTGATTTCTTTAATTTCTGAGACCAAATGTTCATGTCCATTTTGAGTGAACCTTTCTAGCTGTACCATGTAAATAGTCTCCTCTAACTCACCATGAAGGAAAAGTGTCTTTACATCCATCTACTTCAACTCCATATCAAAATACGCTACAAAACTCAACACAGTCTTGATAGAGGTATGTTTGACAACGGGGGAAAAAAATCTCTTCATAGTCAACCCTATGCTTCTGTGAGTAACCCTTTGCTACTAGCCGAGCCTTAAACTTTTCACCCTCATTTTCTAAAACTGCTTATTTCTTCTTGTACACCCACTTGCACCCTATAGCCCTCTTCCCTTTGGTTACTAACTCCTATGTTTTGGTTCTTATGTGGAGGTGCATCTCCTCCTCCATAGCACCCATCGACCACTTTCTCACGGCTATGTATTGCCTCTGAAAGTTAGTAGGATCCCAGCTACTAGTCATTAGTGCATGAAATAAATAAACCATACCTGGTGGTGGCTTGATAATGTATTATGCATGTTAGCTATACTATAGGGTTGCTAATCTTTTGTACTAGCTCTCTTTGCATTATGAGTCTCCTAGCTCCATGTACCACATATTGACCTTTGTAATGATTTTTTTGGGGCTTCCCTTCTCTTCTTTAAAGTGACTATGCAACATGAACTCTCATCAAAAAATCACATCTCTATTGATCACCACACCTTGTTTGCCTTTGGATCTAACCAGCCTTTTGCACCACACAGTTCAGAAAAATGCCCAGCATCTAGAGTTAGCATCAAGCTTCAATCTCTCATCTCGGCAATGTTTTCTCTTCAGTTATCCGATACTCTGTAACCAGGTAGTACCTGTTACATCCGTACCTCCTCTGCAGCTTACATCTGTGGTACCTTGGTGACCTATTGATCCAAGTAGCATGGCATACTCACCTTTGCATGCCCCAAAACCCTTTTCTAGCCTTGCATTCAATATGATACATCGAGCTCTTGGTTTAATCTATTTCATCATCTCTACCACACCATTTTGCTGTGGTGCCTTCTAAACTATGAAGTGCCTTTTAATCCCATGCTCCTTACACAACTCTATGAATCTAGAGTCTGTGTACTCTGTACCATTATCTGACCTGAGGCATTTGATCTTCCTCCTTGTTTGGTTTTCCACTTCAATTTTCCACAACTTGAATTTGGAAAATGTTTATGACTTGTGTCACATGAAGTACACCCAAACTTTCCATGAGTAGTCATCAATAAAACCCACAAAATATACATTACCTCCCAAGGATGTTGTTTGTACTTGTCCCCAAATGTGTCGTGAACATTATCAAGAATCCCCCTTTGTCTTGTGTGTGGCTATCTTGAACCGCTGTGTTTGTTTCCCAAAAAGCATTATTTGCATAACTCAATCTTTCATGTTTTGATACATGATAGCTTTCCTCTAATGAAGCTTTATCATCCACGCTCACCCATATACTATGCTTGCATATGCCTGAGGATGTGTCATCGGCTACAGGGTTGCGACTCCACCTACAATTGTGGTACCCATCAGTTTGTAGATATTCCTTGCTAGCTTCTACCCTTTCATCACTATCAAGACACCTTTGCTCACCTTCATTACTCCATTGGTAGATTTGTAATTAAAATCATTACCGTCTAGAGTTCCCAATGAAATCAGATTTTCCCTCAGGTCAAGAACATGTCTAACATCACACAACGTTCTAATGACACCATCAAACATCTTAACTATGATATTACCCATTCCGAGCAACCCTGTATGAAGGCATCATTACCCATGAAACAAAGGCAAAATTTACTAACTGTAAGTGTCAAATAATCTTTATTGGACTTCATATGATAATAGCATGCAATCCATAATCCAAGAATTCGTTAGATGATCTCGACTAGATGAAACTGAAACCATATCACCATCATTGCTCTTTAAGTCTCCTTCTTCTACTACAATCACAAACTTTGATGAACCCTCTATGTGTTCTATGTTCCTTTTTCTCCATTTTGGACATTCTCGTTTTATGTGCCCCTATTTCCTACACTTGTAACACTAAATATCCTTCATTCTCCTTAATTTGGATCGAGATTTTTTTTCCTCGAATCACTCTGAGACTTGTTTCTCCCACGCTCCTGATTACACTTAGCCACAAGGCCTTCACCCTATGAACTCCCATCACTGGCTTTCTTCCTTTGATTAAAGGATAGTAGAGCACCTGTGATCTCCTCCAATTCTAGGGTTTCTCCCCCATCAGTGAAGTAACCAAATTGTCGTAAGACTTAGGTAGAAATTCGATAAGGTCAATGCCATGTCTTCCTCTTGAACTTCACATCATGTTCAAAATCACTAATGATGTCGATTAAACAACGTTTATGTGTTGATCTAGTGTTGACCCCTCTCTGCCTTGCTAGACCATAGATCTTCTTCTTAAAGTATCTTGTTTATCTGATGACTTTGACATGTAGTGACTCTCTAACTTCAGCAGTTGTTGCAAATTCCTCATTCGCTGACATGGTACATCACATATTGGCCAAGCACATTCTAATGATCGATGACCATGTTTGAATCAGCCGAATCTGTGACATTCATTCCTTCGGGTTGTTTTCCACTCAACGCCTACGAGCCATACTACACCCGACACATCTTCCCAACCATCCTGCCGCTGATCAAAGTTCTTGGATCCATCAAGCTTCAATATGTTCGCGGGAGATCGACCATCGTAACACTCACGATGCGATTGTTGTGGTCGATGCAGCAAATGGTATAAGAATCGAAGAAGAAAAATAAGAAGAACAAACACAAGGTTTTATGTGGTTTGGTAGTGTGCCTACATCCATGCGAATGGCAGTTTGAATTTTCACTATCACTGAAATAATGTTACATAGGAGGATATTTATAATAACCTTGGATATTACCAAATTACAAAAAATATCATATATCTTAAATATCTTAAATCTTGTCTTGCGAGCGAATCTCGCACTGACCTATTATTTCACCCCAATAAAGGATATGCTTTCATTATGTATTCTTCGTATGAATTTACCCTTCTTGAAGTATTGACCTTTTACGTTGTATACTTGACCTGATTGAGAGGAGTAAAATGGCGATGTTGTGTTAGTTTAAGATTCCTTGGGAGGTATTGGGATAAGAATTTCTTTAGGTTGATCTTCATCTTTGTTCTGTAATAATATCAAAATCTAATTATTTATACATATTAAAAAAACAAGAAGTAAACTAAAATGATTAACAAGTAGTCCTTACCTTGTTCTTTCTTTTCACTCCATGGAGGATCTACACGATCACTATGCATATCAACATTTACCTTTGTTTGGAGAAATTGAGACCTATAGGGATCTATTACCTGACCAGCGACACTAAAAGTTGCCCTGAAAGCCACGGTGGTAATTGGAGCATGTATGCCCTTTAAACATTTGCTGTAGCAAACCAAAATCTGAAACTTCATAGATTTTCCTTCCACCAAGCCAAGGCATCAATTTATAATCTTTGAGAAAGAAGGCCCCTCGTCGAGATACACATCAGGATTCGGATTTCTGGGTTCCGGCTTTTACTTCTAACCACTTCAAAAGTTACGAAAAACCATGATGTACTACCTCATTCGGGACATTTGAAACAAATTCACATTCTTTCTTCAAGCGTAAAAAGAATGCATTCTTACGTATTCATCATAAAGTTGTTCATGACATCTCTAACTTTACCAATATTTCTCTGAGCTACATGTGAAGGAAACATTTTGGGTAATGTAATCTCTAGAACCCTTATTTTCAATCTAGGGTCCAACACCGCTCCTATTGCCATTAGCATATTGAATTCACCCCAATACTTGTCAAACCTTTGTTTCATGTTTTGAACCATACTCCTAACAAAGTCATCATGAGACTAGAATTTTTTATCCAACAACACTTTAATCCTATGCACCTCACTAAGAAACAAGTTAGAAGTTGGATATTTAGAACCTGATATAATGTTAGTAGTGTCTTTAAACACTTTTAAGACTTGAAGCAATTTCTCAATCTTTTCCCACTCATCATCATTAAGAAAACAATCATAATTATGATCATGTAAAGCATGTATAGGAAATACCTTTCTAAACTTAATGCTTTGTCAACATGTCATAGTTGAATTCAAGCTGAGTCTTGCATTGAGGACTAATTTTCACTCTTACACGTTGTATTAGCTAACAAGTTTACCAAACCGTTTGAGTGGAGTACCTCACTTAAATTCAAGAAGTCCATGGTTTCATAGACTTTTGCAATGATGCTCTTGCTTGTTCAAAGACCATGTTGAATGTATTACACAGCAACGGACATGAAATTACCTTCCATTGCATAAAGCCTTCCATTAGATGGAAAATTGCCCTTTGGAATCTGAATATAAGAATCATTTGCACTTGCATTTATCATAAATTGAAAGCCACAAAGAGAATGAAAATAAATTATTGATTAAAACTAATCACAACTAAAAAAAAAAAAACTAATATGAATATAGCAAAAAATATAAGCACACTTACTTTGTTCTCAATTTCCCACTCTCTTCTTAAACATGTTAAGATGCAATGATCTATGTTAGCACCTTCCTACGTGGAGGCAGTGGATAAGTTGAGCCTCTTGGCTTCCAATCAGATCCCTGAAATGAGTATTGGGAACCATATATTCAATCCTTTGTGGCCCTGACCACCACAAAGCGCGTAGTCAAACTAATTCGATCCACCATTTTCAACATTAACAAGCCTTCTTCTCAAAATCATAGACTTTAAAGGAGTCTAACTAACATAGTGTGACAAAACACACTAGTCCATTGTGGCATTCTATTTTGTTTCATCATCAAGTTAATCCTTCCTCTTGATACTTAATTGAAGGATGCTCATGCATCGTGAGCCAATGTGCTATCTCTCTCGTCTTTAACATGTCAAATTTACCATTATGCAAACCACTAACAAATCAGATTGGTTTTTGCAATACTTGAATCGGATGGTAAAAAAATTAATCATTTATTTGTTGCTTCAAGTGTAATGCCTTTTTGAACAAGTGTCCAAATGTAGGTTCAAATGAGTAGTGCTTTAAATGCAAGATAGAAGGAGATTTACAGCATTTACACCTTACTTTCCATTTCCCTTTTATCATTTCAGAGTTCAGAAAATCATCCCAAACTTTTTATCTTCTTGGTCTCTTAAAATCTTGGAAGGGTTTTCAACCTCAGCTTCTTTCGATGTAGTGAATCTAGTGATAGGAATGGCTTCACTAGTTTCCAAATTAACATCTTCACCTTCATTAAGTTCATCTAATTTCTTAATCTCATCCTCAAGATTCACATAAAACTCCTCTACTCTTGAAGTGCCCATGGGTGTTGAAGATGCTTGTGGTCCACTAGACGACTTAGACATTCTAAAATACATATGATAAACTTCACTAGTCATTATAACAACAAAATATACACAAGGAACAAAACATATATGTAATGGCTAAAATAAATAAACAAGTAAGGCTACTAATCAATGTAAAATAATTCTTATATGCATATATACGTGAATATTGAAAATACAATTCCATAAATCTTTGCCATGTCATTCTCCATTTTCTACATATAAACAAAACCTAATTACGAACAATAAATTAAGATAATATACAAACTTAAAATGAAAAGTCAAAGCTATCTTAGTCTTTATTCCTTCTTCATTGTCTTTCTCGTGCAAAGTTTCTTGGATACCTAGTAAGATAAATACAATTGTAACAAAAAAAGTCAGTAAAAAATATTTTCTTAAGAGAATACACATATTGAACTTTGATATCATAAAGATAAATATCCAAGATTACATGTCAATGAAGTTTAGCTACAGAGGAACAAGATAAGAATAATTGAGGCAAAATCTAGTCTTCAATTGATAATTAACCGATCACAATGAGAAAATATGAAGGAAAAAGACAATTAATAAAGAAAATGTATTAATAACAGAACCAATTTGGTTTTGTTTCAAATATAACACCAGATTATTATTTTTATATTCCATCAAAAGACCACAAAAACCTGCTAGTTCGTCGCCCTTTCCACAACAAATGCATCAAATTTCTAAATTCCAACGAGGGTAATGTTAGGTTCTCGCCATCTTCACGGGTATCTACTTGTAGATTCTAGAAATCAAAATTGCATGAAACAAAAGATATTCAGGAAAAAATGAATTGAAAAACTGAAAAAACTGCCTTCACTCCTAATTATCGAGGAAAAAAATATAGAAACGAAAGAAAATCAAGAAAAAAAAAATACCTGCTCGATGCCACGGCATTACCGTAGCTAACAAGATCTGCCATGTCCCAAATTTTAAAAAAAAAAAAGGGTTGGGAAGGTAAGGATGGGTATAATCATACTTCACTTAATTTGTCAAAAGTTTAAAATAAATATGGCAGTTCAATTATAATTTTATGGAATTTCACATTAACATTTCATACCATGTCCATTTTTAAAGAAAATTAATTATTTTAAAATAAATATATTTATAACTAAATAAATAATAAAAATTTATGATTTTTTAAGAATAAAAAAATAGAGATATATTATTTATGTCATCCCCTAAAGTAGTGATATAATATATTTTTTTTAATTTTAAAATTTTATATAAAAAAAAATTCGAGTTTCTCGCGAGTTTTTCGAGTTGAGTTATGAGTTGCTCGACTCGACTCGACTCAACTCGACTTCGTTAACGTTCGAGTTGTTTCAGCAGGCGGGAATTTGCAGCCAGAGTCGAGTTCGAGTAGCTCCCGAGTTGTCTTGTCTCATAAGCACCCCTAGTAGTTAAGGTGGGAAAAGCAAAATAAGAAGTATCTAATGAGACCACCGTAAGTGGTTAAGAGTTAGGGGGAGAGATTCAGGGTTAGAGTCAAAAAAAAAAAAAAAAGAAAGAATCTGGCCATTCACTTGAATCTTAAAGCGCTATTAATTAGGAGAAGGGCGTGTCTTTATGTTAAGACATAGCGTGTTAGCTGATAAAAAAGTGCAGTCAAAGATGAAGTAGAGATGATTTTCTGAAGCCACTAATTCCTATAACAGAGATAACATCAGTTTCCTAAATGAATGGAAGAGTTGAAGCTAACTAGATTTTTCAGGAAAGACTAATTTAGCAACTTCTAACCTCCCAAATATGACAATAAATTTAACAAAGATAATAACGATGTGATCAACTAATAGTGGTGCAAGTCTTAATATATCTCTTGGATTATGAATAGATGTTCAGTCTTCTCAAATAGTACAAAAGTCCTAATCCAATACACCCATTTTAATCTTAATTCTTAAAGTTACTCAAAATTCTTAGTTTGGCTCCAATTGGAAATTGTTTCGTTACGCTGATAAAGTAGAAGAGGTGCGATTACTAACAGAACCAGTCAAACGTCCAGCTACCATAGGCTCCCGGACATTTTAGAAAATGCCATATTCCAGTGTATATAGAAGAATTAATGGAAATTGGGTCCCATTGAGATGTAATTTCCATAAGAATATTGGAGTGTTTCCACCTTAATTTGTAGAAGTTTCATTGAGGCTTAAGGAAGAAAATGGAGATGACTAATGGGGAATAGGGTAAACACCAATTCATATGATTATAGGATTCAATGAGAACTAAGAAAAATGAAGACCAGTCCCCCATAAAGAGCGAAGACTCCGTTCCACACGCAAAGCAAAGTCATTCACGTCTGGTTTGGGGGTGATGATCATGCCCTTGCTAGAATTGTGCATCTCATTCAAACCTTCTAAACGTCAAGATCGCGAAGAAGGACGCAATTCACAAGTCCAAGATCAGTATATTCTTCAGATTCCTTTTATTTCTTTCCATTTCCAGATACTTAAAAAAGTGTTTCCTAACAGGTTAATCCATGGCAGACTTGAGCTGCGTTCCTTGCCTTTTTTTTTTCTTGGTTGCTAATTTATAGCAACCGGAAACACGCCTGGCTTCCTATATGGATATGACCTTTTCCTCAAAACTCTTTTCCGATCTGCATAGCCAATTTCTGGTTCATTTATATTCATTAGCAGTCTAGTTCAACAATGCTCAAATCCCATTACAATGATCTCGTCTCAAAGAAATGGTTAGAACGTAAATTAATCAACATCAGTGCCATAAACAGAAACTCAGCTATTTTAGCATGATTCCGAAAATACAATATTCTTTTCCTCATTTATTTTAATGGATTTACAAGCTCAATTTCACGAACTCTATAATGTTTAGATAATAAAACATTCATGGCCACTGCAGAGCAGCATGGATGGCACTTATTTCATACAAGGAAAAAAACACACTGCAGCAGAACTGAACTATATAATTAATAGGTAGCTAGATTCCACTCGGATACTTCATGGTAGCTGATCGAACTTTCAAGTTCCACCATTTTTAAGGTCCTCAGCAGTTTGGCCTGGGACTTTTAATTCCTTGAATGTCATCCTGATCACAAACGCTTAAGTCACTCCAGATCTAATGCTGGGAAACATGATTGCATCCTGAACTGAACTATGTCCAAGTCAAGAAGATGCCCTATTTCATGGACAGCCACAGTCTCTCCAAGTCCATTGCATTAGGAACTGCACCTATTGCCCACATCTTTCTTGGCATCGTAATGAAATCTTCCATCTTGTGGGGAAAAAGCATGAGCTAAGGTACTTCCAGGGCCATCAAATGGGTAACCATCTCCATGATCACCCCTATGAAAACCAATTTTCAGGTTGGCACTTCCCTGATTTTGAGTCTCCGCGAATGTGAAGTGTGTTGCAGAAGCCCATTGGCCGAATGCGGGGCCACCGGGCTCCTGGCCTGACTTGGGGTGCCGGGGAGAAATGCATAGGTGAGATGGGTCTTGGAAGCTGGCCATCTTGGTAATCCTGGGAAGAAGGAATAATGAGCTACTGTATGGAGGGATCCATGGCCATCATGGTGATGCCTTTACCTGAACGCATCCAAACATTCTTAGTTGACGATATCGCACACCTACAACGAGGCTTCACTATCTCTGACTACTGTTTGAATCCAACTGGTGACCTTGAGATGGTAATTGGTCTGGTAGGTTTTGATGGCGGACTCTACCAGATCACCAAAATCATCATCGTGGGCATGGCTTTTGTTTTTGGCATGGCTATAGCTCAAGTAACCAAACTGTTGAAGGTATTTCTTGAGCTTATGGATGCCTTTGACTTTGTCTCCCTTGTGACATCCTTGAAGATCCTTGATAAACTCAAATGCTGATGGTTTTTCACCCTTTGGTGAGGGTGATAATCTTGCATGGGGACGCGATAGGAACAGGAAGAGGAAGAATTGATTAATGAGACAGAAGAAAGTTTAGGTGCCACGCAACTAATTCAATGGAGAGACAGAAAGGCACTCTGTTTGATTTTGTGTTTTGCGCATACTCTGAGCCAATTTACTCAGGCCTGGTGAAATTTGAGTCATCAGGTTAATTCTTATGAATATAAGGTTTCTGGTTATCTGACATTACATAAATGTTTTGCCTATTCCACACATGAAATCTAAGGCATTCTTGGGATGCATGATAGAAGACAACATAAAACCGATGTTAATATGACGTAGAATGAAATATAATAAGCTTGTCTACCGGATGGAAAGTTATGCTCTATCTCAAGTGATGTAGCTCGATTACGAAGAATAATAAAATTAAGAAGAAAACAAACAAATAAATAAAACTAAATTATCGAGTTTTTCAATATTATATCAAGTCTACCAAAAACAATAACATAAGGTGCTATTTATAAGCACCAAAAGAAAATCCTAACAGATAAATCCCAAAAATCCTAACAAATAAATCCTTAAAAGGCCAAACAAATAAATCATTAAAATCCTAACAGATAAATCCTAAAAACCCTAACAACTAAATCCTAAAAAGTATAGTTAAATAAATAACTAATAATAATAAAAATCATAATTGACTTGGGCTTCCTATCTCGTCTAGGCCTAGATATGGACCTACTCCATACCTAAATCATTATAAGTTGAAAAGAACTTGACTTTGAAAATTGATCGGAAAATTTCTAAATCTACGGCCTTTGGTCGGTATTGTCATTCTTGCTTATACGAATATCCCATGTTTGATTTTCTTCCAAAGTCTTGGAATTTGTGGTTGAATGTTGAATGTTCTTTGACTAGAGCTGGCGACCATGGAGAGCTTGACCGGGCTGGTGAATCGGATCCAAGGGGATCTTGATGTCAAGCTCTCTTCTTATGCCAAACTTGGTGTTTGGTTCCGGATGAGTTGATTCTCGGACTGCCGGAGGAGATCGAACCTTGGAACAATAACAACAGTATCGTTAATGGATGTTGCAGCACCGGAGTTCGGTGATTGGGGAAATCAAAAGGAGTGGTGGCTGTCATGATTTCTGTTGAGTAATAACCCGCAAAGATCAAAACATCGTAGTAACCGAGGAAGAGGTGGTTTCGATCCTTGGAGAAGCAACGATTTCAATCCTTGTAGAATTAGCGGCGTCGATCAAAGTACTTGATAGTGTGTCGAGATTCGAGTGGGACAGATGGATTGGACGCGGTCAGTGGGTCATCGGGTAGAAACGATGAAAGGATCGAAGGTAGTTGGGTTAGTGAATTTTGACCACAGGTATTTGTACCGTCGAACAAACAAGAAGCTTTTATCTCAAATCAACAACTTGAAACAAATAGAAATAACTTGATCTCGGATCGAAGTTATGCTCTGATACCAAATTGATGCACAGCAAGAGGTCACGAAGAGGCTTGCACCGTCGGGTAGAGGCGTAGAGGGGGATCACACAGGAAGCATACGGTAAGCAACTTAGTCACCGCTATGTCTGTAGAGGACTTGAGGTCCTTCAGACAAGTTCCTACCGCCATTAGCTTGGAGGTGTCAAATGGCACGACTACCTCGATAATGGGAGCAATAGATAATGTCGTTTATTTTACCCAGAAGCAGTTTTCCGTTAGACTTTGCCTCCCCATCCCTTCTTTGGTGAAGCAGTTTTTACACTTTACTAGGGCACCTCCTACACTCATACATCCAAATGTCTTTCGGATTCTGACGGGTTGCGGTGTGCTAAACTTTCTCTACCAGTTGGATATTTTGCTAGTAGAGATTTGTTTTATTTACACTTTGAAGCTTGGGATTAGGGGCCGCCTATTTATGTTAGCCTGACCACGGCGCAATTTGTAAGGGCTCTGAACTCCCTAAAGGCCCGAAGCAAAAGGGGTTGTTTTGGGTAAGGTCAGGTGAGTACAGGCTCTTGAGCTCTCTAGGGCTTCCCTTTGATGAACCGGTCTTTCGTTCCTAGGTTTGTTTGACTTGGTAGGACTTGTACTCCCTGGCGGGTGCGTGTTTGACATGCCCTTATTTTATGAAATTCTTACGTGCTTTGACATGCCTTCTTTTCCTAAAATTTTGTAAGTAAGTATGACGAAATTGTTAGTTAGGTATTTGGGTGGAGAAGGCCATTCTGGGATTCTCAAACGACCAGAGATCGGGGGAGGCTGCAACCATGAGCTCCTCTTCTCTATGAAGAACTTCTGAATCGAGGAATGACCCTTTCCTTACATAGTCAGTTGATGAGTCTAAAACTCATCTAATTTTAAGCCCATTTTTCATGAATATTTTAAGGCTTAAAGCCCAATTTAAATGAAAAATTATGGTGAATTCACCCAAATTTGTGTTTTGTAGGAATTTAGAGAAAAGAAGCTGAAAAGCAAGAAAAAGTAGCAAATGAGGCTAAATATAGAGCAGCAACAAATTTGGCTAAGGCAGGAAGCGACTATTGTCATGACAAAACGAAAAATTGTAGCGACAATGACAATGGCTAGGATTATTAGACAACGATTCTCTGTGCGCAACAAAGGTCGAGTAGAATTCCTTTGTAAACAAAAGAATTTTGTCATGACATTTTATTGTTTGTCGCGACACAGTACTAGG
The DNA here is from genome assembly GCA_016808115.1 of Tetrastigma voinierianum. Taxonomy (NCBI): domain Eukaryota; kingdom Viridiplantae; phylum Streptophyta; class Magnoliopsida; order Vitales; family Vitaceae; genus Tetrastigma; species Tetrastigma voinierianum. The sequence goes on along the minus strand of JAEQBH010000313.1, from coordinate 56,377 downwards.
CAAAGACAATTGAACTTATGTTGCGACATAAGAATTTTATGTCGCGACAATACTGAAGAGAACTGCCTGGGAATTCTGCAGAACTTTGTCGCGACATTAAGAAACTTTGTTGCGACAATCATACAAGCCATTAGGCGAGCACGGTGAAATTTTTGTTTGCATGATAGAAATTTTGTCGCGATAGAAAGCGACGAATATGTTTGCAACAATTGAACAACCTAGAAGACCAATGAAGAATGTATGACATTTCACACCTATGTCGCGACATATTTTTAGAAGCTAGGAAAGCGCTGAATGTTGCAACATTTTCAAAATTACATCATGACCTGATTAGAAGAGTGAAAAGTATGTCGCGACACTTGAAATTTAATAATACGCAGACATAAAAGCCAAGCTAAAGGCTTTGAAGTATGTCGCGACATAAGACAAAGCTAAAGGCTGAGAACTATGTCGCAACATAGAAATTGTTTGTCGTGACATTAAAAAATTGCAGAAGGAAGAAATTGTTTCACGACATAAACCAACAATGTCATGACAAACATAAAAGGGGAGAAAATGGAAAATAATGAAGAAATGTTGCGACACAAGCCACGACACAAAGCCATAACAGAGCCTGCGACAAAAACGACGTTGTTATGTCGCGACATAGACTAGCAATGTCGCGACAAAGACTGCTATGTTGCGACATAGGATAGTAATGTCGCGACAAAAAAGGTAAATGGGCCTGCACTAAAACCCACGTCATCGACCTTGATTTTTGGGCCAACATCATTTATTGGGGCTATAAATAACAAGCCTTAGCGCATAGAGAGAAGATAGACAAAAAACGACTGAGGAGCAGCCATTAGAAGTAGCTACAATAGCAGTTAGGTTTTTATTTTTGCATTTTTTTATTTTCATTTCTTCTTGTATTTTTGTTTTTCCCTATTCTTAGAACTAGAATAAGGGATATGAGTTGTATTTTGAGATTTGAGATAAATGAATATTTAGTTGTTTATGAACTTTAAGGTTTTCTAGAAATTTTATGGAATTCTCCTTTTCTTCAGTTTGATTGCAGTTTCAGTGAATTGTCCTGATTAGCTAGTCATTGATAGTTGTAGTCTAGTTATGGAAGGCTAAGCTCTTGCTGGGAAGGGGCTAGGTGTTTTGGTTATGAGTTGTATCATTTAAATGATTTTTTGGGTTTGAGAAGCCCAGGATTGATTTAATCGGTGTTTGTATGAGTAGATTGTTCTTAATATTAGTAGCTCATACCCAAAAAAGGGTTGCATCTTTCTCTGATTTCCAGGAGGCCCTCTGAGTGACACAGAGATGGAGATTCCTGAGAGTATAGAGCAGTTACTTAGGGGTATGTTAGACTAATATTATGGAACTAATGAACTCTGAATGATTACTCTGTTAGTTCACTAATTTACTCATGGTGTGAGGATTAGTTGGATGATGTATCAGTTTAATGTTTTGAGGTGTCATCTCAGTTCGGTAGAACAATCTCGATCCCGTGTCAGCTAAAATTCTAATTAAGGAGAGGGAGAATTCTGCTCAACTTACAGATTGTGGTATCGATTACTTTGAAGGACACTTGTGTTATTCTGTCTATGGGGGCAAGTAGACTTCGGTTATAAGAAATGATTGTGAAGTATTGGAAAATAAAAACGATCAGATCTTTAAAAGGGTCAAATTATTACAAGCAGAGCTTGTTAGGGGCAAACATTCCGTTCTCGCTAACCTTTTGAAGTAGATCACGGGTAGCTCTTCACAAGCGGGTCACGATCAGAGCCACGTGGGGCAGAAGCTCAAAGACTGTGGTTAGTCGAAGCCTACCCCAAGGGGTGGAGAAGAGAAAGAGAGAAAGAAGAGCGAAAGTGTTAGGCGGATCAAGGGGCTGCAGGCACGAAGTTAGGGGTTTTGTGGTTGTTGGATCAATCTCTAGTGGTCGGCCAGAAATTGGGAGGGTGATGTTTAGCCTTCACTAGTTTCGCACGGATGCACAAAGCGGGTTGCGAGCACTCAGGGAGCCCTTTTTGCTCGGAAGCATTGAAAGCGCCCGAAATAGTCTAGTTCGGATGAGAACCTCAAAAAGAACTGGCCGATTATTGTTGTGGACTCTCCAAAATAAGCCTCTAATGCCTTGCCAGCATTGAAGGGTGCCGCCTAGGACGCCTCCAAAGAGGCTTGTGCATCGTTGGAGGATGGGGCTCTCTTTGGAGGACCTCCCAACTCTGATCAAGCTATAAGCGAGGCCTAGCTGCCGGAGACAGTCAGCTGGTTTCTTCTTTGCGAGCTAGATGAATCGATCTCGCCAATTCTGGCGCCGTAAGTGAGCTACTTGGCAGCGATCTTGGGCTCATATGTTAAGACAATGGAGTGGGGCTGTATTTCGGTGGACACTTCGGCTCCTGGTTCAGATGAAGCCCAGTCAATTATTGACCTTTGGAACCCCTTCAACAAGAGGGACTCTTATGCCACACATATAGGCGAACTCTACCCCAATCTCCTCCAAATACCAGTGGTAGCTCGTGTTGAGGAGTATTCCATTCCCTTCCCTGGCTACATGGATAAGAAATCCTACAAGTGTGTGGCTAAGAACGAGATGTTTATTCGCAACCACGACTTTGACAAGACAGTTGAGCTAGTATGGCTAGACTTCTAATGTTTGAGCGTGGGTTTTATGTTATGATTCCCTCTTAACACTTCTCCTTTTGTAGGCTGCTACCACTATTTGGAACATGGCGCTCCAGCATAGGGAGCTTCACCATAGGCTGGGGATCACCAGGAAGGCGATAACCTTAACCGGTCGGCCATTTCGAGCACCGGGCCTTAGACGGCGTCTTGGTCGAGACCGAAGCTAGGTCACAGCCTTTGGGAGCGGGAGGCTAAAGGTACAGTACGAGGAAGGCTGCGAGTGTGGAGAAGGAGATGGATGAAGCGAAGAAGGCGTGGTACAGGTTAATACATGTCGAGGCGGGTGTGAAGGCCTTAGCGGGAGACAAAATTGGCTAGGGTTGAATGCCTGGTGGTTCTGCGAGAGGAGGCCAACCTGGTGGCGGGTGACCTCTTTGAGGTTGAAAGAACTTCACTCCTATTGGATATCGGAGCAGCGAAGGATGAAGTGTCTTCTCTCCACTCTCAGGCGGGCAAGGACAAAGAGGCCATGGAGGAGGACTACCAGAAGGCCTTGGAGCTAATCTTTGCCTACGGTTATAGGTGTTGTGTGTTCAAACACAACATCTATGGAGACCAGCCAGAGGTTCTAGATGGCATGCCCGAATCCTCCAACCTGCTTCTTCTAGAGATGAACCCCAGGTGCTCGTCGGTTTGAGCACCTACTAAGGCCACATCAACCGAGGTAGAGCAAAGCAAAATGGTAGAGAATGAAAAGGCCGGAGGAGAGGCTCTGGTTGAGGACTTTGCTAAAACATCTTAAGTTCTCCTTTCTCCTTTTTTTTTTTTTATTAATTGGCCAATTTGCCCACTAGACTTATTGTGATTTTGAAAGTGCCAGCAGTTTATGATCCCTTACGGTCTTTTGAAAGTGCCGGCGGGTATAAGGCCACATCTAGTCTATTGAGGGTACTAGCGAGGCTATGAGCCACTTTTGGTCTTTTGAAATGGGGGTTATTCCAAGAATTAAAAGAAAATTCTTTAAAGGAAGTTTTATTGATATTACCTTTAAAGAAAAATTCTTGATAATATTCAAGACGAAAGAAAATACTTTATGAAATTTCTTATTAACACCTTTAAAGAAACTTTATTAATAATACCTTTTAGATGCATTTCGTTTCCATCCACAAACGCCTTCCGAATCTAGTTTATTTAAGAATGTGATCTGGCTGCTCCCACTCTTACTATAGTGTGGCCTCTAATTTGATTGGAATTTTCCGGTAGTTAGGTCGACCATGTTTTCAAGACGTCTCTCGAATAGGTCTCAGGCTGAATATACGTTGTTTTACACTCCTATTATATTGGTTTGTCATTCTTTGTTGGTATGATGCTATACGTACAACTACAGCTTCACGGAGCTCGTATGTCATATCTAAGTCTTTGGTAAGGGCTTCAGTATTAGCCTCTTCAGGGATTTCCGTTCGAAGTGTGGGCATTCCAATTTCTGTAGGAATTATGGTCTCTATTCCATAGAGGAGGGTGAATGGTGACACTACAATTGGATTCTCGTTGGTTGTTCTATAAGACCAAAGAACCCTGGGTAGCTCTTCTACCCACTTTCCCTTAGCCGAATGTAGATGCTTTTTCAGAGTTGTCAAGAGGGTTTTGTTAGATGCCTCTGCAGTATTACTCTGTGGAGTAAGAGGGTTAGTCGACACTAACTTTTCAACTCATGGCAAAACTTTCTATGAACTGCTATCAAACTATGGTCATTATTAGTTATGATCATTTAAGGTATTAGAGCCCAGATAGGCAAATGCTTCCACATAAATTGGATGGCATCCTTGTCTTTGATGGAGCGAAGGTTTGACTTTTTATCCACTTGCTAAAATAGTAGGTGGTAACGACAATAACTTCTTCTAGGTAGGCGGTAAGTAGTGGTCGACTATATGATTCCCATTAAACAAAAATTTGGGCTGGTGATGGTGGTTAGATCTTGAGCTGGCACTCTTGAGATGGGGGCTTGTCGTTGGTAGCAATTGCACTTTCTAATGTAGGTGACTGCATCTGCTCTCATGGTTGGCCAATAACAACCTTGCTTATGGGCCCTGTGAGCCAAAGTTCTACTACTTGGATGGTTTCCACATATTCTTTCATGGAGTTTTGCCAATACACACTGCCTCTGCTGACTGGTGAGACACTTGAGATCCGCCCGTCTAGAGACTGTTTATATAATTGCCCATTCACAAGGGAGAATCTAGCCTCTTGGACTGGATCTTGTGGCTTGATCCTATTATCATGATTATCTGGCTCAAATAGCGCCTTATTAGGTCATCGAGAAGAATAGGCTTCGTCTATTTCATTTACCTAGTTGGTAGTAATTGATGATGTCAATTGAAGATAGACAAGGAGGAATATCGTTTCTTTTATTGGGAGGGATGTAGCTACTACTGCCAGCTCATCTACCTTTTCATTCGAATCCCTCGGGATATGCTTAAGCTTCCAAGACGTAAAACTCTCCAGTCATTGCTTGACCAGACTTGCATACCTAACCATGCGCTGGTCTTGCGTTTCGTATTCTCCATTTACCTATCACACTACCAATTGAGAGTCACTGCGTATGAAGAGTATTTTTGAATGTACAGACTTTGTGTGGTCGATTTCGGCTAAGATTACTTTATATTCAGTCTCATTATTAAACGTGGGGAAGTCTAGCTAGGTGGCCCGTTCTATCCTTTCCTCAATTGGGGCTTTAAGTTGCAAGTCAACTCCAACTCCCATTTGTGAGAAGCGTCATCCACGTGGGATCCACCGGCCCAGCGACTCGCGTAGTCCACATCTGGTTAGGGTAGTTTTGCTAAAATCCACCAGTATTTGTCCACTTTAATGCAGTTTATTTGAATGAATTCACTTATCCAATCGCCCACGGGCCATCAACTAGGCCCAGTGGGCTTGACATGTAGTGTATGAGGTGGTTAGCATGATGATAGGGTGTGCCTGGAAGTAGGGGCGAAGCTTCTTAGCTGCCACACAGAGGGTGAGTTTTTCTTGTTCAAGACGAGTATACCAGGTTTCTGCTTCAAATAGAGATTTTCTTACGAAGAATATTGGTTTTTGCTTTTGGTTTTCATCTTCTTTGAACATAGCTGCACTTACTGAGGCTTCTAACACCGCTAGGTAAAGATAGAGTGTATCGCCTGCCCTTGGGCTAGCCAGAATTGGAGGTTCGGTAAGATATTGTTTGATTACCATGAAATCTTGGTCTCATTCTTCCATTCCGGTAGGCCCTTTTTGGCTCCTTAGGAGTGATAAAAATGGTTGGTGGTCTATGAAATGGGATATGAGCGCGAGAGCTACCAGTGAAGCTAGTTAGTTGTTGCTCCTTTTAAGGATAGGGCACGAGAGTCATTATATCTTTGAGTTGAATAGGATTGGACTCTATCCCTTTCTAGGTCACCATAAAGCCTAAAAACTTGCCCAAACTGACTCCAAACTCACATTTCAAAGGGTGAGTTTCATGCCATACCTTTGCAATAGTTCACAGGTTTCTTGTAGATGCTTGGTGTGGTCGAAGCGTTCTTTGGACTTTACATGCATATCATCGATATAAACCTCCATGGTTTTGCCTAACAATGGTCGGAAAATCTTAGTCACTAACCTCTGATAAGTTGCCCCGACATTTTTCAAGCCAAAAGGCATCACATTGTAAGAGTATAACCTATGAGGTGTAATAAAGGCCTTTTTCTCTGCGTCAGGCGAGTGCGGCGGTCGATGTACGGAGCGTCCGAAGCGTCGGTGTCAGGTACACGGTTGTGGCATCAAAAATTTAGTCTATACGTGGCAAGGGGAAGCTATCTTTTGGGCATGCTTCATTGAGGTCAGTGTAATCTACACTTACTCGTAACTTACCACCTTTCTTTGGAACCACCACCATGTTGGCTAGCCGTTCGGGATACTTCACTTCTCTGATAAAACCTACTCTCAGTAAGTTGTCCACTTCCATATGAATTATTTGATGGCGATCCGGGTGGAAACACCTCACTTTCTATCTTACCGGTCTTGTCATGGCGATAATATTTAGTTTGTGAGAGGCCACCATCAAGTTAATCCCAACCATATCTAAGTGGCTCCAAGTGAATACATCTATGTTATTCAACAAAATGAGTTGTAACTACTCCCTTTCTTCATTAGACATGAGAGAACTGACGTAAGTGAACTTTTTCGGCACATCGATGTTTCTTTCAGAGGGATCATAGCGGTGGATCCTTCTCTTTGCATACGATCTGGGCGTGGCTGTGATTGCTACTCAGGGGTTTGATATTTGAGGGAGGAACTTTCAAAGCTTTTCCCCCCTCTTTGTCCCTATACAGATAGTTGATAACACAGTCGTGCGGCCAGTTGACTGCTTAAAAGGTCAACTTGCCCAACATTAGTCAAATACGTGACTGTTTAGTGGTAGGTCGAAGGGATAACTTTCATCGAGTGCAACTAGGCTCGCCCCATTATGGCTTTATAAGGCCCTAAGTCTTCGTTGATTGAGAATAGAACTTGTTGAGTGACTAGCCCGGCTTTTACCGGGAGCGCGACATCTTCTAGTGTTACGGTAGTTGCATTATTACAATTAGAAATGATCCACTCTGCTGAGTTCAACACACCTAAGGAAATCTTCTTATGCTCGTAAGCTGGTAGTTACAACAAGTTTCTTTGCATTGTCCAAGATCTGGGACCACTATGCACATAAAAACAATTAATACATAGTGTGAGTGCTAGTTCGTCATAGTGGGGAACAATAACCCTGTTCGTGTTGACAGGAGGAAAGGATAAGGGGCCATCTATTGGCTTAGTTTCTTTATGTTTGCCTTTCGCGTGTATAGCATTTATCCTGGCCTTGACTGTGGCGGCTCTCAAGAGTTTCTTCTGTTGGCGCTTCAACTGATATTGGTTGTCAAATGACCCTCCCAGTATATAGTTTATGGCCTATCTAGATTCTAACGGGATTGCTGCGCCGGCTGTGATTCTATCAGTAGCTTTCCATGATTCCACCCCGTGGTCAAGTTCTTTGATATACCTCCTGAGGTGTCTCGCTTTGATAAGCTTTTCCACCAAGAACTTTAGGCTTCGGCATTGTCGGTCTCATGCCCATGATCACAATATGATAATGTGATATTGTTTTCTTTAAGGGATTCATACGAGATCGGTGCAGACCATTTGAACTTTGGAAAGTTGCGAATGATGGGTAATAGCCTCTCATAAGAGACGTTCGAGGAGTGAATTATGGGAGCTCTCTCTTTTTCTTTGACTGGTCACGGGATCGCTTTCGATCTCTACTTTGACCTTCCTTGGATTTGGACGACTTCTTCCAAACATCTTCCCTCATTTGGTGGTTTGTAGTATGTGATGCGGGTTCTTGAACGGATATTGTCCTCCGACGTGAGGTATCTATCGACCACATAATTTTCTTCCATTGTCGCTAAGCCGATTAAAGATGGTGTGGGAAGAAAGGAGTTGATGACTAAAAGCTTATTCTAAGATTTTGAAGGGCTGAAGTCATTGCTATACTACTCTATCTTGGACGGCTTGCTGAACCTCCTTGTTAAGTCTCTGAATAGACTATTGCTTCTTTCTTGAGAATGAGTGCATGGGGTACGATGTTCTTTTTTTTTCATGAACAAGATGACTGAGATAAGAATGCATATAGCTCATTGAGCGAGGTTATTGAGATTCGTGAAGACTTGTGGAACAGTATGAGCCCCCTGAGCCTGGCTTAGAATACTTTGCCTGATAATGGAATTAGTTGCGGCGTTTAGTATCATCTCTTGGTTATAATGCAGACATATGATCGTAAGGGTCCTTTGGAGCAGTGACAGTGGTGGCTAGTATGAAAAACCCCTCGAGAAGGCTCATAGCCTAGAATGTGTTGCCCTAGGGGCAAAGAGAGCATGTCATCAGGTCTGCAAATTAAGGCTATAGGGGACATATAGAATGTTGGCCCTATACCAAAGGCATGATGTACAAGCGGCATTGGTGGCATCGTACCTTTGGACATGCGCGGCGTTTCCCAGGGACCTTGGTCAAAAACAGTTTACGCCTCTGCGCACTCTCCCTTGCCACTACCGGGGATGCGCCACTAACGGCATCACCAAAGGCAGGGTGATGCAAAGGCCTCTTGTGCGATCTAGTCTTTGTACTCCCCTCGAGGCAACCTTCTTCGTGGGGAGCTCAAGACGGGAACTGCAGGAAAACTCATTATCTGTTGGGGTATTGACATCGCCAAGGACAATGGGCTCCTTCCCTTTATTGAGAGCGATTATATGCACAGCTCGACCGCTATCTCATACATCTTTTCCAAGATTGCGGCTTTTCTCTATCTAGGCCCACAATTGGTCATTCTCTCGCTGCCAGCTTTCGGCGTGGCCTTGCAGCTCCTTCATCTATCTTGCTTGCTCCTCCTGTTTCCTCTCCATTACAATGCCCGATAGAAATTAATCTTCTAGTGATTGGATCATCAGATTGGTTGATAATGCGACTGTCTCGAATGAATCAGATGTGAAAGGGGGAACCGACAGAGTTCCAGGTGATGGAGAGTTGCTAGACAATCATTGAAGCTAAGCCCTTGCGACCTATAGATGAGACTTTATATTCGCTTTCCATAGACGACTCCAATTGTAAGGACCTTGATCGTCTAAACCTCTAGGCATCAGCAACATAACGTAAACCTACAAAAAGGTAATATGACAATGGTGTGTCGGCCACCTCTCAGTAATTAAGTCATCAAAGAAGGAGAAGAAGCGAGAGTTTTAGCACGGTTCGAATGCCTTTACCTCGTAGGAGATCTTCAGATTTATAAGGCATGGTTCGTTAATCTTCCATGACTAGGAATCAAATCTCTTAATTTGAGGATAAAATCTCTTCTTTTACCATGAAGTTAACCTTCGGAGAAATAAGGATTTAGGCTGGAAATCCAGCGATAAATATATTTTATTACTGTTCTGCTTTCATGCACTTATCCATAAAGGACTTCCCATATGTTGTAGGAGGCCGAATGGTGGACTTAAAACTCTAGACGAGCCACCCTGAAGCTATTCTATGGGAAGACACCCTGGCTTTCTTAGACGTGCTTCAAGACTTTCTAGTTTGGATGAGTCGGCAGTCTTTATCGACAAGTGGGCTTGGGGCGGAATTTCACGGTCTGGCTAAGCGGACCTTGGGCCATTAGTCTACGGGTCTAAAGGTATGGTACTCTGGTGCTAGTGAGATGAAGTTGAAGTCTTACATGCTCTTGAGGCGAGAATCAATTGGTAAAAGGGAGGATGAGTTAATGGGAGTTCCCAGACTCAAGTACAAGTATAACATTTTAATTAGGGTTTTCATTGATGAATCAATTTGTCAATTCTTGTCATAATAATATAAATTAGCATATGCCTAAATTAACTTTGCGGAGTCTAAGAGTGATACTAACAGATACATTTGTCTATGGAGCATGATTATCAGTAAGGGATGTTGTATAACTGTGCATGTTAATTATGAGCCATTTATGGGATGGTTTAATATTAACTAGTTATGGACCCATGGTTCTATCTTCTTTCTTTCTTTGGTAAGCCTATTGGACCAAAGTCCAATTGTTCAATTGTGCTCTACATATATATATAATATAAATAGAGCCTTAGAATTTTACAAGGGTTTGGTATAACACACTTTGGGGAGAAGGAAAGAACCATCTTCAACTTTACATTTTCTTTGATCTCATCCCTTGCAGATTTGGGAGACTAATGACAACCAACAATTTTTTATCCATGGTAGGTATGTTTTCTATACTCTACGAATTGATATGCTTCTTTGTTCAATAAAGTTAATATTTTTGTAATGTATTTGTTGGATCTTTTGATTATTGCTTAATTGTTTTTGGGAGGAATAAATACCCTTGATTATACAAAATAATTTAGCATTAACCAGTTAGGAAACACTTTTAAATATATAAATGGAAAGAAATAAAAAGAATATGAAGAATATATTGATCTTGGACTTGTGAATTGGGTGTCCTTTCTTCAAGTGATCTTTAACTCTTAGAGGGTTTGAAAGATGAACGATTCTATCTAGGGTATGTTCATCACCCCCAAGCCAGACGTGAATGACTTTGCTTTGCGTGTGGAACGGAGTCCTCTCTTGTATCCGGGGACTGGTCTTCATTTTTCGGAGTTCTCACTGAATCCTCTATAATCATATGAATTGGTGTTTACCTGTACCCGATTAGTCATCTCCATTTTCTTCCCTAATCCTCAATGAAACTTCTAGAAATTAAGGTGGAAACACTCCAATTTTCTTATGGAAATTATCTGTGGGACCCAAAATAGTTTTAACTTTCATTAAATTCTTCTATATACACTCGAATATGGCATTTTCTATAATGTCCTGGGGCCTACATGTGGCTGGACTTTTGACTAGTTCTGTTAGTACGTAATCGCACCTCTTGCCTTTCTCAGCGTAAGAAAAATTGCAATTCGAGAGCCAGCTAAGAATTTTGATAACTCAAAAAATTAATATTAAAAGGGTGTATTAGTTAGGACTTCTGTACTTGTTTTTGAGGTGAGACAATATGATCATCGGTTCATTAATCCTATATATATAAAAAAGACTTTGTGACCAATTGTTGAGCTGGTCAGAACGTTGAACATCCTAGTCTCAAATTATTGAAACTTACTGTCATATCCGAGAGGTTTAGAAGTTGCTGAAATGATCTTTGCTGAAAAATCTAGTTAGTTTCAATACTTCCATTCATTAAGCTGACGTTATCTTTCTGTAATGAACTAGTGGCTTTGATTAGGCAAATAAACTCAAAAGACACGTTCGTGTTGGTGTTGATTGATAATTTTTTAGGATATTTTTAGTATTTAAAGGTTGTAATTGTTGTTCAGTTGTGGGATTGAATGATACGATTCAGTTTCAGAAAATCATCTACTTTCTCGTTGCTTGCTGTGTTTTATATTTCTTACATTCCTCATCCTGACGTCTCTTTGTCTCGTACTTCATGCCCTCATGGCTGAACGCGTTCTCCGTAACCCACGGCTGAACTTTCTCGTCGTGGTGTGGTTATCACCTTCATGAATGCCCATCTTTGACTGCACCCTTTTATCAACTTTCTATACTATATGTCTTAACTTAGAGGACGTCATCTAATTAACAGCCTTTTGATATTCATGAATGGCCACATTTTTTTGACTCGAACCCTAAACTCTTTTGCCTATCCTAGCTCTTAATCGCGAGGTAGGTCTCATTAGCTACATCTTATTTTGCCTGTCCCACCTTAATTATGGTGATCCTTTCATCCCAAGCTGCCTTTGCTGTGAATCTCAAGCCCAACTCATATACATTTTCATATAGGTAAAAAAATAAATAATTTATTAATTATAAAAAATAAATAAATCAGATTTTCATTTGATTCAACTATTTATATGATCCCTACTTTCATCGAGTGCATTAAGTCAAAAAACGGAAAAAAAAAAGTACTATAGTGAAACTTTTTCACTCAAATCAAAGAGGTTAAATACACAATTAAATTCAAAAATTTATCAAATAAAAAATAAAAATAAAGCAGGACATTATATTTTTAGGAATAAGAATACATAATGAAGGATAAAATTTTGAATACACCTCAACACAAGCCCAAACGATTTCATTCTGTATAAGTTGAAAGGAATCAAAATATCTAATGTTGATGCTGACCATATTCATGATACTTCACTATAGATATGAGCTCTCTGGCGCGAGTCCAGTGCCCTATTTAAATGTAATAAAGTATGATTGAAGATCAAAATATACAATGTTGATGCGGACCATATTCACTTTGATACTTCACTATAAAGATGGGGGAGGCTATGACGCGGTCGGTGACCTATTTAAATGTAATAAATAATGGATGTAACACTATGGCAGCAAATAAAACAAACTGCGGCATGATAGAGCATAGATGGTACAACCAAATGTTATAGATGCGAGAATGCATGCACGCACCATTGAAAACACTCATGATAGACACACTAAATGACCTTCTTTCAAACTAGAAAAAGAAGCTATTTGACCTAAAGATTTTGAGAACTAACTTGGTTTTGGGTCAAAAGATTTATATTGTTACATTTTTCATGATAGCACCAAATATATTAATGCAAGGTATTACAAGCTGAGATGAAAAAACAGTGATCCATGGTCTGGTAATACATAGTGAAGTAAGAAGGTTGAGGCAGAGGAAGGTGTAGCAAGCCAGATTTTGTGCTTATTGTGGACAGTTTGAAAGGCTAGGAATAGAATCATTTTTAAGAATGGAATTTTTGGGACAGACCAGAAATAAGGTGTTCCTGATGGGTTTAGGCCACACTTTCTTGAAGAAGACTCTCATCAGTTCTTCAAAACCTAAATTGGAAAGACTAATGATGAAACAAAACTGTGGAACAAGAAAACATTATGAAAAGACGTATCAAAACAACTCTTTCCTATGAAAATGAATTGAAGTCAGATCCAGTATAGCCTTTTTGACAGCTTTAACATCCAACTGCAGTTTTGATATTGCAAATAAATGAGCAATGAACCATATATAGAACACAAAAATCCACAAATTAAAGTATTATAGTAGTAACTCAGATAAGAAACATTATGATCTGGAAGCTACAATTGTATATAATACAAAAGGTCAGTTATGCACTAAAAGTTAACCATGAAAATAACAGTTATAAACAAGTACCTCAAATTACAGAAATAATAGTTATGTTTATATTTGTGAAAAATAAGTTCAAGATTGACAAGAAAGAGTACACAACAAGTGGGAAAAAAAGGAATTAACCAACAAATGCCCAGCATATAAATTATAGAATAAGATTTGAATATAAATATAAGAAGGATTCAAGGAAATGGGCCCATTAATCATGGATCTCCACACCCACAGGACAAGTCATGGATAACCAGTACAGGGCAGAGATGAAACGGCAATTAGGTACCTCCATCAAGGTTCAAGACAGTCTAACTTTTTCTGGGGCACCCAAACTTCTATTTGACTTGCAGTTTATGGGATCAAGGTATTCTCTAACAGAAAGTTTCAATATCAATAGCAATCAACCACTGAATGAGGAACACAATTGGGAGAGGCCAAGACCCTTTCGGCTTCTAGCCGAGAGAGCATTGGACTTTTCAATCATATGATTCAACATGGACTCCCAAGATTAAGTAAAGACCCCGCATAGCAAGAGAAGACTCCGTAATGAGTCAAGACCTGTAATCTATGCTACTGCTTGGTGCCGTTATGACTAGGCAGGCATACGCATCGTAATTCATACCCAGAAAGGGCGCTCTTAGGAGGTTTGAATGATGCATTAATTCTATCTAGGGGCATGATCATCACCCCAAACCGACGTGAATGACTTTGATTTGCGTGTGGAGCGGAGTCTTTCTCTTGGCCACACGGAGACTAGTCTTAATTTTTCGGAGTTGTCAGATCACTCACAATCATATGAATTGGTGTTTTCCCATGCTCTCCATTAGTCATCTCCATGAGTCATTAATTCTAGCTAGGGCATGATCATCAACCCCAAACCAGACGTGAATGACTTTGATTTGCGTGTGGAGCGGAGGTCTTTCTCTTGTACTCGGAGGCCCGGTCTTAATTTTGGAGTTCTCACTTTGAATCCTCTAATCATATGAATTGGTGTTTTACCCTATTCTTCATTAGTCATCTCTGTGTACACATTAATTCTAGCTAGGGCATGATCATCACCCCAAACCAGACGTGAATGACTTTTGATTTGCGTGTGGAGCGGAGTCTTTTCTACCTGTATCTACGGAGACTCGTCTTAATTTTTGGAGTTCTCACTGTGATCCTCTATCATGAATTGGTGTTTACCCTATACTCCATTAGTCATCTCCATTTTCTTCCCTAAGCCTCAATGAAACTTTTTGAAATTAAGGTGGAAACACTCCATTCCTAGAAATTACGTCTTCATATTTGACCATTTGATTATAAAAAAATAAAAAATTATTATTATTTTATTATTATTATTACAATTATTATTATTACTTATGAAATACATGAATGAATATTCATTATATTCAACGTAACCTATACATTCGTAACCTATATACATCAATGTATATTCAATGTACCTATTATGGCACATTCGTAACCTACATTCTACGTATGAATGCCCATCTCCCTATTCAATGTATATAAGAAGAGTAGAAGTGAAAATAAAATGGCTCTCCTCGAGCTTTCTCTACTATTTTTTTCAATTTATCTACTTTCTCTTCTTAATCTCTCTCTATTCTCTCTATTATATTCTTACAACGCAATATTTTAGAATATCACGTTATACGACACGAAGATCTACCAATTGAGTAAATATTTTTGTGCAAGGTGAGTGTTTTATTAATCAACTTATACTTCATCTTCTTCTATCAATTCTTTTTTTCTCTTTTCTCCCAGAAGCCAAATTTCCAACATAAAAGTATCCTTCTGCTCCTGAAGTGGCGGTGGATATTTGAAAAATCCTTCTAATTAATTTAAGGATTCATTTGTTTTGCAAGAATTATGGCAAATATTGAAAAGCTCAAATTCCACATCCTCGAAGTGAGTGGAAATAATTATCTATCTGAATTGCCTTGACATGGAAATGCACCTCAAGGGTAAGATCTTGCTAAGCATAATTACGAAGATGGAACCTCAAATGAAAAGATAAAGCAAATGCTGCTTGATTTTTATTTGTCGTCATTTGCATGAGAACTGAGACTCAATATTTATCCGTTCGAGACCCTCGAGCCTTGTGGAAGAGGTTGAAGGATAGAGTATGATCATACTAAGGCCCATTATCCTTCCTCGAAACCGCAATGCCAAATGCGCAAAATCTCGGCTACAAGATTTTAAATCGATTAATCACGACTATAACTCCGGCTATTATTTGATATTGTTTCGGCCCAGGTTATGCGGTATCAAGCTCAGCGATCTTGAGCTGTTGAAGCTTTCTCCACCTTCCATGCTTCGAATATTGTATTGCAACGACAATCACGGAACAGCGTCGATTTGCCACATACTACGATTTAATGTTTCTGTGTTCCTCAACTGTTTGAGCAAACTAATGAATTCTTTGCTTTCCAGATGTGGATCTTAGATATCTTTGGCTCAAAAAGCATTCTTTGAAGCACATCACAAACTCTGAAAATTATTGGCCATTTAAAGGCTACAAACGCAGTAGAATATAATCCTCGAAGGTGTGAGAAAATTTATACAGGAAACTCTATTTTGTGAATCATGACACAAGAGAAGAAGCGAAAGAAGGTGACTAATGAAAGTATTTGCCATCGTTGTGGCATGACTAGGCACTGGTCACGTACTTGTTGTACGCCAAAGCACTTTATTGATCTATACCAGGCATCTTTAAAAAAAATGGGCAAATGTGGTGAATCTCACGCCATTGATATTCCCTATCTGCCATAACCCTTTGGCCAAACTGACAATCTGCGGTGGTGGGACTCCTCTTTGCTCTGAGTAGCAAAATGCATCCCTGGATGTCTCTGGTTCTTTGAGGGACCTTTAATTTTGCGGTGATAAATTTGGTGGATGGTATCTTTGATTTCGAGATTTTATGATTAATAATTTCTTTCTAGATGTTTTTCTTTAGATGTATTACACCTTTTATTATTTCTTTATGGTTATACGATGAAATGCTTATGAACTTGATATAATATTTATTATTTTGAGATTTTATTGACCTACTAACTAATATGAAAATTTTATGATACTTGGCTTTTTGAAGTTTGTCAGCATAAATGCAAATGGAAAACAGAGAAAAGGAAGATGTTTATTTGCTTGATGGTGCATCAACGCCATATTTCGTAGTAGACACTTTTTCGAGTATGACGTGCGATAAGACACATGTCCATACAATATCTGGTCCTATTCCGATTATTGATGGTTTCGGAATGCTACAATTGTTTTGCCAAAAATTTACCATCCGCATATTGAGAATGCATTTCTAAGTAGTAGATCAAAAGGAGTCTACCCAGCAGATGCGCCCGTAATGGGTACCATGTTGAACCTATTTATGAGCAAAATATAAAAAGGAATATATTGGCATTACCTCTTATAAGATGGAGCTGAAGATATCATGAGCTTCTCTTCTTACATGGGTTAATATACTGTCATGATTAAGGCCGTTGAAACTGCTCCACCATATCTTGGAGATTGGTAAATCGATCGAGTTTGGATTATGGCATGATCGCCTTGGTCCTGCAGTGCTACAATGATGTGTGAATAATCCTCAAAATTACAAAGGGCACTTACTTTAAAGGATACAAGGTATTGTTGTCCAAGATTATAATTGCTAGAATTGTTCCACAGGAAAACTCATTATCAAACTAATACATAACAAAGGTTGATCTTGAATCCCTTTATTCTGCAAGAATTAGGGTGATATTTGTGAGACCAATACAACACCAAGTGGACCATTTGATATTTTATGGTACTAGTGGATGCATCCTGCGGATGAGTCCGAGTGTTTGTCTATTATCTCTGGCATAATGTCACCTTTGCACGTTTACTTCTTATGAGATTATAAAGCGAACTTTGAATTCCACGATTATATCAATTCATGGTACTAAGGATGGATAATGCTGGTGAATTTACATCAAAGAGTTTTGATACATATTGTGCTTCACTCGGAATTGAGGTTGAGCACTCGATCGCATATGTTCATACTCAAAATGGATTGTCAGAATCCTTGATTAAACATATACAAATCATTGCCCTTGGCATTTCTGTGTGAGAATGAATTTCCAACGTCTGACATAGGGTCATCGGTTGCATCTGTGCCCTAATGGGTGCGCCCCCTTTGCTAGTCTCTACAATCTCCCCTTCAAATGGTTCTTGGTTATGAACACATTATTTCACATTGCGCACCTTTGGTTGTGCAGTACGGTGCTGTGCACCACAGACGAAAATGGGTCCCGACATGGTTTGGGCATTTATGTTGGGTTTAATTCACGTCCAATGTGGGTTCTTAGAGCAGGCTCCCAGTGATCTTTTTCGCCAGATTCGCTGATTGTCATTTAAATGGACTATGTTTCCACATCGATTAGGACCTAAAATTGGAAATGGTACGCGACGAAAACCGATTAAGGTTTTCTCGCGGAATGAAAAGATTTATCTCGATTTGACGGGAACTCACGAGTCGCAGCAAGGTAAGGCGTATAATCCATTTATAGGCTGTGTATGGAGCTCCCTGATGCATTTAATGATACTACTAAGGTAATGAAATCTCATATTCCAACTGTAAATGCTCCATTGGGATAAATTTGTTCTGAAGGACAAGCTAAAATGGATGAAAATCCCCGGTTGAAGCTTGGTAGACGATAGGATCAAAGACCTTTGTTCTCAGCGGGGGAAAGATGAATCCTCCAAGAAGAGCACAGTCTGTAGCCCAATTCTAAGAGCTTAATGCCCTTGAAGAGGAACAAACCCGTGAAAAGATCACCAACCCAAGATCAAGAGATTCCATTTACATATTGTAATGAGATTTGGGATCGAAATAAAATTATCATTGATGATATTTTGCATTCTCGATTTAAGCTCCCATAAGAGTATGGATGATTGTGGCTGACAATCTATTATTGAATGCCGTCCAAAGGAAGATTGGCTAAGTGGGAGGAAGCGATTAAAGTTTGGTTGACTACTGGCTAAGCGAGAGGTTTTGACCCATAACTCGCATCCCAGATGTGTGAAACGTTGGATATAAATGGGTATTTGTCGGAAGCTTGAAATGAAAAGCGAGGTTGTCAAATTATAAAGCTCGACTTGTTGCCCAAAGTTCTCGAGAGACTGAGATTGATTATGATGAGACATATTCACCTGGCGATGGATATGATTACATTTCGTTTTCTCATGTTAGATGCGGTAATCTTTGAAAAAAAATTGTCGTCAGCCAGACATTGTGGCATATCTATATGGCTCATTAGACTCGAATGCATAACAGAAATTCCCGAGGATTCAAATTCTGTCGTACACTCCAACTTATTCTTAATAAAATTGCAGATCTTTAATACGGGTTAAGCAATCAGGTATAATGTGTTATCAGCCTAAGAAATGAGTACCTATATTAGGAAAGGTACAACAATGATCCTATCTTGCCATACGTGTTTGTAGAGGCCGAAGCGGATTTGCTATTGCTTGATTTAATAAACTGATATAAATTTAATTGGAACTCAAAAAGAGTTCATTAAAAAAACTGATGTATTTGAAAAGTTTGAAGTTAAAGATTGGTAAAACTAAGCTTTGTTTTGGTCTCGACTGAGCATAAAGAAAATGGAATATTCGTCCATCAGTATCCTTTGTGAAGTGCTAAGCGGCTTCAACATGGACAAGGCTCACCCGTTGAGCACCCACATGGGGTTGTAAGGTCTGCAGATCCCAAAAAGGATCGATTTAGGTACAGAGAATCTGATGAAGAGATACTTGGTCTGAGTACCATCTGTTACAAATTAAGAACTTTGATGTACTTGGCACAATGTGCAGATCGCCATATCGCTTTTGTAGTAAAATTTATTGGCGCGTTTTGGTTCGAATGACCGGGAACACTAGATGGAATTAAACGCATATTTTCATTTATCTCGAGATCATAGATTTGATTATATTATTCCAAGGAATATTCTACTACCTACGGTTTAGTTGGATATTCGATCTTTGGATGCGTGTTCGATCCCACATAAAGCTCGCTCTCAAGCGGTTATTTATTTTTGTTATATTGTACCGCCATTTCTTGGCGTTCTGAAGCAATCACTAAGTAAACACATCTTCTAACCACTCTGAGATCATTGCTTTATAAGGCAATTTGGAAAGTGTGTTTGGTTAAGATCCATTATAACACATATTCACAATTCTTGTTGCTTAACTTTTGATTTACAAATTCTCCCACTATAATTTATAGAGATAATGCTTGTGTTGCCTGAGTTAGGGAGGATATATGAGGTGATAGGACCCGAGCATATATCGCGAAATTTTCTATACTCATGAACTCGAAAGTCGACAAATTGTTAATGATTCAATCCATAAATAATCTTGAGATCTTTTTGCCAAATCATTGCCAACGTCAACTTTTGTGTATACGGCATTGGTATGCGAGTTCATAAGATGCGAGATTAACTAGCCGGCGGTGGCTATATAGCTCAAATTGAGGGGAGATATTATGAACTATGCATTGCCTCTTTTTCCCTTTTATTAGGTTTTTGTCCATTAGGTTTTTTAAAACTAAGGTTTCTAATGAAGCCAGTGTCATCCAATAAAGGAGAGATCATAAATATTTATGCAACGTACTTTTTCCCTTTTATTAGGTTTTGTCCTTTGGGTTTTTTCAAACAGGTTTTTAATAAAGACAGTATCATTCAATGCACATTCATGAATACAATGAATATTCAAGGGGAGTGTTATGAAATACATGAATGAATATTCATTATATTCAACGATTACCCTATACATTAAACAAACCTATACATTTGTAACCACATATACGTCAATGTATATTCAATGTACCTATTCCTTGGCACATTGTACAACCTACATTCATTATGAATGCCGTCTCCTATTCAATGTATATATAAGAAGAGAATGAAACGAAAATAAAATGGCTCTCCTCTGACTTTCTCTACTATTTTTTGGTGCTTATCTACTTTCTCTTCTTAATATCTCTCTATTCTCTCTATTATATTCTTGCAACGCAATATTTTACAATACTATTATTATTATTATTACTATTATTATTATTAGGGAAAATTAATATTAAAATTCTGAACTTTCATGCTTTTTGTATTTAAATCCTCAACAAAAAGTTTTCTTTTTGAATATTGTACCTTTCATGAATTTGCTTTCGTCCTAAGACTATGAACCTACCTGTATCCAAGCGTGGCACGACGAGAAAGCAGCGATCGTTTTAATGTCTCTTTATAATTAAAATGAGGGTTGAGATATAAAAAAAATTCGCCCGAAGTTGCTATATTTAAAAACAAACTTTGTAGGATTTAAATGCAAAAAATCATAGTTAAGGATCTATCTCAAACCCTCTTTGTGTATTACACATATAGATGGGAGTATCATCCTAGGCAGCAAAAGTTAATTAAGGCATATGCTAATTCATATTTTGATCACAAGAATTAAGATTCAATTAATTCATTAATGAAACTGAAATTAACATGTTAGACTTCTGCGAGTGCAGGACCTCTATAAACTCATCCTCTAGAGTCGAGCCTCAGCGGCGTGATATGGACTTCTACTTGATATCCTAAGTATGGCTCAAACTCAAATTGCGAAACCATATGATATTATGCTCGTATGATTCGCGAACTCGAGAATAAGTAAAGACCCCGTAGCAAGAGAAGACTCCGTTATGAGTCATGGCCACATCCTCCCATGCTCTTTGCCGTGCCGTTATGACTAAGAAGCGGAGTTTAAGCGTGGCATTTGTTCGCGTTGATTGTCTAACCTCTAGAACATCGGAGGTGCAATATAAACCCGTGAGGCGATTCGATGGCGGTGGGCGGCCACTCCGATCGTTAGGTGCTTAAATCTACGGAAGAAGGAAGAAGGAAGTTCACATAGTTCGATTACGTACCTCTCTCATTGGAGATCTCTTGATTTATAGAGGGTGGTTTGGAGAATCCCTCCCTTTTTCTCTAGAAAGACTTTTAAGGAACAAAATTTCTCTTTCCTTATCAAAGACTAATTTTTCCTTATCAGGGATTAATCTTTCGGAAACTAAGGGATTTGGGAACTAGGAAATTGGTGTCATGCCTTTGCGGATTTTCCGCTTCTAAAGTTGTCGTAACAAGCTTTACATAGGTGAATGGCCAGGCTAGGAGACTTGGAATCCTAAGATTTACCACCTGTAACATCCTGAAAGTTTGTGCCCTTTCCCTAAATGACCTCTTTGTTTCCCGTGGGACGTATCCACTTGGTTTTGGTGAGGTGAGTGGAATCGAGCCGTTTCATAACATAGGCCAAACAGACCCGGGGCCTGAGTAGCGGATCTTAAAGATCATGGTACTCGATACCCCACTTTTCCCTGCTGAAGTTTTTTGTATTTGTATTCGAGGGAAAATATTGTTGTTTCAAATGTTGGATGTTGAGAGTTGAAAGGTTTGGGAGAAATGATTAGTGCATTTAATGCGTCTGGAGATGATGCTTTCGTGTGTTTAAGAGCATGGGCACCGCCTCCCACAATATGCATCTGGGCATCTCGCTCAGCAGCGTGTTCATCACTTTTAGGGGTAGTGGTTTTCAAGTCACCTCTTTTCGTCTTCTCAGAATTTTTGTCCTGTATTTCACCTTCCTTTGCGCTTCTACAAACTCCCTTGGGGCCATGGGAGACTCTTGGCCGGCGACTTTTGATTTTGGTGGTGTACGCGACTTAATCATTTTTCGTTCGCTCGAGTGTCTTTGTTGTTGGAGGCGTCCTACTAGTTTCTACGAAGGTTTTTGGGTTTTTTTATTTACGGTCTTTAGGTT
Organism: Tetrastigma voinierianum; assembly: GCA_016808115.1. Taxonomy (NCBI): domain Eukaryota; kingdom Viridiplantae; phylum Streptophyta; class Magnoliopsida; order Vitales; family Vitaceae; genus Tetrastigma; species Tetrastigma voinierianum. The sequence continues at coordinate 34,251 of JAEQBH010000313.1, read as the reverse complement.
TTGTCCTTAGTGGGTTGTAAATCTTTCTAATCGGAGATTTCACCTTTGAGGTTTTTTATGGACCTCAGATTTGTTACTTTTTTTATTACTGTCTGGGGTTTCGACCCGGTCAGTGGGTGTAGGAGAGACTAATATGTTTGGCCTTGTTTTTGGTTTTTTTGCTGGCGGATGCTGGCGGCGACTAAGCGCTGGGAGACTACCTAGCTCTGAAGTACACGGAGAAAGGCGATCTGGTATCCCGGCCAAAATGAGGATTTCATAGAGTTTGGCTTAAGTGTCTTGGACCCCATCTGCAGGCCTTCGACACCCAGCGGAGTGCCCACGAGGATGGCTAGAGAACCTTGCACCATCAAAGGATGGGATCCCTAGCCGAGAAGTCCCTCGGTGCTAAAGGGACTGTGGGGCTCCTTTGAGGTAGTCGTTGCTCCAGTCATTCTCGGCTTGAAGCTTCATGACGTCGGCCTCGCGGGCTAAGGATGCATGTGGCTTCTTCATCATACGTTCCCCCACATGAGTGGGTCCATCCTTCGATGGACACAGTGGCTCCTGGCCTAAAGGGCACCCAGGAAATCATTGACTATTGGAGCCTTGATAGAGAGTCTTTGATTACGCATGTGCAACCTACCTCTTCTCCCCGAGTGCGATGGCGACTTGTGTTAAGCAGTATTCCATCCCGTTTCCCGGCCACATGGATAGGGAGACCTTCCAATGCGTGGCCAAAGACAAGATCCTCATCCGCGTACAAATTTCACCCGTTATTTCTGTTTGGTAAGTTTTATTTTAGTACCTGAATGTTAATTTTGGGTTGTGATTTTCTTCTGACATCTTTTCTTTTCCAGGCTGTGACTGCCATTCGTAACATGGATTGCCAGTCATAGGGAATTCCAATCCCGGTTAGACGATGCTAAGAAGCTGCGGCTCTATGCTCAATCGACCATCTCCAAGCACCAACCTTTAAGCGCTTCCTTAGCTAAGGTGAAGTCCAAGTCGAAGCATTGGGAGCTGGAGGCCTTCTCGCGTGATCAGGGGCCCAGTGCACGGATGGAGAAGGAAGAGACAAAGCAGATGGGGCTAAGGTAGGCCAGCAGTGTGATCTGTTCGTGACACAAAGGCAGAGGCTGGATAGGGATCGAGCTTGGCGGCTACGGAGGAGGGCAAGCACAAGGCCGAGGTTGGGACTACCCGCTTAGAGGTTGAGCAGACATCTCTCCTGCTAGAGCTCGGAGCAACCAAAGATGAGGTGTCCTCCCTTCATTCTCAGGAGGGCAAGGACAAAGAGGCCATAGAGGAAGAGTACCAAAAGGCTCTAGAGGTGATCTTTGCCTATGGGTATGGGTGTTGTGTGTTCAAACACAACATCTACGGAGACCATCTAGAGGTCTCAGATGGTATGCTCGACTTCATCGACCCGCTACCTCCTGAGTTCTTTGTGAACCGGGTGCCCCCTGTCCCCAGAGTGGTTGTCGAGGTACGTGACCGGGAAGCACCTCCGAAACAACCAAAGAGGAACCTATGGAGGCCTCTGCTTTGCCCGAGGACAGAAGACTCACAGCCCCTCTTAAGTTCTCACTTTCTAATTTTTCGTTTTAAAAAAGGGCCTTGTTCGGTCGCCATCACTTGTGCTCTCTCTGTACACCATTGGCGCTTTAATGAAATACACCTTTTTTGTTTACTTCTACTATTGCTTTTTATTTCTCATCCCGATGTCATTGGTGCTCTTATAATTTTCGATTTGCCAAGCCATTGATTCATTTCATTTGTGCCACCTTTCTCGATTCTTGGTTGGGATGGTCGTTTAGGACTGATGTTAAGTTAGGGAGCTGGTGGGGTTCGCCCTTGTGCCGATGGGCTTGGTCCGCGTACCCCGATAGATTTTGGAGGCCTTGTCGATTCTATTTGGAATTTGCGGGCTAACAGCCTTGTCTGGCCTTTTGAAAGTGCCAGCAGGCTAGGAGCCATGTCTAGTCTTTTGAAAGTGTCTGGTCCCCAGTAGCACATCGGTGTTTTGAAAATGGCGAATTTAGAGTCACATTTGGTCTTTTGAAAGTGCCAGCAGGCTAAGAGACACATTTGGTCTTTTGAGAGTGCCAGCAGGCTAAAAGCCACATCTTGTCCTTTGAGAGTGCCAACAGACTAAGAGCCACATCTGGTATTTTGAGAATGCCAACAAGATAAATGCCAGCAGGCTAAGAGCCACATCTAGTCGTTTGAAAGTGTAAATAGGCTAATAACCACATCTAATCTTTTGAGTGCCCCGGCAAATAAGAGTCTATCTGGTCTTTTGATGAGCGGCAATAGGCTGAGCACATCAAGTCTTTTAAAGGTACCCGACAGGCTAAGAGCAACATCTGGTCTTTGAAGAGAGTGCGGTGACTAAGAGCCACATCGGTTTAAGAAAAGAGTTGTTGCAAAATTTTAAAATATTTTAAAGGCGATCTTTATTGATAGTGATACTTTCAAAGGAAATTTTATTGGTAATACCTCTTCAGATGCATGACATTCCGCGTTGCAGACACTATAGTCCCATCAACTTATTGATGCATATGATCCGTTTGCCTACTGGACTCACGTGTATAGCTACGGTTTGGTTGGAACTTCACCGTGCATTGGGTTAGCCTTGTTTTCAAAGACTCTTCTCAAGACCAAGTCTCCGTCTCAGAATGTACGCGGTTTTACTCGCATGTTGTACGAATTTGTCAATCTTCTCGGTATGGCCTTCTCACATACAGATTGCAACCAGCGAGCTTATGCGTCATATCTAGGTCTTTTATGCTGACTTCAACATTAGCCTCTTCGGGATTTCGGTTTGTGTGGGCATCGATTTACGTGAGTTATTTCTCCATCCATAAGTAGAGGCAGATAGGCGACATCAGTTGGTTTTTGGTTGGTCCACTATAAAAGATTGTGTTTACCAACGAGGAAAGGCGTTTCGTTAGGTAATAATTGAATTTTTGTAGGTAATCCAGTTTACCTACTAATTTCCTACCGAACAAAATTGTAGGTAATATCTCTGTCGGTAAAAAACATTACAGACAAATAAGTGAAATAGTAGGTAATTTACCTACAAAAATATTAGTCTGTCTGTGGTAGGTAAAACCATGTCATATTTTGTCGAAATGACTTTACCTACTATTTTTGTAGGTAATTTTGGGTATTTAGTGACTACTATATTATAGGTAATTTCAAATCTGGTTATATATTTATTAATCTATGGGTAAGTTAGTTTGCCTAACGCGATTTAATTAGGTAAATTTGTTGGTAATTTGTAGGTAATAATCCATTCTTATTATACTTTAGTAGGTAATTATTTATTAACTAATCCATTCCATTTATACTTTTAGTAGGTAATCTATGATAATTTAAAGTATATGAATATATTTTTACATATTTAATTTAATTATAATCCACACATTAAACTTATAATAAATTTACAATAAAAGTAGATAAATATATGATTCAAATGCTAATAAAATAACAATAATAGTGTGATTAAAATATTCAAATTACATAAAACATAGCCCAGAAAGTGCACTTAAAGTATAGTCATATATAAAATAAAAAGTGGCAATAGTAACAAGTCATAAAACATGTTGATAGCTACATAACATGATAGATTGAAACTTGAGACAACAATAGATACTACTTGGAATTGTATTGTTGTATTGATAAATCATCATATCATACCATTATATGAATCAGATCAAATCCAATATGAGTAGGGACTAGTGGTGGTTGTTGGGCTCTTGACATTTCATTCATACATTGTAATAAAATATATCTTTTATAGGCTTTCCAATTTATTAATTACCTCCTATTGCTATGATAAGCCTTGTGTAGCTCTTGCATTTCTTCTTCATTTTATTTGAGGAGAAGGGGATGTTGTTGAAGTTGATACACCACTAGTCCCATAGTACTCCTTGCAACTAGGGGCTGAGACCAAAGCTACTTGATCCTTTGTTTCCACCACAATATCCAAAAACATGTTATTTTCATCTATTGTCACATTGCATTATGTTCTTGCTCTCTCCCTAGCCTCAGAGCATCTTGGTAAAGACAATTAATTAGAATATCATAATAAGTTAAGTTAAAAAAAAAGCCATACATTAATCAAATTAATTAGCTTACATTTACAGTTTTTGACTTCTTATCAACAAATGTCTTTCTATCACCTTTTTTGGTGTACGTGTACAGAAATAACTCTGGTGTAAAGGGTTGACACCCCAGAGTTTATAATTTAAATGTATAAATATAGAAACCAATAACATAAGCCAACAAAGTAGAAGTTGGATTTGATTAAATTATCTCTTTCATTAAAAAAATAAAAAAAGGTAATTCACCCTTACTCATGCTTAGAAGATTATGGTCTTACAAGATTAAAAAACATTTACTAATCTATAAAAAAAATATTCAAAATGCTTCCAAATGAAGATCTTTGGTCCAAAATGAACAAATAAACAATTACACACAACTTCACATGAGGATCAACATTTCCAACAACCACCCAACATCGCAAACACCATGAAAAACAATTGTAATCACAAACACCAAACAACCGCAAACATCACATTTTAGATATTTCTTGAATCAAATAATATTACAAATAGGAGAAATCATATTAAACCAACCGTTATATTTCATAATCCTGCTTTTTCATAATCAAACTTAGAAGATCTATCCATTTCAAATTTAATTTGACTGTTTTAGCTTTCACTTGTGTAAACAACCCCATGTTATTCTAGCCAAAAGAAGTAAAAAGAATTAAAAACTAGTTCTGGATAAAAGCTTACAAATTAGTCCCCATGGATCATAATGAGTAAGCGGTGCCTCAGTGTGAGTTGAAGGTCCAGCCCTAGTATGTTTCATAGGCATTATGTTCTTAGGTATGTTTCATGAATATTTTATTCTTTAGGTTGTTAATTCAAATAACACTACCATCTTTCCCATAAATCTGGATTAATGAAGTTTGGCTTCTTCCCTTTCCTCTTGTATCTCTATCATGTCTCGATGCATTCTCACCTCTCCTCCCATGCTATTTGACTAGTTCATACATTGCATTGTTCCACATAGAGAAGCATTTCTACGATTATATAATTCTATGTTATAATCAAAATAGACATGCAATTGAATCATGATTCTATGCGGTTAGGATTTAGCTTAACCTTTTTCAACTACTTTGCAAAAATAGACTTAAAAATAAGTTAACTGCTTGTTATTACCTTGAAATTGAGTGTAATAAAAGGCATAATTTTACTAGAAATAGTCTTCCATTTTTAGTCCATTTGTTCCTTCAAGTCTATATTTTCCTCGAAAAGTCTTACACTCATTATCTGAGAGATTCTTTAAAGTGGATCGAACTATAAAATAATATTTTTATTTAAATATTATTCACAATTAACAAAGCGTGAGACTTTAAAATATCAACATTAAAATGGGCATGTAAATACTCAAAAATTAAATATGATTACTAATGAAAATCAGTTGAAGGATTATGTCGTTGGACTCAAAGTGTCTGATTTAATAATATACTACTTACACATACTTTTCATAAATGCATAAGTGTACGATTTTGAGCTATCCTAGATTTATAATTATTTGTTGTGAATTTGTAAGTCGAGAATAGATTGTAAGCATGTGTGTAGGTGTTTAGGTGAGTTGTATGCAAAGGAGAAACAAGTTGGGTTGAGGCTAGTGACTACATAAATTGGAGCAACAATTAGGTTGGGATCGTCTAATGACTTTATATGCGAAATACGAAGTTGGTTTACAATTGTTGACTCTATATGCAGAGGAGAATGTGTGGGTACTGCTATTAGGGCGATCTTGGTGATAGTGTCGATATTGGAGATTGTAAACATAAGGATGGTTGTATTTATGCAAGCCTTCTTCTCTGGCTAGAGATTTTAACACGTCTTCAACGAAACTATTAAATAATGTAAACAAGAAAATTTAGGTAAGGCGTTACAATAAAACAAACAAATATGGCATTACAGCAGAAAAACAAGCAGTCATTACTTATTGTACCAGCAATATCAATATCAACAATTAAAATTTCTACAAAATCATAATCAAAATTCATAATGGTTTATTGTAGCAATATCAATATCAACCATTAAGATTTCTACGAACATCATAATGACTATATAAATACAAACTATTAGATACTCTTTTTCTAATCACTATCATCCCAACTTTCACATATTCATCTTCACTTTCATCTTTGTTCTGACTCAAGTATGGGGTCATTTAAAATTTCAGCTTCATCATCAACTAGATAGACAGTTCACATTTACATCATTGATGGACCCGATTCGTGATCATGATGGATCCTTCATTTAGTTGTAAATTAAATGGCTCATCTTCTTGGAATGCTGAGTTACCATCTCCTGTCTTCTCAAAAATATAAAGAACATCCACCGTTAGCCTAGCTTCAACTTTGCCCATAGCTAACCAGTCAGACTTGTCTCTTTTTTAGCTAGGATAAGAGACATAATAAACTTGTGCAGCTTGCATGGCAAGAATAAAAGGTTCGTACTTATTGAGTCTTTGCTCGAGGTTGACATCTGAATAATCTTTATTTATGAACTTTCATCCAACTATTAATAATAGGATCCGACCACATACACTTGAAGAGTACTATGTGCGCATAATTGGCGGTCCACGGATATTCCTGACCTCAAAGCCATCATCAATGACCACCATAGTAATGAATCTCATTATCCACTTTAGAATTTGTACCTTTTATGCAAACTCCACTATTTGAGGTTGACCGTATTGATCCATGTGATTCAGTATGGAATTTGTAACCATTAACAAAATACATTGGATATGATTCAATCGTGTGTAAGGGCCTTTTCAAGATCTTAGTGAGCTCATTATTTGATGATATTATGCTTGTGTCTATTAAACATACAAGTAGTCAATTTTTGTGTACACGTGTGGCTCAAAATAATATGAACAGAAATTGGATGTTTCTTCCACTAAGTATGCATTACAAATTGATCCTTCCACCTTTGCTTTATTATTGACATTCTTTTTCAAGTGTCCAGGTTATCTATATCAACATATATGCATAGATATACATAAGTATTCATTTTTAATAGAATACAAATATTAATTTAAATTACTCATTTTACCTTTTGAAAGGATACACCAACGATATTGTACAGGTCCAGCAATTCTTGTCTCGTAAGGAAAGAGTATCGAAAGATGCTCCATAGAATCGAAGAAACTGAGAGGAAATATACGTTCCGATTTGCAGAGTAAGTGGAATATCTCTTTCAATTCTTTCCATGTCTTCTCATGTTGTTATTTGATGTTAAGTGATATTTGAAAAAAGGTTGAACTCTATCAAGGTGACTCATACATTTGTCGAAGGAGCTCACAAATGCAATGGGAGTAGCCTTTGCATAAAGACACTTGACAATCATGGCTCTTCATCCCAAACAACTTTAACTCTCAATACGCACATCGTCCCATATTTGAAGCATACCCATTAGGAAATTCAAGTTTTCACTCATTCACACAAAACTTGTTTTCTTGCCTAATCTAATGTGTAGCACGCTTTGGGAAATTTGCATGTTGCTTCATCCCTTTCCAATTCATGCCTTCGACATAACCTTTTCATGTCTTCTCTTGCTTTCTCATTGTCTTTAGTTTTTCCTTCAATGTCCAACACCGTGTTAAACACATTCTTCTCGATGTGCATGACATCTAGATTATGTCTAATGAGATTTGAACTCCAGTACAGAAACTCCCAAAAGATACTTCGTTTATTCTAGCCACATGTCTTGCATATTACGCCATTAATCTCAACGGCATCAATATCAATCACTCTTCTCACTCCCTAGTTATCTATTTATTGCAAGATCTGGGTACTAGTTTTATAGGTGGCGTTGTTGACATCTCAGTTCTATTTTTAAAGAAAGCATTCTTATTGCACCTAAAAGGATGTCATGGGGTAAGAAACTTTATGTGTTGTCAAACCAAGATGTTTTCTGACCAATTGTCATTGTAAATATCTTGTGAATGCTCCATACAATAGGAATGACTATGTTTTCCGGTTGTACTCTGACGAAAGCATTAGTGCGGAAAATCAACGATAGTCCACATGAGTAGCTAGCATTTGAAAGTTTCATTTCTATGAAACATCATATGTTTGCACACCGTCCCAAAGTTTCTTTAGTCTGCAATCCACAGTTTGGAAAACACAAATCTTATTTTTGGAGTATTAGGCGGGTACAAATCACGAGATAAGAACATATAAGCTTCCTTCATACACATCCATAGTGGCAAATTGTATGGAGTAACTATTATTGGCCATGACGAATATTTTTGTCCAAATTGATCAAATGGATGAAAACCATCATTACACAGTCCTAATCTCACATTCCGACATTCAGAAGCAAATGAAGGATGTGTCTTGTGAAAATCTTCCATGCCTTAAAATCGATTGGTGACACATTGGCATAATCTCTATGGTGCTCATCATGCCACCTTTGTATGTGTCAGATATCACTAAGCATATAATAAGTCAAATATTCGATTGAGATCATGATGTTATGACATCTTATTTATTCAGAGTGACCATTCTTTGTTGATCAGATAGTTTAAATTTGCTGTAATAACATCTCACCCAATCATGCTCACCGGGTGTGTCAATCTCCAGCCAGTCAAATAACTTCTCATTACCTCTAAATATCTGACGATGTATCACTGGTAGCACCTCTTGTAAAAAATTGAGTGAAATCATCAAGCATCTTTCTAAAATGGTGCTCGGAGCTTATATCTATGATCGTACAACCTTTGACATTGGGAATATTTAGTACGACCATCATAATTTTTATCGATTTGCACTAAGCATATCATAAAAATTTTGTGCATTAGGATTGATTACTTCCTTCATATCCTTTGCATTAAACTTGACTAACTACATAAGTCAAGGCCCAGCGCATCAATAATCAGTTATTGATATGGATTACTAGATTCTATATCCACTTCTTCATGAATATTAAATTCCAAATTTGTAGAGGTAGCATGCACATATTGTTCTCCATGTCGATCCCATACATAATAATCTGCAATAAATCCTTTTCTAAAAAGATGTAACTTCACTTCTTCATTTGAACTTTTCAGTTCTGCACTTCCCTACATGGATATCTCATCTCTCTGCCACATTCGTCACTCCCAGTTGATCACAAGCAAAAGTAATAAAATTTTCATACATCTGACAAAATGCTGTTAATGGATGTATCTTGATGTATATACCATCTCAATGTGATTTGATCTCATATTCCCTAAGTCAACCATGTTTGAAGTTTATTTAGACCCTTATCAATTTATTTGGCTTACATATATTACTAAGCTTCACTTTTGTTTCCTCGATCTACCTCTCTACCTAATCAAATGCCTTGTGTCTTAGTTGACAAGGATATATATATACTTTTGTAGTAGTGTCTCCTCTTATGACAAGAAAACATTAGGTTCACATGACACAAATATCATTTATTTATGCTTAAATTAACTATATATAACATTGCTTTTAGTGAGTTTTCTTATTTTCATCACAAACAAGAAGTTTGATAAACTGTTTCTTGAGAGGTAGAAAGTCACAAAAAAAGATAAGATTAGCAAACTTACAATATTCGAGGATGTAGGAAGCTTTGGTAGGATCATTGCTCATGTGAAAGTGCTGCCACATGCCTGAAGCCTCCCCAGACCTATGCAGTAATTATATTAGAAGAGAACAACTGAGCCACTCATATAGGTTGAGACCTCACCGCCTGAGAATATAAAAATAAGACCTGAGTTGGATCTAGAAGTGGAGCATGTGCAGGGGGTCCTAGATTAGATCTAGAATAATAAGGGAAAGACTCATGACACCCATCCCTATCACAACTACTAACCTTTATTTGGTAAGAGATTTCTTATTTGTCATTACCTCATAGTTCCACAACCACTACCATGAACCCTAAATTTGTGAAGCAATTGAGGCCAGTAATAGTGAAAGCACATTAGTAACGATATATAGGCAAATTGGTGCTTAAGAATGAAGGCTGAGTTATATGTCTGAAGTAGTCTTGTGTGTTAGGACCTAAGTAGACAAGATTACAATCACTTCATCTTAGAAAGGCTCCAAGAAGATGACATGGTCCTATAAATTAATGATGAGACCAAGCTGATGACTCTTATCAATAAAGATGATCGGAATAACCATGGCGACTACAATCATCAAAATCACAAGCCTAAGTGAAATAATGATACCACTAGAAACATGCACAACCTTCACATCTTGATGCCAATTTTTCCTAATAATGATAAGAGTAATATCTTGTAAAAAAGGTGAGGGTATTTTATCAAACAACTTAGCCAGAGTTATTTCTTTATAATAATTTATAAAACACTTGGGTAATTTATCAAACAGTTTGACAGGTTATTTGTTTATAATAATATTATTTTCCTTGGAGTGAAACTTTAAAAATAGGCATGGATGTTTAGGTCTACGTGTATAGAAAATAGCTTGTCACTAAAAATTCAAGTAAGAAAGCCCCTTGGACTACAATACTAATCGAGGCTTGAAAGCCTGACAAAAACACACGGACCCTAAATGCTCGAAATCTTTTATTGTATATATTATAGTCTATAACCAAAACTTCTCTTTTCAATCATTTCCTAAATACTCAATGAGTATATATACATTCCCAAAGTAAACTCTCTTGTACATGCGAGTCATATCGATAAACTCACTTTGTAGAAATTAGAAAGGAGAAAAATTAAGCTCATGTTGTATATATTACGGTCTATAAACAAAGACTTCTTTTCAATCATTTCCTAAATGCTACGGATGTTATCACTTTTCCTCATTCATTTTCTATATTCTCTCCTCTCTCTTTTTTTCTTTAGCTTTTAATAAGAAACCAAATCTGCAACATGCTTCAGAGAATTATAGGGGAAAAGACAAAGTAACTAAAGTCTTGCAAAATGAATAAAACAACTCCACTAAGTCAAAGAGTTATATAAAAAATTCCTGAGTTAAAGTAAAAAAATCAGTTTCTTTTATTCTCTTGAATGAATCTGTAACATTCTACAAATCTTAAATGAAAACACATTCATATTGTTTCACAAGTTCAGACAGAGCATGAAGAGGACAAACACAAAAAATAGAGGTTTGACAATAATGCTTAAATTCAGCAAATGGGTGCCAGTAATTTCTCATAGAATCCTAAAAATCAACAAATGGGTATGAAAGATTTCAAATACACAGGTCTAATGCTTATTGCCTCACGGGAGGCCGAGATCGTAAAACACAAGAGCATCCTATCTCGATACTTGACCGGACTCACTTGATCAGAGCGTTCGACACAGAATCAAGGAAAACCCTCTTCTTCCCCCATCTAATCAATCTCTTCCAACACTATACCATCAACGACTTCGGCACAAACTCCATGGCCGAACACTATACCATCAACGACTTCAGTGTGAACTCCAGGGCTGCCGACAACGACCATGGGAGAGAGACAAAAGAGATTAAGCCAAAACATACATTAAAGATGATGAGAAAATTTCCAATCGACTAAGAGGCTTGAGGTTCGTAAGAAACACAATCTCAAATCTAAGTCTACACACTTTGATTGAAAAAGAAGACGAAGGTATGGCTCTATTCATATCTCTAAAGAAACCACACATATTGGAATCGAGACTCTGATAATGAGAGCGAGTTTTGGAGCAATACGAGTGATCTAAAGACCGAAAAAAAAAAATCCCACCAAATCTCCAGTGGGTACCATCAAGACCTAAATCACCCCACGAAAGATTTGTTGTTCCTCTCTCTATCATTTGCACAAATAATCCGGTTTCTTCTCCGCTACCATGGATGGTCTTGAATAGTAGGGGATCTGGGATGAAGACTAGGGTTTGAGTTAACAATTTTCCTTTTTATATATTAATATAAAAAATTAATATGTTTATTTACCAACAAATTCGAGCAGTAGGTAAGTCAATGATAATAAGAATAGATATTTTTACCTACTAAATAGTTTTGTAGGTAAATATTAGTAGGTAACTTTTAGGTAAATGGCAGCTAATGCTCTTTTGATAAAGTAACCATTGTTACCCGTGAATAGTTTTTTAGGTAAATATTAGTAGAGTAAATTATAATTTGTCATCTAATAGCTCCCACCAAATTTGTGCCCGTATTTACATTTGAATCATTTTTAGGTAAATATTAGTAGGTAAACTGTTGAAAATTAATTTTTGTTGATTTAGTAGGTAATATGTCAGTAAACTCTTATCTTTACCTACAAAATTGTTTCAATAGGTAAACTATCAAATTCTTGTAGTGGTTGTTCTGTTGGCCCATAGAACTCTTGGTAGTTCATCTACCCATTTTCCTTTATTCGAATCTTGAGACGATTTTTCAGGATTTTAGGAGAGTGCTTGTTCTATGATTTGTAATAAGTAGTTACTTTGTAGATGCCAGTGGGGTTAAGAATAAATTGACTTTCAACTCATTGCAAAAATTCTATATCCACAACTAATAAACTATATTTATTGTTAGTCATTATCGACTATGGTATTGAGCGCCAGACCTTTGTTCTTCCTATCTGAAATTAGTAGACATCTTTGTCTTTGATGGAGGTGAAACTAAACTTCTACCCATTTGCTAAAATAGTTTGTTGCTACTAATAATAGCCTCTTCTGTGTTGGGACGGTAGGTAGTGGCCGAACTATATCAATTTCCCACTGGGCAAAGGGCCAGGGGCTCGTTATTGTCGTCAGATTCTGAGCCGACACCCTTGAGATGGGGGCTTGCCGTTGGAAGCGATCACACTTCCTGACATAGGTGGTTGCATTCACCCTCATGGTTGGTCAGCAGTGGCCCTAGTTATGGGCCTTGTGCACCAAAGTTCTTCCGCCTAGATGGTTTCCGCATATTCTTTCGGAGTTCCACTAATGCATCGCCTATAAGGTGGTGAGGCATTTAAGATATGGCGATCGAGGCAGTTTATCATTTTCCAGTTCACGAGGAAAATCGGGCGCAAACCCGAACCACAGTGGACTTGACCCTACTATCCATGAGCTCATCTGACTTGGTAACATTAATGGAGTCATCCAAGAGGGACATGCTTTTTCTATCTCGTTTAACCGGTTGCGACGATTAGCGACTATTTGTAGTAATAGATAGGGAAGAGCATTGTCTTTCTTTGATTAGTAAGGGGATGGGATATGCTGCTAAGGCATGCGCCCATTGAACCCCTTGGGATATGCTCAAGCTTCCAAGCCACGAAGCTCTCTAATCGGAGCTTAACAAGGCATACATACTTGGTCATGTGCTAGTCCCACGTTTCATATTCCACAACACATCCTACCCTGCTTAGGAGTCACTTTTGTATGATGATCTTTTACGAGGGATACATAGTTGAGATCTATACGGATGGGTGTTTCATATTCTACCTCATTTTTGGACGTGGGGAAGTCTAACTGTATAGCCTGCTATTCTCTCCCCAGTTGGGGCTTTAAGTTTACCAATGACGGCTCCCATTCTGAGAAGTATCATCACGACCCAGGATCAACCCCGGTCGGCATTGCAGAGTCCGCATCGATAAAAGGGATTTCTGCTAAAGTATAATATCTGTCCTTTTGTACACGGCGGGGTTTACTCTGGATCACAGAACTCGCTTAGTTCAATAGCCCACCGTGCTATCCCCTTCTTAATGATCGACTTTATGTATGGTGCTTTACAGAAGATTAGTGTTCGACCACCTGGCGTCAAGTGTGTGTGATGAGGCGTGAAGTTTTTAACACCACGCAGTGCCAACGCCGCTTGCTCGAGACGGGTATACCGAGTTTCTTCTTTAGATAGGGATTTGCTTACGAAGAATATCGGTCTCTATTTTCGGTTTTCATCTTCTTTGAACAAAGTTGCACTTACTGAGACATCTAAAACTATTAGGTAAAGATAGAGCATATCACTTGCTTCGGTGCTAGCCAAAACCGATAGTTCGGTGAGATACAACTTGATGTTTATGAAAGCCTGGTCACATTCACTTATTCAATGGTCGGTTGGCTCCTTTAGAATTAATTTGCTTGACTTTATTAGTGCCAAATGAGATATGAACATTACGAGAGCCTCCGGCCGATCAATCGGTTTGTTGCACTCCTTTTCTAAGGTAGAAATTACGAGATTCTATAATAGCTCTAGGAGGTGTTTGGGTTAACCTCTATCCTCTGCGTCACCATAAAGCTCAAAAAATTGCCCGAACTAACTTCGAACGCACATTTTAAGGGATTGAGTTTCATTTCGTACATGCGCAATAGCTCAAAGTTTCTTCGCAGAATCTTGCGATGATCGAGGGCGTTCTTTCAGTTATTAAACTGTCGTCGATGTGAGCTTCCATGGTCTTGCCCGTTAATGGTTGAAATATAATGATCTAAATATCAGGTGAATTATTTCTTATTCTTCAAAAATGAAAGGCATGCCAGTATTAACAGTATAAGCTCGTGCGGTGTAACGAAAGTCGCTTTCTCTACATCAGGTGGGTGCATGGGAATTTTATTGATATAGAGCGTCAGATGAAAACACCACATGCCTATTTGAGGCATCAGCGATTTGATCCTATACGCGGCGGAGATCTATCAACCGGGCATGCTTGTTGAGTCCTTGTAGTCTACGCATACTCTCCACTAACCACCCTTCTTAGGAACCACCACCACATTGACAAGCAATTCGAGGTATTTTAACCATTTAATGAAACTACTCTCGGAGATTGTCACTATATGCTGAATAATCGATAGGTCGGTGGGAAACATCCCTTTTGTCTTCTTGGTTTGGTGTGAGATCATCTTCCCGGTTTGTGGCCCGACGTGGGTCTATTTGATCATATCGAGTGACTCCATGCGAACAACAACGTCATCATTTCTTAACAATGTGCGTGTATTATCTTTTCTTCACTAGATAGAAAGAATTGGCGGTATGAACTTCTCTAACCCATCCAATGCCATTGACTCCAGGGGATCCATGGCGAATAGGTCCTTCTCTTCCGCCTTGACCTAGGCAGTGAACTGTGGTTTCTATGCAGGGATGTGATCTTCGAGGGGAGGACTTCTTGAGCTCTTCTCCTCTTTTTGTTCCCATATGGTTCTAGTTGTTGTACGCCTTGCGATAATTGTGCCAGAAGGTCGAGCTTACCCCCGTTGGTCAAATAGTGACCATCGTGATATGTTGAAGGGACGGCCGTCGAGTCTGCGACCGGAGTCCGACTACTATGGCATTGTAAGGCCCCCGAGTCTTGACTATTTGGCGAGAGCAGAAACATCTGGGTGACTAGTCCTGCTTGTACAAGGAGCGTGATGTCTCCTAGTGTCATGGTTGTTGCGTCGTTGAAACCAAAGAGGATTCGCCCAACTGAGTTCAACATTCCTAAGGAAAGTTTCATCTAATTGAAGGCTAGTAAAACATGACAAATATATTGTGTGTTGCCGGGATCACAAAGCATCTGTGCATGTGCAGCCTAATACATAGGGTGAGCCTGCGATTACCATCTACGTGGAGCACAATGACCCTATTCGAGTTTACGAAGGAAAGGATATAGGGCCATCTATTAGGCTTGGTTTCTTGGCTCTTTGCCTCCCGGGTGTGGATAGAGTTTACCCGAAGCATTGGCGTAAGCGCCCTCGAGAGCTTCTTACAGTAGCATTCGATTGTCTGGTCATGGGGATGGGCCTCCTAGTTACCTGCGTTTATAAGCTAGTCTAGATTACATTTGAGACAATCGTGGCTATAATTAATGCACTTGATGTAGCCCAGTTAGCCCAGTGGTCGGCGGTTTACACTCACAACCTTCCCGCCCAGGCTGGATAAGCTTCTTCCGCAGCCATTGTTACTCGGCCAAACTGCTTATAATCGCGGCCGGTTTGTATTTATTGGCGGATATTGTCTTCCAGTGTTGAGTACAGATATGCCCTCTTGTATAATTCTTCCATTGTCGCCGTGGTCCCAAAGACAATGAGTGAAGAAAAAGTGGATAACAAGAAGCTTCTCCACGAGTTGAAGGACTACATCCATGTTATAAGCCTCTACCTCTTGACAGGCTGCAGACCTCACTTGGCGAATCTCAGTATGATTCTCACCCTGCTTTAGAATGGTCTACAAGTGATGTTCCTCTTCTATCGTAGCAGACAGAATCTGAGGTGATCCCAGGCTGGCTTCGTTGAATGGGTTTATTGAATTAAAAATTTGGAGCTTGTGGAACCATGCTAGCGTAGGCCCTCGCAGACTAGTTGGGAATACTTTGCACAACAGACGGTCGTTGTCGACGTTTAGTGTCATTTCCCGTTGCCACAGCTAATTGGGTATGATCGCCTGAGGTCATCTGTGTGGTGAAGCTATAATGGAAAACCAGTTAGGTGGCTCATAATCAAGGATGTGTTGCCACAGGGTGAAGAGGCATGTCATGGGTCTTCACGTCAGGTCGTCGTGATCATTAGAAGGTTAGAGCATGTCGAAGGCGGGATGAGTAGAGCGGTCTTTGGGTGGCAACGGTTGAGTGCTACCATTGCAGGTTCCTGAAAGACACTAGCCAGGTGCACTATCTTAGGTGCTTATCCTCGCACACTGCGAGATGTACTACTAAACTCAATGAAGGCAGGGGTGAGGTGAACACTGCTTATCGATCTAGTCTTTGTCCACTCCTCCCAAGTATTCTTTGGCGACAAAGTTCAGGGATGGGGAGCTACTGAGATAGCTTATCGTGGATTGGGAATGTTGACAATTGGGAGACAAGCAGGCCCTTCCCTTTATTAAGAGCGATCGGTTGTACATCACGACCGTAATCTTGTGTGTCTTTATGCTTCTTTTTTATTTGGGCTCCCAACTGGTCATTCTCATGTCATAAGCTCTCAACCTAACCTTGCAACTATTTCATCTATCTTACTCGTTCCTCTTGCTTTCTCTCACTGTGTCTTGGCCTGATAAAGAAGATGGTCTTGGTAGTTGGTGTGAGAAGTCATTAGCCTCGGGTGAGTTAGAGATAGAATGGGGGATCAGCAGAGCTTCAAGCGATGAAGAGCTACTTAACAGTCATTGAAGCCACGCTCTTGCATCTTGTAAGCTAGACTTTTTGTTTGATTCCCATAGATAGAGCCAATTGTTGTTACCTTGATCGTCTAACCTTCGGGGCATCAACGGTGTAATGTAAACTTGCAAAAAATGGCGATCCAACAACAATAGGTTGACCGCCTCTTAAATGATTAAGTCAGCAAAAATACGGAGAGAAGGAAGAAGGAAGTTCACACAGTTCCGATTGCATACCTCATCGTGGAGATCTTCCTGATTTGTGGAGGGTGGTTTGGAGAATTCCTCTATTTTTCTCTAAAAATAATCTCTTTTTTTTAGGAACGAAATTTCTCTTTCCTTATCAAAGACTAATTCTTTCTTATCATAGATTAATCTTTCAGGAAGTAAGGGATTTGGGAACTAGGAAATTCAGGGATAAATACCTTTTGTAGATTTTTCGCTTCTAGGAGTTTATTCATAACAAACTTCCCATATAGGGTAGAATGGCTGGCTAGGAGACTTGGAATCCCGAAGGACGCTCAATGAATCAGATTTAAGGAAAAAGTTTGTGCCGCGCCCGAACATATGCCCGACTCTCCGGAAATGCAGGAAGTATGCGCCTGGTTTGGTGAGACAAGTGGAATTGGGCGGAGTTTTCATACACACAGTAAAAGTGTGGGGCCCTAAGGCCGGTAATTACTTGAATCTTAAAGATCATGGCCACTCCACCTGACATTGTGCATGCTTGTCTCTCTACCATGCATCCCAAGAATGTCTTTGATTTAAGCGAGTGGTTTAGGCAAAACTTGACATGTACGTCGAGACACCTAGAAACCTTATAATTCTTAAGAATGACTCAATGACTCCAATTTCTCACCAGGTCTATAAATTGGTTTGAAAGAATGCACAAAACACAAAATCAAATAGAGTACGTACTCACGCCTTTCTCTTTATTGATCCCGCATTATTTGTTATGGCACCTAAACTTTCTTCTGTGTTCTCATGAATCATATTCCTATGCCTCATTCCTGTTTCCTATCTCATCTCATGCAAGATTATCACCCCAACCAAAGGTGAAAAACCATCACCATTCAAGTTTATCAAGGATCTTCGAGGGGATGCATGAGAAGTGTCAGGTAAAGCGTCCATAAACGAAATACAACTAACACTGCATGAGCTATAGCCATTCCAAAACAAGACCCATGCCACGATGATGATTTTGATGATATGGTAGAGTTTGCCATCAGAACCTACAGGATAATTACCATCTCAAGGCCCAGAATTCTGGATTCAGCGATTATCGAGAGATGGTGAAACATCGCCATGGTGTAGCAGGCACCATGTGCTTTCAAGCTCAAATGCGATTCAGGAAAAAGGCATCACTTGCAGTAGTAGCCATGGATCCCTCCACACGGTAGCTCATTATTCCTTGTTCCAGATCTCAGGGTGACTTCAGACTCATTCACACATGCATTTCTCTCTGGCTAAGTGAGGCTATTTGAAGACTCGGTGTGGCGCGTCAAATATTCTCGACTGTGCTTACCTCACATTCTCGGAGAAAAATCAAAGCGAATCAGAGAGCGCCGACCTAAGTCTAACATTTAAGTTTCATAGGCATGATCATAAGATGGTGCTCTTTAATGGTCTGGTAAAGCCACTAGCTCATGCTTTTGCATAACAGACGGAAGATTTCGACCTTAGATTCGGTGACACACTGGGCAATAGGTGCAGTTCTAATATGCATTTAGCTTGGAGATAGTAGCGGTGCATGAAATAGGGCATCTTCTTGGACTTGAAGCAAAAGTTTAGTTCAGGATGCAATCATGTTTTTCAAGCATTAGCTCATATAGCTGAGGTTGCGATGCTCCCGGTCACCCAGGCTTCGGATGGTCTGAGATGTATCGATCGATTGTATCGGTCAGTATCAGCTGTCAGTAAAATAAGATGATTAAAATATTATATAAATTATTAGAAAAATGTATACTTAATTAAGTAAGCCACAAATTTAATAAAATAAAATTTTCCATATTTAACATTATTTAAATAGTGTGAAACATAAGTGAAAGATATGTATGCTAATTCTAATAAAGAAATTATTTTATATCAAGCATAACATGTACAACAAATCTCATCAAAACATCAATCAACACCATGTTGAATGATGGGAGCTCAAAATCTATCATCATCATCATTATTAGTCCCTCCCGATGAGCATCTGAATCGGAGGATAATTTTATAATGAGAATGTGGTGAAAAGCATTTCATCACTTGAATGTGTTAGGCGAGATGATTATTGATGATCCATAATTAGGAAATATGACCTTCTGTTTGCTGGCTCCAACACCATGCTGATAGTATCAAAACCTTAGTAAATAGTAATAACTATTGCTATCGAAGTTAATTAAGTATCCATAGGAATGACTAGCTCGTGTTCAGTGGTTGAATATTTATCAAAATCCTTACCCACTAAAAGCATTGGAAGAATTATCTTGCTTCAAAGTTATAAAGGATCCATTTCCCACCATCAAACAGATATTATCATGTGAGCTAATGATTAAAGTGCTCATCAACTGGGTTACGCTTGGATTTGGGTAATCATGCCCACTAGAATAGCTCATCAAATACTAGAAATGTAGTCACTCTTCCAAGTGCTTTCAACGCTCCTTATACAGCGTCGTGACCCCATATCCATGACTGCAAGATTCATGTGGCATAATACCACTGCGTCTACGATACATGCCGCCATGATCAACTTGATTAACATAACCACTCAATAGCACCTGCTCCAATGCCACCACATGCTTCATCGTCTCACTAGTGTTCATTATCTTCACTACCACCACCAATGTTGCTACCCCTTCTATTGACTCTATCGTCACCATCATCACCACTAGCTGCTTCCTTATGCAATACCGCTTCCACGCCTACTTACAGTGTAACTTGTGCCACCATCATCATCACAAGCTGCTTCTCTACCTTCTTTAGAAGGAAGATCTTGATCCAACCAATCTAAATTATCAAATGATAAAATAGGTTCTTCTCCTTCTCTTATCCACTCATCTAATATATCATCATCATTAAAAATATGATTCGGCTCTGGACCCGACCGTACAAATCTTCATCGCTCGTTCTGCATCAAATTCTAACTCAAGTCACATATTGTAGTGACATAAACTAACTTATGCAACTTTTCATTGCCAAATGATTGCACAACTTTGTGTGAATCAATGACCATGTGCTCCAATTCTTTCACAAACTGTGATGAAGAACATGTTCGACTTAAAACTTGACAACAATCTTTGAAAGATGTGGACTTCATCACCATAATTGTTCCACCATTCAGCTGTTAAAAACATATTAGACACCAATATATATTTAATTAAAATGATGACAATTTTTATTTAAAAATAAATAAATATAGTGTGAGTACCTGAAAAGATTGATTTATTGTTTTTCCGGGGTTGGTGCACTTCCAAATTTCCTTGGCCTTCAACAAATAATTTCCCACCTTACATTGTAATGTTCTTTACTTTATTAATGCACATTGGCAAATAAAAAAATATTATAAAAATAAATACGTTATTGCTATACCTCATTCAAATAATTTTGCTTCTTGCCTATCCAAATCTGGCTCCTATCTCTTAACAAACTTCCTTTAGTCCAATTTTTAATTCTCGGATGGTATAAATTTCTTTAAATATTGAAACATTGGATTTAAAATATGTCGATGTATAAAAAATGATTAGTTTATAATACTTTGCATTTAAATAAGATAATACACCATATAAGGAATTTGTATCATCCTATACTCTAAAATGTCTATGCAAATGGGATTTGCTCCACCCCTTCGTCAATGACTCCCCAATACCTTTCCTAATGTTTAATCGATGCCTTTATGTTTTTCGCGCTTTAGGTCGATCCATCGTCTACAATGATCGACAAGCAGGTGCTTTCTTTTTTATCTTGATTAACCAATTTCAAAATTTTCACCGCAGGTTCCATGATGATTTGGACTTTCGCCTTCTTCCAAGTAAAAACTAATCAGTTAAGATAAGGTTAGGATACCTTATTCTTAAACTCGATCCGATTCGCCGGACCACGC
Organism: Tetrastigma voinierianum; assembly: GCA_016808115.1. Classification (NCBI taxonomy): domain Eukaryota; kingdom Viridiplantae; phylum Streptophyta; class Magnoliopsida; order Vitales; family Vitaceae; genus Tetrastigma; species Tetrastigma voinierianum. Next base: position 13,099 of record JAEQBH010000313.1, on the reverse strand, counting down.
CACTCATTTGTCGTGCACGTCATCTTCAAATCACCCTCATAACGTATAAGACACTCAAGTGAAATAAATTCAATGGCAAATCGGGTTATTCTGGGGCGCAAGAGATCTCTTGCGACACCTCGAATCTCGGGGGTTCGTTGACAACCCGTCAACTAAGATTCAGATGCCTGCAACCCGACACCACACCATCGAGTCCTCTTTCCCAGACCCGTGGATTTAACTAAAATCTGAGCAGTCTCCTTTACGATGGCTCACCCAAAATACATGTGCAATTTCATGGCAACCTATCCCAATATTATACAACGACCACACCGTCCACATACGACAAAAATGGCCACGAGGGCCCATTTATCCATATAAATACAATCTATATCGCTCATGCCACCAAGAGTTATTACATCATTTTTAACAAAACATTATACAAACTAACATGTTCTAATATAATATACAAACATGGATCAAGGCTATAATCCAAATTCCGTCTATAATGTTGGCCTCTAAGGAGCACGTCCCATTCACATGTCCTATACCTCAGCGGGGGTCCTAATGACGCGAGCTAACGCCTAGTGCAGAAATGTCCTACAAGGGCTATTCCCACCTAAATGGACATGAATTATCAACAACCACACACCAACCCAGGACATGCAATCCTAGCACAGATCCTACTTGTCACGAATGAGATCGCACCATCATGCCTCATGTATCAAGTCCTCACCGACTCCCTCAAACATACATTTTTCCATGAATGAAACCATTTTCAAACAAAGGTATTTGTGTTTACCCATAGACAACCCTCTAATATAAATAGTGGACACACTCCGATAATCTATTTTGTGGACAACCCTCCGATGTATATCAATTGGGCATACTCCGACGATTGACATTATATGGACAACCCTCCGATGCATATCAATTGGGCATACTCCGACGATTGATATTGTATGGACAACCCTCCGATGTATATCAATTGGGCATACTCCGACGATTGATATTATGTGGACAACCCGAGCACAGAGGGACATAACATAAATAATATTATCGTCAACCGAAACAATTCTCTCTCAAGAAACCAATTCCATGCACTCACTCCTATTATTCTGGGCGTGTCCCCAATGCATGTGAAATGCAATGAGCCATTTCCATTTCCTTAACCCGCAACACCATGCAAAACCGTGATTCCATCGACTTCATTCAAAGTACGAAGTCCACAACCCATTCACCAAGGACGATGAATGACAACGACTATGCACTCAAAGACCCACCATGATGAACCGCTGCGGTACCTGCAATGCACTGTGCATTGCACTCTAAGTCATGCCCCAAATATGTTAATTCATACGACACCTATACCGCATTAGACCCAATCGCGTACCATGGACAATCATGTCTAAGGCAATAAAGTACATACATTCATTAAACGTTAATATATACATGCAACATACCAACATTTATCACATTCATGTCAACAACCAAACAGCATGCATCAACATCATTCGACTACTACTTGACAAGTAATGTCATACTACAAATCCCTAGGCTACATCACGTAAGATAATGCCCAATAAACTAGCCTACAATACGCCCACATGCACAGCCATGTCCACATGAAAACACATCACAAACCCAATATGTTAGGAGCACACATATTAACATCCAAGCATGACACCCTTAACCAAGAAATGCCATTTCAATCAATCACACAAACACACGCACACTTCATCAAGTCACTACCTAGTCAAGTAATGACACACCTCATTTCCTAGGCTAATTCATGGCATATCATGGACCTAAGATAGCCTACAACCTGCCATGTAATGGCCACTTCAGCACACAACTCCTCACATCCACACAACCAACAATTAGCACACTTGTTGTAATAATCAATTTCAACAAGGATGTGAGCACCAATTGCCATTGAAAAGAATATTTTATATTCTAAACTCCAAGAGCTTTCCATAGAGTCCAACGCATGGAACCAGCAGGGGCCTACTTTTTTTCGTCATTTTCGGACCAAATATGAGTTCAAATTTTATCAAGCTATATATGGATGGATTCTGCACTAAACGGCTTCCATAAAGTCTAAGAACATCCAAAAAACGGAGCTCGGACGAGAAAGTTACGGTCGTCCGAAGTTGGAGGCCTTGCACAAAATGGGGCTGCAAATGGCGGAAGAATAAGTGGAAACCCACAAATCGCTTCCCGAGGCTCCTTTATAGCTCCCGTACATGCTACTTTTCCTACCCAAACTCATCCCAAAACAACCCTTTCACCCAGCAACAAACCCGTCCCAATTGAGTCCACAATTCAGCCATAAACATGGCACAAAACTCGTCCCGAACTCAACCTAAAATCAGCCTCAAAGCTACCCAAAAAAAAAACTGGACATCATAGCTCCAAAACCGTAAAAACCAGCGTTTTTGTGTCCTGAATGAAACCCTTCGAGAAAATTCTAATTTTCGAAATGGCAAATCGTATCGATAAAACTAAATTTTCTAGATCTCTGGATGACAAAACGGACTTCACCGTTGAATCGTCGCGAAATCTAGCTACCACGCTTAATTTCGCCGACCCGGCAGACAATCGGAATTTGCACAAGCCAAGGAGCCAGCATTCGCGTCGTAAAACGATTACGTGATGTGACAAAAGTCACCCATAACATGTACTCTTGTGACACATGTTGCATGAGCAGAGAGATTATTGGAAATGGACGGCCCATAGTGCCAAGTGTCAAAATCTAAAAGAAGGACATAGATGAAATTATTAAATTGTTAATATAAGGACAAAAGATGAACAGCCATCTTCCAATTAGGAGGCAAAAATATTAGGTAGCAAATCGGGGAGTGGGATGCAGTATCGGAGTTTTTCAATTTTAGGAGAGAAGGACCTCTTCTCTCAGATTTCGGTCAACTCCATCAGTTTGCCGACTGAGCAAAGAAGGAAGGTCGTTTACGCGACTGTACACAGGCACCGAGCTCAAAGGAGTTCCGACAACTCCAAGAGGTAGGAATCTTTTCCTACTTGCGTTAATCTTTGTTTAAGAACCATGTAATATATTGGTTGGGATATATATTTTGTGAGTATTGATGCAGGGGCCCAAGTGGCCATTATTTTATTCGCACGCGACTTATGTGCACATATCGAATCAAGCTAGATTAAAGCCTTATATTCGGGGTATCCCTCGCACAAAGGAGATCATTCCGATTTTCGTGGAGTGGTGTCAAAGTTACCTGTAAGATCCACGAGTATTCCGCGAGTTGATGGGTTGTCAACGGACACCCTGGTTTTGGGGTGTCACAGGGAACACAACCAAGCAGCCCCTATGGCTCAACCAAGACCAAAACAACATTTAGATGAAATATAAACCCGAGTATGAAGGTTCCCTACCCTGGAGAGAAGACAATTTTGGAGTTCAAGACCGAGACCACTGTTTCCCATAACTCCATCAAATCTTCAGACGAAAATTCTTGACTGTCCAATGCGCATTGCCTCCCGACGACACCCGACTAAGTCCCGCCCGACAAAACCGAGCCGATCGTAGATCTTAGAGATAGCAGCCTCACTAGATTTTTTTCTCCAAACCCGAAATCTTCGATGAAACTATGTGTTGTCGGTACCTACGCATAGCCCTCATCGAGCAAATGAACTTTAAATCTTGGCTCGACGGATTCCAACCACCCGATCACCGTAGATCGTAGAGAGAAGGTGGAGATTTTCTCCCTTCTCTCTCTACTCAACCCACTCGTCGATTCTCCAAAATGAGCATTTCTTTTTTGTTCTTCTTTTTTCTCTCTTAGCTTAAGTTGACGAGGGGCCCACTTCGCTCCAGCCAGATCTACATGACCTCGTCTGCTCATTTCTCTCGAAACGATTTATTTCTTCGCTCAATTCATTTTAAATGAACTTAACTCAAATATTTCTAACTCAGATTTTTAAGAAAATCTCTGCTCCTGCCATTAGATACCTAACTCAAAAATTCATAAAGAATTTACTACCTAGGAATTCACAAAGAAAAACTTTCTGGGGTTACTCGGCTTTTCATGAGACTGACCTGCAACGACGCGTACTCCATTTCATTATCCAGCTCTAGGAATTTTCTAGGCTTCCCGAGCCATTTCAACAATTTATTATTTAATTTTATACTTTATAAAATTTTAAATTCTTCCGGGTTCTACATCTCTATCCTCGGGTGAACAATTTCATCAATTGACTCCTACTTTCAAGCTATTAAATTTCGCTGCATCATCTTTTGCTTGATCTAAAGCCCTTAATCAAGCTTCCATGTTTCAATATTCAAGCATTAAATCAATACAATGTGCTGCATAAGGAGACTAAAACAAATGCTTGCGCTTCTCTATCAACAACATACCAGCTACTTTAAAACTTGTCTCATTATCAGTGACTACTTGTATAATGTTTTCCTCCCCAACCTCCTCAACAATCTTATCCATAAGAGAAAATATGTAATCTGTCGTCTTAGGTATGTTGGTAGTGTCAACTGAAGAAAGGTATATCATGCTTCTATCATAATAAACCATGAAATTGATGATAGGCTTTCTAGTTCCCAGACCACACACATTATGTGTATCTTACATATAGGCCATTTGGCCTTCAATGCGTTTATATATACCTCAAGATCTTGCACCTCCTCCTTAGATAAAGCGTACACACTTCCAGATTCCAGACCCTTGATACCCTAACTCACCCTCATTTATATCAATCATAGATTGATAGTAAGGCCCACTATCAACTGCATTGAAAGGATATTCCATTGAAGAGAAAAAATTTAGAGATGGCTTCACCCACTTTCTTTGCACCTTCAACGGAAAACAAACTTTTTATTGACTTTTGTTTTGAAGAAAACATGTAGGACTACCCCTTGTGTATGTTAGTTCCTTCTCTTATGTTGAAGCCTATCCCACGCTTGATACCGCACCATAAGGTTGTGAGGAAGTACCAATCTTCTCATGCTCAGTCTGACCTCTTCTAACGACGACTTTCTCTCATTGCATGTGTCATCACCTTATTTCAAAAATCAATCATCATCTCGACTTCCTCCATTTCATCAAAATTAGCCCCCATAAATTTTATAAAATTTATCTCATTTTAAAGAACTTTCTATAAGTCGTTCCTTCTTTTTTTCATTTTAATTTTTTCGTTCGAAGCATTAGACATATACAATTTAATGCTTTGTGACACTTTTGCAGGTACACTTCGACATCCTTCTACTTGTCCAGAGATATGTGCAATGCGTTGCTTTAATCTTGTTATATCTTCATGAATAACTTTTCCACAGTACTTACATTTGGGGGTTCTTCTATTACCACCGAATAGTTCTGCATGCTCCCAACCAATATCATGTTTTGAAGCCATTTCAAAATGTTCATCTAACCATGTACAAGTAAAACAAAAATATCATGTTACCAAAATTCATTTTCTAATATAATTGTTCTTCAACAAAAATTCAAAATTTCTATCCCTATGGTAAATAAATTTTACATAATTTTCTTTCTCTATGTATGATATTGGCGTTGGGAGGGCTAAGGTGTATTTTTTGATTGAAAAATTGGGCCAAAATGAGGGTTGAAAGGCTGAATATGCAAAATACAGTTTATGAGGCTAAAACTACATTGTTCTGACCTATCTAGGGCCAAAACACTGTCGTTTTAGCCATCATAATTTTTGTTTTAAATTCAAAATACTAATCAAAACAGAGTCGTTTTGGTCATGTCTAGGACCAAAACGGCTTTGTTTTCGCCTTGTTCTCACTTATCCAAAACGACGTCGTTTTGGTCCCAGACAACCCTAAACTACGTCATTTTGAGTTGTATTAAAAATAAAATAGAAAACCAAACAACATCGTTTTATGTTCTACAAAGACCAAACGACGTCTGCTTTAGGCGGCTGCTGAAAAAAGGGAAACCTTTTTTCTTGCATTCCCGACGACAACGAAACAATGACAAAATGAAGAGGAAGAAGGGGAGGAAGAAAAAGAAGAAAAAGGGAAAGGAGATGTACTGTCTGCTGGCCACTGAGGTGGAGCTGCTCATCTTCCACGATCTGGCCTGTCAACAATCAGTGACCGGGCTGTCCAAAACCATCCACTCACCTCTCCTCCGGTCCTCCCCCCCGTGCTAGATCTCACTTCTTAAACTCCCTAGTCCCTCTCTCCTTTCTTGAGTCAAATCTCTTAAATTTAGTAGAATCAATTTGGATTTACTGTTTCTTTTAAATTCCATCACTGCATTGTCTCATTCAACATCAGGTTGGCTTTTCGTGAGTTCAAAGGAATCTAGGAAAAATTGCATTTTTTGTTTGCTGTTTGGGTTGTTCGTAGTACTGTGATTATTTTCTATATTTTCACCGATTTTCTCCGAGTTGACCGAGTCATTTTGCGAACTCAGCCGACTCCACCAAGTTTTAGCCGATGCACTCTCCGTCTCGTCCTTGGTAATGGTATCGATCAGGTTAGCCCCGAGTCGGTTATGAATCGACCGAGTCACCGACTCGATTGATTTTTGAACCCCGGGATTAGGGCTCAAGTGACTAAGCTTGCATGAGGACATGACATTCAAGGAATTAAAGCTCTATACACTGCCGGGTGGACCTTTCAAAAGCGGTGTGGAACTGAAGTTCGATAAGCTACCATGAAGTATCCGGAGTGAATCTGACTGCCTATAATGCAGTGTGTTATATTTCCTTTATGAAATAAGTGCTACATGCTGCCTGGGCAGTACTGGCCATGTTTTGTTATCTAAAACACTGGAGAGTTTGTAAAATTGAGTTGGTAAAGAAGTAATTAATTAATTTTTCAAACTAAGTCGAACAATGTTATTCAAAAATTAATGTTACACATTGCTATCTCGTTTGTAATTTATGTTTAATTTCTTTTTATAATACACACACAATATATCAAATGAGGTATATAATTCTCATTCTCAATATTATTATTATTATTATTATTATTACATATTATTATTATACATATTATTATTATTACATATTATTATTATTATTATTATATTATTATTATTATTATTATTATTATTATTATTATTATTATTATTATTATTATTATTATTATTATTATTATTATTATTATTATTATTATTATTATTATTATTATATTATTATTATTATTATTATACATATTATTATTATTATTATTATTATTATTATTATTATTATTATTATTATTATTATTATTATTATTATTATTATTATTATTATTATTATTATTATTATTATCACATTATTATTCATTATTATTACACACATTATTATTACTACACACATTATTAATATTACATTATTATTATTACTATTATTATTAATAATATTAATATTAATATTAATATTATTATTATTATTATTATTATTATTATTATTATTATTATTATTATTAATATTAATATTATTATTATTATTAATATTAATATTATTATTATTATTATTATTATTATTAATATTATTATTATTATTATTATTATTATTATTATTATTATTAATATTATTACACACTACCAGTCATCATTGGCCACACACACACACACACACACACACACACACACTACTACACTACCACACACACACACACACACACACACACACACACACACACACACACACACACACACACACACACACACACACACACACACACACACGGGCTCATTATTACATTACACACATTGGTCGTCACATTAACACACACAATTACACATATTATTATTATTATTATTATTATTATTATTATTATTATTATTATTATTATTATTATTATTATTATTATTATTATTATTATTATTATTATTATTATTATTATTATTATTATTATTATTATTATGATTATTATTATTATTATTATTATTATTATTATTAAACAACTGCCTATACCATTATTCCCTCTATACTAAAAAAAACAAAACCCATCTCACAATCTCTCCCTCAAAACACCTCGCTTCAAATTCAAGAATAATAAAACATCACTTCGTGTCACAGATAAATCCCCACCAAGACCGTAATAAAGTCTCCTAAAATGCCTATCCACAGCTAAAACGGGTTAAAGGTCATGGGTTAGCACTAAAGACTTTAGTTTTAAAAATTCACTTTCAAAACACGGGTTTCAAAGATACTTTAAGAAAAATTTTCCTTTATAAGAAATATAATAATAATGATCCATGTGAAGTTGATTATTATTATTTAAAAAAATTTCCAAAATCCCTCAAAACTCCATTTCCATCAAGCATCTTTTACCCCCTTTGTTCCCTAAATAAATAAAAATTAACAAAATTAAAGTAAGAACACAAGAGATTTGAAAAGAAATACTTACAATTTATTTCTTCAAACTTGATTACAAACTTTCTGTACAAATTCTCTTTCTCACTAAACTCTCTCTCTTTTACTCAAACTCTAAACTCTTTCAACTCATTTGGCATTCATAACTCATGCCTTTTACGTATGTACAAAGACCTTATTTATACACTTCTTACACACTAAAGACAAATTTGAAAAGTAAAAAAAATCTACCAGAACATTAAATGAATGATACATGTGTCCTCAAAGGACAATTGATATCCTATACACTTTAACTATTTACATAAAGATTCTAATAAATGAAAAGTTGACAAGTAACATCAACAAAACTTTTGTCTTTTCTTCATGGCTTCAAGAATTTAAACGTTCTTATTTACTGGGCTTGTACCGAGCCTCGCTACAAGATGCTCGTTCTCGAAAAGCTGCCACGGCCGTTTTTGCAATGTTGACTACCGCGCGGATTTGATGTATTCATTATCCTTCCATTGCATTTTCCAAGCTCATATAACTCATATCTTCAACCGACGGAACTATTAAGCTACTACCCATCGCATCAAAACATATCCTATCCTGGCTCGAGGTATCATTACAATACACTGTGTACCCCCGTCTCATCCGACTATCAAGATAGGGGTCAGCAAGTCTCCTCTTCAACCCCGGAATGCCTCCTCGCATCGGTCATCCCAATCAACAACTCGACCTTCTTCCCCGGTTAACTCACATTGGTGCTGCTATTAGGGAGAAATCCTCAATGAATCCGTATCACCCAACCAATCCCAAAACCACGTGATCTCGAAGACTCCGACTTCGCCTCTTCCAACTCATCACGCCGACCTTTCTCGTCCTACATCGACACGCCCTCGAAGGCCGGCACCACGTGTCCAAAAATTTCACCCAGTCAAAACTCAAGACTTATCGAACTTAGCGCATGCCTGATGGTCCCTCAACAACCGTAATATTAACTCGCATGATACTCATGCTCCCACTTTGATCTGAGTAGATCAAGATGTCATCCACTAAGACTACAACCGATCAGATAGGTCAACATCTACGTGATGAGATCCATGAATGCCGCTAAGGCACTGGCCAACTAAAGGGCATCACCAGAACTCAAAGCGTGTCGGAGACCGGCATCTAAAAGCCGCCTTAGAATATCTGCCTTCCTTAACCCTCACCGATGGTAACCAGCGCATGAAGGTCTATTTTGGAGTAGACTCGCGCCTTCTCACCAATCAAACAACCATCAATCGATAACGGGTACCGATTCTCGACGTAGAACTCGCTCAACCGCTCTGCGAATCAAGGCACAAATGGCTGGGTTTCGCCCTTCTTCTAGAAAATAGAACCGGGTTACCATATAAGGCTGTCTAATGAACCCCTTGTCCAAAGAGCTCCTTAATGACTCCGAGTTCTTACAACTCAAGTGCAAGTCATCCCATGAGCCTACTAGAGACGTGGCAAAGCACCAGCAACTCCTGATACCTGTCTACCAATCGTGGAGGCAACCCAGTGAGGGGCTCATCCGAAAAACATCCACATACCAGCAAACTACTCGAGGTAGATCTAAGTCTGGTCTCTCCGCCCTCTGGGGGTAAGGCTCGCTAGCCAACTCGCTAATCGGTCCCCCGACATTGGACCTCGTGATAACGGCTCTCGTGTGGGCAAAAAATATCACGTCGTCCGAAACACAACACGAAAGTACCGCTCTACGTGTAGGTCAGAATCCTCCCAGCGCCTCACAATCGATAACGACCTGCAAGTCGTCGCCCAATCCATCCCCCAAGATGACATCGAACTCGACATGTCCATGATCCTCAAGTCCACCGTGAGTAGAGTCCTGGGATATCTCTTAACTCGCAAATCACGACATATCATCCCTATTCTCGCCTAATCCCTAGGAGAACTCACACAAAGGTCTCTGTCTCAACCTCAAGCCTAACTCGATCACAACTGATGCAACGAATGAATGAATGCGAAGCACTAGAATCAAATAACACTCTTGCCCATAGGCGCAGATAGCAAACGGCACTGCAGGACCGCTGATCTCCAATGACTCACCGCGGTGATGGTGTAAACACGCCCCAACCTCCCGACATCTCCCGCCCTCGTGGCCTCGTCCGCCTACCCATACTCGAGCCTCTCGGGCCCGCCCGTGAAATGGGAGGTGCCCGTAGCTCCTCGAAACCCGAGACCGACTCTACCCAGACCGGGTCAGGGAGGAAACAACACGTGGTCCTCTCCCGTTCACATCGACCGGGAATCGTGTCAGCCCCAAACCCCGATCCCCGCCTCAGGGGCAATCCTCCTCATATGTTCAGCCGCAATGGTAGCATACCATCTCGCCACTACCTCGTAACTCCTCATCCGTCCTGCCTCGTATGGTCGCGACCTAGAACCCTTGTGAACTAGAAGCCCTGGGCTTCTTCCCCGAACTAGAAGAAGACTTACTCTCCTTCCTCTTGTTATTAACACTCGCGTCCCTAGTGCGTCGAGCATCCTCGATCTCTCTCTCTATGGTCAGGGTTGTCCCAACCATGGAGTCCAAGAGCGTCCCGTGAGGCAAAAAGTCCCACATCCCGCCCCGACGGACAACTTTAGCCCATTCGATCTTCCACCCGCCATGTCTATACACGTAATCATCAAGAACAAAGCTAACACCGTGAATCTAGCCACATAATCCATCACAGCCATCACCCCTCGTCTAGCTCAGGAACTCCCCGAGCCTTCGCATGCCTCGCAAGACTGAAAGTACTTACCCATGAACAGCCCCGAACTCGCCCATGTCACTGCCCAGGTCTCTGCAGATATTCCGCCATCTCACCACATTTGTTCTAACTTCTGCCAGAATCATAACTAGCCTAATCCAGTGTCGAGGTAATCTCCATAGCCTATAACACCTTCTCGACCAAGATGAACCAATGGTCCGCACCATCGGATCTCTCCCTTGTGAATGCCGAAGGATGATGCACCTAAACCTCCGGAGGTTACTCGAACCTCCCGACTACCCCATCCTCGCTATACCAGCCTCGTAGCGATAGCAAATCGGGCAGCGAATACCTACAGACTCAACAGCATTCGTCGATCAAACACCGGTGGTGCCCGACCGCACTCGTATCGCCCTACATCCTCGTCCCGACTAGCCATCTCACGGTTCAAATGGCAGGCAAGATCTCAGGCACAAACACACCCGAGACACTATTCATACACATAATATTTATATATTCTAAGTCCCAAGATTCATAAGCAATAAAACGACTAATTCCACATGTCAAACCATTTTTATCCACAAAAATTTTATTTTCAAAAAAAAAAAAATTTCCAAAATTTTGTCTTATTTTATTTTATTTTATCTTATTTTATTACTTTTTTTTTTTCGAATTTTTCATTTTTCGAATACTCAAATAAATTTATAAAATTTATTTTATTCAATTTTCTTCAGTTTTACACCTTGTAAAACCTTAGAAAAAATTTTCTCCTAATAAACCAAATAAATTGATAAAATTTATTTTATTTAATTTTCTTTTTCCAGTTTTACACAATGTAAAACTCCCAAAAAAATTTCTAATACTTTTGTGCCACCTACTAACCACACAAACCAAACACAACATGATCGCAACATCATCCATAAAAGTTATAAAATTTTCACACAACACCATCAAATCACACAAACACACACAAGAACCTAGTTTTGTTCCGCGGCCTTCCTAAAGTAATCCTCATACCTGGGACCTACGATCGAACCACACCAAGTGGTGATGGATATCCCAACCCGAGCCCTAGGCATTCGTGATACCCAGGCTCCCGATACCGCTGTGACGCCCAAAACCGGAGTGTCCGTTGACAACCCGTCAACCCGCAGAATAGTAGTGATGTCGAGTTACTCGACTCCACTCATGAAAATCAGGCAGAGCCTCCTTTGTACGGGGAGCTCTACCCATAGTACAACACCTATCCCAACATAGACAATGACCACACAGGGTCTCATATATAATTATAATGAGTAAAAATGACCACTTGGGCCCCTGCATTAATACTCACAATATACACCAACTATATCCAATAGTTTCAAGAGTTAATAAATTACTCTTATACAACATATATTAAAAGTTTAAAACATTCTAATACATGTTTGCATAACAAAACCAAAGCCATTAATCTATTCTGTAACTATTCTATGATGAGCCATCTCCTAACGCTCCTTGTACCTGAAAAAATGTTCCTCGACAGAGTGAGCTATCGCCCAAGAAGGAATCACCCTAAACGGGTTACTTCCACCTAAGTGCATATGCAATGCTCCTATAAACACACACATTCAAGCAAATACGTGATCCTACGTGAATGTCTAAATGACCAACCCATGTCCCGAGTCCTCATCGACTCCCTCACACTTGCCTGAGCCATGTATGAGAAACCTTATTTTTTAAAAACAAAGATATTTGTTTTTATTTGTGGACAACCTCGATATGCGAAAGGACTGACCAAGGATCTTTAAAGGACAACCCTCCGATGTATATCAATTCGGGCCGAATTCGACGATTGATATTTTATATGGACTACCTCCGATATTATACAGACACACCCGATAATTATTATTAGTCAACCATCCGAAATACTCTTCCAAACCACCTCATTGCACTTACCCTATTGTTCTGGGGTGCCTCAAAGGCAATGGAATGCATGATGCCAATTCCAATACATTTTTATACAACACATGTTATCATATAAACATGATATACACTAACATGATTAATCCACACAAACATGTTATGCTATTTCACAATCCATT